>JAPZDX010000020.1:25294002-25304939 GCA_029783625.1 Naso annulatus | reverse complement strand
TCCACAAATACATCCTGATTTGTCGGTCAGGTTGTGATGTTGCCATTGTTGCGTTGCTTTTGTAATCAGGTGCTTCTGATTTCAAACAAAAGCGTTGTAAAGGTGACAATGCAGGGCGGAGGGCTGAGCAGTTTGTGCTGAGATAAGCCTTCATCATGAGCAGGGAGCAGATGGCAGGCTGATCATAGACGTTTCTACTCAGGGATCTGTCTTCGTCGTTAGAAACCACTTTCACACACAGAGACTGTGATCATTTATTCAGCCTCAGTCTGGAGGAAGAGAAACAACCCGAGTCTGTTTATTTCACACAACAAATAAGTGTTCACACCAAATACTGGACTGACACAATCACATCTATACCAGCACTCTGACAAGAAGACAGCGTAACTTCAGTGTTTCTCCTCTGTTTTGATTTTAAAGTGATTAAAAGACAATTACTGTTCATCTGCTACAGGGAAGAGTTCATCTAGCCACCTCTGATGTTTCTGTCTTCTGTCCTCAAACACAGATGAGGACAGTCAGATGGTGACGTAGGCCAACTCACGCACACACACTCAGAGTCACTCTTCCCCATCCACACTCAACATAATGTGCCTGCAGTGCTGCTGGTGGGGGCCATTAATGAGGCAGATCATATGATAGGGTTGCTTGTCAGCTTTGAGCTCAAAACAGGCGATGAAGATTCATCTCCGTTGACACGCGCTGACATAAATAAACTATATTTAGCACTTGGCGTCCGTGCGTAAAGTGACGCAGACGCACGCACGATGGTTGTGGACTGAATACTGATTGGCACAAGCCGAAGCAAACAGTTCGGTAATATTTGAGGTTTTTGCCTCGAATGGCGGGATTATCCTCAAAATGCTGCAAGATCATTTTCATTCACTCTGTTCTTCGAGGCTGACTGTGAAGTAAAGTTCTGGATTAATCGACATTCTGTTACAGTTTGATTTGGAAAAGACGTGTTTTGTGGCCATGTGACATTCATAACTTTACATTACGCAAACTTTTACATGTTTTAAACCAATAACAGCCGAGGACTCTGCACATGACACACTGTAGGGCAAATAGGGTCATTACGGTCTCATTAATGAGAAACAGACGCAATAAAACGCCTCCACACATGCAAATGTCTTTTCTGTCATTAGTGCAACTCATCCTACTGTAGGCCGCTGGGCTCGATGAGGGTGTAGGCCTACTGCACTTTATGAATAATGAAAAAATGACGTAAACAATGCGGTCCTCTCTGCAGCTCGGGCTCGAGGCGAGAGGCGGGCGCAGCGAGGCGTGATGCGGTCGTGACGTAGTTTGAGTCGGGGATCTTTAATCCTCTGCCGCAGCAGCGCAGCCGGTAACCAGAGGGAGGGGGTAACACGGCGGACAGGAATGGACCGCACAGGTTAGACTAGCCCGTCACAAGGCCGAAACCGCTCGGTCTGTAGATAGATGGTAATATCGCCAAGTAAAACAGAGATTACGACCAGAACGAGCCGGAACTCGGCGCAGGCCGGACCCCCTCCTCTCTGAGCTGCTGCAGCCTTCACAGATATTTTCCTACTAAAGAGACCTCACGTACACACGGTGGTTAAATTTAGCCTAAAAGGCATAACGCTGCTTCGTTTAACAGCCGAATTCCGTGTCGTGTAAGAGGCTGACGGATATTACGCTTCCTCCTGTCGATAGGTTTCCTGCGACCATTCGCGTCCCGGTTCGCCCTTCAGCAGCGCCGCGGCGTCCCCGCTGTTCCTGTCAGCTGCTGCGCATCAGCAAAACATGCAGGATGAGCCTGTGGGGGTGACAGCCACGCAGTTACCCCCTTCAACCGAGGAAAAAGACAGCAACAGCAGCACGGACGGCAGATCCGGGAAGCAAACGAACCAAACCCACAACCGCGACAGCGAGCTGAGCGCATTCACACCGGATTATAACCGTCTAAACCAGAAGATAGCTTTTCCTGATTTCAGTCGGGATCATTTCTGCCCAACGCAGTCTCTCTGCGACCTTCAGCACAGCCGGAAAATACATCAGCACTTAAGTCAGCACACTGAGTTTAGCCCCACAGAGTCACCCCCACCCCAGGGACGCTTCAGTCACCTGCCGCAGAGGCAGCCCGAGCGCAGCGCCGCTGAGCCCTGCGGCGCTTCAGTGGAAGAGGCTGAAGCTGATGCTGCGTCGCCATCGCCCACTTCCGTAAACCCAAACAAGATCCAAATGGACTCCCCCATCGCGCACCACATCAATGGCAATGGCAGCAGCAGCACCGGCAGCATGTTGTCCGGAGGTCTCAGCGCCGCTTTCCCGAACCTCCCCGCCCAGGAGATGCAGAGCACCAGCGTAGGCTCGTCCTCACCTTCGCTTCCAGGATTCGGCACCCCGTGGTCCGTGCAGACCAGCTCCTCGCCCCCGCCCGCGCCCAATTCCATCAACCCCATCCACGCAAACGCCATTAACCAGATGCCCAACACGGACTCTGACAACGGCTTCTACCCAGGTATCCCCTCCTCCATCAACCCGGCCTTCTTCCAGAGTTTTTCGCCAGTGTCAGCTAATCCGTGCGCCGGGATTAATGTGCAGGGCTTCAGCGGTCCTTTCTCGCCCCAGATAAACGTCCCTCAGCAGGCGCAGAGTCGCAGGTCCCCGGTCAGTCCCCAGATGCATCACCAGCAGGGCGCCTTCCTACAGCAGAGGAACAACTACAACCAACATCAGGTAAGCTGCTGGAGGACAGAAATCACATGAAGGTGAAACAAGCGCACTCCTGACATATCTTTCTCTTTGTTAGTGAATCTGATGACCTAAAATAACCCCCAGGCCAACACAGCTCCATCCTTGAACTGTTTTAGTCCACATGTGAGGGTGTCATGTCCTCAGGCCAGGGAGCATCTTATGACACTTGAGTGGGAAAACAGAGAATTCTGTTTGTGTGAACGTTATGCCGTCCTAGTCTTTGAGGATAAACAGTTATTTTTTTCTTCATAATGCATTTGTCATGTCCTCTGTGAAGACGATGTCACTACTCTCGAGGCAAAGGAGAGGGTGGGGTGAACACGGGAACAAGGGAGCATAAGTGAATCTGGCTGTTGTTTTCTCTGGGAAGCTGGCAGTGGGATGCGGTCACATGGCACCAGACCATCCTAGTCTTGTGTTTCAGTCAGTGGGAATACAAAGACTCATAGGGTTTGGTGTCCTGAATGGACGTTTATTCAAGTGAAATCAAGACATGTAGTATCTCAGTAGTGTGTGTGTGTTTGCAGACAGTTGGTGGACAAAGAGGAACCAGCAGCCACAGCAAGGCACACATGGAGCTTCGGCTCGTGCAGTGGTGCCTGTGTGTTAGCAGCCTGGTGTCAGCTTTCTCATGTGATTCGCACACTGGGTGTGAGTGTCGGATATGTGTGTGAGCGGCTGGGCTTAAAGTGCTTCTACGAGTTGCTGTTTCACCGACCTTTGACCTTTTTAATTAGAGCACCATGCAAATATATTTCCTTAAACCCCCAAAAGACAACCAGAGCCTGCTGTTCCCATACACACATCCAAAGGATCAACACAATAAAAGGAAATGAAGTTCATGAAATGCACCGTTCCAGAGAAAAACATATTTGAAGATATTTTAGATTATCATTTGTTAAATATAATATGTAACATTTCCCCATTCAAATGTTGTTAAATTGTGTTCTTATATTATCCCAAAGGTTTCCAACATTGTTAAAACTCAGAAAATTTTGTCTTTTCACTCAAAGTAACAGTAAGTTTCATCGGGGTAACAGCAGTCAGAGTGAGGAAGGAAGTTGGCAAACGTGACGAAACGTAACATGAATCAAACGTTAACACATTACCTCGTCTGTGAGCATTTCTGCCTGAGTCCCTCACACAGATTTTCATCAGACATGGAGGCTGTTTAACAGTGAAATAAACAAATGCCATGAGCCCACGCTGCTTTAGGGCTACACGACTTGGAAAAAATATTTAATTGCAATTATTTGGACTTTTATTGCAATATGATTTGTGATATTAGAGGGAATGATCATTTTTACATGATTATTCTTATTTTCATTGAAAAACGTGTTGAAATGGTTATGGGGTGATTCTTGCAGGGATCAGCACCAAACAAAGACGTTTTCTTCTGTCTGCAGAATATGAAGTTCAGGCCAGGATGACTCTGCAGCAACACAATATTTAAATCAAAATGTATGTTGACACACATTTCTCCTTTCACATAACTGTGCCTCTCCATGATTTAAAAAAATCCAGTAGGCCATATTGCCATTTCGATTAAAGTTTGATTGACTGTGCAGTGCTACTTCATGACATCATCGAACTCTGTCTTTTCGTTTATATTCTTATTGATGAGAAACATCTAGCATCTATTATATGCCCTTTATTTGTGTGACGTAGAGTCCATTTATCCGTATCCGTCTATCTATCACTCTATCTAATTGTCTATCTATCTATCTACCCACCAACCCATCCATCCATCCATCCATCCAGCAGCCGAAGTTACATACTAAGGCCGCACAATTAATCAAAATTTAATTGAAATTGCAGTATGGCCTATTACAATTTTGGTAATTGCAGGGATGTGCAATAGTGTGTCAAAATACATTTCAATTCAAATGTTGTGGTGCTGCAGAGTCTCCCAGGCCTTCACATCATATTCTACAGACTTCAGAAAACATCTCTGTCTGGTAATAATAATGTAAAAATGATCTTTCTCTCTAAGATCCCAAATTGCATGTGTTGAAAAATAAGCCAAAATAATTGCAATTAGAAAAAAATGTGCAGCCCTGATACATATTGTGCAATTAAATTGTTTTTTTTCTTTCACAAGAGTAAAACTGCAGCTTTTAACGTAATTCACGTCCTTTGGGATTCTAAAACTCCCTTTATTGTTTGACATTTTCTTTAACGGCACAGATTTTCCTGCTTTTGTTTTTATTATAAGAGCTATTCTTCCAGCAAACCACTATCTGACATTCCAGAGCTGTTTGCAGTTGATACAAAGAGAAAAGGCTTTTCGATCACATTGTGCGCCGAGCGTGTGAGGAACAGAGAGTCGATTGTCCTCGGTGTGAGATTTTCACGTGAAAGCGCGCAAGATTAAGCATGATTGAATGTATGATATGCTTAAGAGAGGACACAAGGTCTAGGTAGAGAGAGAGAGTGTGTGTAACTTACACTGGCCGTGTCGCAGCGCACGGGATACTTAGTATTAGACTTAAAGCCCTAAATCTTCTTATCTGCCCACCCGTTGCAGGAGCAGATCAAGCTCGGCTGACGGGGGAAAAGAAAGAAAGTGCAGGATGAAATGGAAATAAAACTGAATGCACAAAAAGATTCACATGGCCTTGTTTAACCTTCCATCTTTCCACACTTTCTGTCCCCTTTGATGTGTGTGCAGCCCATGGTGAAGCCGTCTCCCTGGGGCGGCCACCAGGGGAATGGCTGGGGATCCGGGGGGATGTCATGGGGCCGGGACCACCGCAGAGGGAGCGGCATGGGCGTACCTGGCTCAGTCAGTCACATCTCACCCCTGAAGAAGCCGTTCTCCAGCAACGTCATCGCTCCGCCCAAGTTCCCACGCTCTGGAGGATCACTGGGGCCTAAGTCCTGGATGGAGGAGAACATGTTTCGCACAGACAGCAACAGCAACACTCTGTTGCCCCTGCAGGTAAATGTTTTGGGTTGCCGCTGTGTTGGCTGGGGTCGGTGGTTTTGCAGGATAATCGCTTTGGTGTGTGTGTATGGATGGCTTTTGTTTTTGTGTTGCAGTGTGAGAATCAGTGGCTGTAAAGGTGGGAAAGAATGAGTAACAGGGATTCTCAAGCACTTGAAATAGAGATCAGACAGAGAACGATGAAGAGGTGTGTGCTGTGTGTCGGCGTGCGTGGGAGAGAGTCTTTCAGTTGAGATGAAACAGAAACTAAAAAGGAAATGAGGACTTGTTTTATCAATAGAGACACTGAAAGCAGAGGATTCTCCAGACATACATAGCAATGTGTGGATTTGAATTACCATAAAAGGGCCAGCATTGTTAGCATGTCAGTCAGACGAGAGGAGCCTGAATTGATTAACTCTGCAGGTTTGACTAAATGTGTAGCAAAGCGGGGGCTGGGCTGGTTTATTCTAAGGGAACAAACATCTTGGAGGTGAGATCTGTTCAGGTACACAGACGGCTGAAGCTCTCTCTGTGAGGGAACTGGAGGATAACATTATTCCTTGATATTGGACCAAATTGCATTTTCTTCCAAGAATGCTGGAGGCTAACAGGTCTATCAGCAGTTATTACATGCTGCTGGATTGTTGTCTGTATGACGTAACTTTCCACTGAAACAAAGTCTGGATTTTTGGATTTATCTCTCTGATGCTTTTCGGTTTTCCACCACACTGCCAACAACTATGTCTCCATACTTTTCCTAGTTAGATGTATCAATTTTCTTGAACAAAAACAGCACTAATACTGTGTTTTTGTTAGTCATTTAAATTACATCAGACTTGTTAGCATAGCTGACATCCACTTAGTGTCTCTTTGTTGTTTACTCAGTATTTGTGCATTTAAAGGATTAATCGATAATTTTTTTCTAAGTAGGCCTACTCATTTTGTCTTTTTGCAAAAGCTGACACTATTCTATCCTAAGGCTGTA
The DNA here is from genome assembly GCA_029783625.1 of Naso annulatus. Lineage (NCBI taxonomy): Eukaryota > Metazoa > Chordata > Actinopteri > Acanthuriformes > Acanthuridae > Naso > Naso annulatus. The sequence goes on along the minus strand of JAPZDX010000020.1, from coordinate 25,298,298 downwards.
TTCAGACCAAATCAGGAGATTGGCAAAAACGCAGGTTTTCTCATTCATTTGAATGAGGCCTGTCTGTTTTGGCTGCAGCTACCCAAAAAAATGCACTTTTTTCACAACTTTTTTGCCCCAGCCAGCTGTGTTACACTGCGGCAGCCAGTCACGTAAAGGGGCCGTCTTTTAGTGATCGACCGCCACCCGTGGATTGGGGGAGGAATAGAGGACACAACTCAACATCACGCAGTGGGTCCTGCTATGTTAATTTAATGACACTGGACAGCCTTGCAGTGTTTCAGTGGACCACCTTATTCCATCTGAATAAAGCCCAACAGTAGCACATGGAGCAGAGAACATGTGAAAAGTCAGATTTTGCTGACTCTTCGTAATTTTCAGAATGCAGGAGAGAGTCCTGAAACTTGGAAATAAGTTAACACTGTTGTTTGGTCTCCTTGTCTCAAAGTTAATGAGGCTTTGTTTTTGTTTTACAGCATAAAACATGTCAGTAAATGTATAATAAAGCCGTGATTTTTGAAGTTCGTAGGTGTCTTTAAAAAGGTGACTGCTAACAACTGGTTAAATGAGACTGCAGGTTGTCGGGGTCGCTAAAGCGATATTTCACTGCATGACTGTTTTTTGTGTATGAGTTACTCAACCCTTAGATGTTTTGAAATGAAGAATATATTTTTTTGCTTCCAGCATTCCTCCAAGGTTAACGGGGTTTTTCCAAAAACGCAACCACTCACTTTAGCTGGTTTTGCTGGCAGTCTGTGGAGAAAGAGCTTCAAAACATCAAAACCATCTAAAAACGTCCATCCAAAACTCTCAGCAGCTTCGTGTGATACAATCCAAGTCTCCTTCACCATGTCGTTGGCTCAATACGTACAAAGCACTTCGATTTCAGCAGCTAAAGTGAGTGGCTCACTTTTTTGGAAAAATCTGTTTACTGTTGAATAACGCTGGAAGGAAAAAAATATATTATGCAGTTCAAGACATAGAAGGGTGAGTAACTGATTATAACCTCCAATACGACTTTCTGTTGCAACAGAATAAAACTATGCTTTAATTCAGTCAGTCAGCTGCAAACTGGTGAGGCCACACATACAAGAAGTTGTCATTGTTGTCACATAACAATTACTGTACTGAACAGTTTACAGTTTGTACTACATGCAGCACAGTACTTGTTTTTCTTGAGAACACGTACTAATACTCAGTAAAAACTATTGATTTGCAGTCTAAACGTCATATATTACTGTGAGTGCTGCCTCTTTGTTCACATACATTAATTCATCTTTTAGAGCGCTAACAGAAAACACATTCATTACTTTGACTCATCCAAACTGAACTAGTGATATCACCTAAATAATGGTGTCACCAAATGGTTTTACGGCTGCTATGAGCTCAAATTAATTGCAGTATCAGTGCCAAGAACTACAATGCTTCCTATTCCAGGAAACAGCAGACTCCATGGACTGTTAATTTCCATAAACAGTCTGGGACACAGAATTTTTTAGATTCCAAGTCTTTTCCTTCCTTCCTTTCTGTTTAATGTTTGGCAGGCGGCGACGCGTCTCTGCTGTGTCATGTTTTAGACATCGTGCAGAGGGAGACTGAGGGAGACAGGAGAAAGTTAGAGTATTCCACCTGTGGTCTGTCTTGAAATATCTTTAAATTGCACAGCAGCTCTCTATTGTCAATGTATGCCATTACCCGAAGACACTATATTCTTAAAGTAAAAGAGAAATCCATCCATTCCATCCTAATGTTCAAAGAATTGCAACAAAAGTTCCCTTCTGGATGCCCCTATGGCAGAGAAAACATGATGAGGTGCCCTCTTGGGTTCTCTTCCAGTGGGTAAAACGTGAACAAAACGTGGTAAAGTGCTTTCGTAGTTATCCTTCTAGTGGAAAACAATGTAGACAAAACGTGTTAAAGTGCACTCTCAGGTGCCCTTCCAGTGGACAAAACATGGTAAAGAGCCCCCTTGGTTTCCTTTCTAGTTGAAAGAATGTGGACAAAATGTGGTAACGTGACTTTTTGCGCGCTGGTGCCCCACCGCATACAACAGGTGCCCTTTGCACTCTTTTCTCCCCTGCCCCTCAAACATCCTGAGTCCGCCAGTGCCAGAGAGGAGGCAGTATGATGATAAATTACCTCAAGTGATGTCATTTGAGTCACCGTCAACTGGCACTGAAGACGATGTCTGAAAATGAAAAGATTCTGGGGATCTGGAGTTAGAGGATCTATCAGTCGGTTGGTTGGTCTGTCTGTCTGTATAGAGGTGAGCTTACCAGAACTCTGTATCCCCGCTGACTGGAGGCTACACTAGCCACTACTAGCATAACACACCCAAATCTGTATAGTTAAGTCAATTTGATTTGAGTTGCATTTTTGTTTATTTAGGCTAGTTATTACTTGTAAAATATGGAGTGAAATTAAAATAAATACTCAGGTTCTGATGCAATTATTGTGATTGTGAATGTCCGACATGACTCCAGGAGTGTGATGCTAAAAGCCAAACCAAATCTACCTACAGCTATAAATAAAGTTACCTTACCGTTCCTTACCTTACCAAAGCTAAATCAGACGACCACAACCACTCATTTAACTCTTTCTACGCCTGTCATGAAAACACTCATCGACTAATAGACCAACAGACAACCCAGGTTGCAAGAGTACAGAAAAATCATACCTCCTACCAAGCCATATGTGTAGCAGCCCACTTGGAATAACCTCGCAAGATGCAGAGAGCTTCGACTGGTGTTTCTTTAATTCTCTCCTCTCTTTTCACCACTGGCATTTTGACACATTCTGACACCGTGAAAACTATAAAATGGACAAAAACACAAATGCCACAATGTAATATTTTACAAATAATGCATGAAATCATGTTCATGTTTTTAAACTTAATATAAATCATTTTTAGTATACTGAAGTAATGAATTTTACATGAAATTATCTCTTTTTAACAGTTATGAATTTCAACCCTTATAAAACAATGACAATTTCCCGTGTTTTAAATAAATGAACCACTCATTTTACAATGAATACACCATTAGTCTCCTCCTACCTCCTTCTGCTTCCAAGGGCGCTAAGCTTGAGTTCAGCCTGCTAGCAGCCTGTCTTCCACACACACCTCGCGGTAACACTCCAACTCTGGAGCAACGTGAGCATGTCATTTTTGCTGAGACGGGAGCAGGAAAATCTGGCGTCGGCAAAACAAGAAGTGATAAATACGAGCGGCGCTCTTCAAAATAAAAGCACAAAATATAAAGTGGTAGAACTGCCTAACTTATCATAAACAAATTAACTGCCATTTACAATATGTGTAGCTTTTAATTTAATTGTCCAGTTCCTAAGATGAAGTAGAAAACTTAAATTATGACCCCATTTAGACAGTGCAAGTGTTTGCATCAAATGAAACTCTTCTGTTGCGGTTTGGCCTTTCTTTTACATGACAACGGCGTGCAGGCTCCCCTGAAACCGCAAGCTTTTCAAACCCGGTTTCAGAGTGGAATCTTTTGAAAGTGCAACCTTCTTTCCGGCTGCTTTAACCTTCAAACCGCAAAGGCTGTGAAAGCGGTGACTATGCTAACGTTAATGCTAATGCTAATGCTAGCACAAGTCAGTACATTCAGCTCTAGCCACTACCAAACTCCGATGAAACACTCCACAGTGCACCCAAAGCAGGGTGAAGATGACAACAGTCTATTGAGGTGAATTTAAGTGTTCAGAACATAATTTTAGAAGTTAATCTGCAGCCACTCTCAGAACCCATCGGCTGCTTTCGCCGTCTGACTTCCGGCAGACAGCAATACGGCCTCTGGGGGCAAACCCCATTATTCTTGGACTTCCTTTAGAGGAGGCGAATTGCCGTTTCCAACTTCCTCCTCCATGTGCCGTTCGCTGTTTACTGTCCGACTGTTTAGAGTCTGGTGCAAGAAGGGAGTTGGAGTTGAGAGACCACATCTGCCAGAGGATCTTTTCACAAGTAGCCAGTTTACACGCTGTTAATAGTTAACAGTCCGCCGTTAATTACGCAGACTACAAAAGACTACAACTGGAAACCAGGGCTTTTCCGGTACCAAGATCGCCCTACCTTGCCTACAGACTCTACATTCTGTTTATAGAGACTAATCTACGGCCGAATCTCTTCAATTTGTGGCTACTTAGGGATTAGCAGCAACAGGAAGAAAACAACTTTAAGCAGCTCCAATGGTATGTCATTACAAAGTTGCACCGCCAACTACTGGCCTGGTATGCGTACTCTGACCCGGCGCCACGAGGGGGCAAGAGGGGGCTTTGCCCCCC
>JAPZDX010000020.1:25227338-25244489 GCA_029783625.1 Naso annulatus | reverse complement strand
GTTTGGACAGAGCTTTCCTTTTATCTAATATTGTGGGGGTTTTTTTTAAATAACGAGAGGTTCTTGTTCTCTGGAGCCTGAAATTCCTCTCAACACAAATATGGCGCTGTCCATGTTCAGGGTAACTTCCACTCCAGAGCGAAAGTTTTAACCCTCGAATTTCAGGCTGTGGCTGACCAAAACACCTCCTTAATGAAAACTACGCAACATTAAATCAAAGGAATGTTCATTCCAGCCAGAGAACAGCCTTGGTGACCAGGCAAGTACTGTTTTTTTGTGATTACTACACGTAGGGAAGAGTAGGCCTAAAGTAGCCTTTAGTAGGAGTCTTCGTGCCGCTATGAGCAGCATAACTCTGCTTCCTACGCATTGCTGAGGCTCTGCTGTAGCTTGGGGGCAGCCATCAATTTACTCCTGTTTCATTTCCCACATCAGTCTGTCCAATAAAAGACAAGCCTGACCTTGTTCAAAGTTTTAAAAAAAAAACACACACAAAAGAAAATTAAAACATCACTTTGTGATGCATGGGTCACCCATCAGTCAGTCAGTCAGTCTACACGATGCTGATTATAAATATCACCTAAGCACAGCAGGGGGAGGAAGACTTGTGTGAATCAGTGTAGTTTTAGTGAGAAAAGAAACAGGGCTGAACTAAGTGAGAACAGGAATTACTTGGTTTTTACACTTCTTTAGTTATCTTTAATTTTTCTAATCCAAAACAAAGGAACTAGAAGGTATTTTCACTTGAAATCCATTATCTAATTTTTCTAATGGATTATTTCCATCAATTACAGAGAAAAAATAGAAATAATGGGAGCAAATTTACTGTTTCCTCCAGAAACACTTTTAAGTGACACCAAGTACAGCAACCGGTATTCCCAGGATAAAGTGCAATAAACAGGAGACGTGACATTTTCGGAGAGCTGGTTGCTTGGCAGCTTCACTCTCCGGAGCGACAGCAGGCCCTGAAACCACACTGCAGGTTCTGGCAGCCGCTGGCCGTGTCTGCATGAGGACCTAGAGACAGACACCACACAGTGGTCATCAACTGAACTGCAGGCCATAAGACAAGTGAAAAAACGTAAACACAATCTACAGCAATATTTAAAATGAATACAAACACTATATAAAAATACTGGCTGGCTACCATAATGCCCACTTACCTTCCATCTTAGTCCCATGTGGTTCTAACAGGACACATGCTACGCAGGCGGGGTTAGTCATTTTTCTTACAGTTGCCACACATCGCAATGAAACTGTTACATCACTGACTCCCAGTCACAGGGTACCTAAACTGCGCCTCATATACAGTCTGCGTTACCAACCACACAGAGCTCCCAGCCTTACTGCATGCCAGTTTCCTGTGGCCATTCTTCAATTTTCTGATGATAAACTGGAAAAAATGTCCCAGACCAGAAGGGACCGATGATGATTTGTCTTCAAAGTAAGTTTTCAGTTCTCATTAATTGTATTACATAAGGACTAATAGACAAACAGTTTCATGACCTGTTTTATGCCAATAACACTGAATGTTACCTTATCAACCTAGATCACTTGTGTTAGCTTTTAGTATGATCAAACTATGGTGCAATCACAAAATGTGAGGCCATTTGAGGACAGAAATCAGTCTGGTCTCACTACTGTCTGAGCCAAACGGCTGATTTGAGGAGTGATACAGTGTGCGACAGAAGCTGGTGCGAGTGGGCACAGTAATATACGGAGGAAAATAAATGGCTGTCGGGTGGAAAACGCAAGCGGTGAAAAAAAATCCTACATATGAACAGATACGAATGTTTTAGGTAAGCATTTATATATGTGGCTAAAACTGTTTTTCGACTGACCCCATCTGCAACAGTACAGTGCTGACTTCAGCTGCAGAGATTTCTCCTCCCTTCTAATAGAGTGACTATGCATAAGAACCTCATACAACCCAAATTAAAAAACACTGAACTGTCCCTTTAAGAAAAAAAGGCTGGGAACCCCTGTTTTACATTCACTCACATATACTGACATACAGCAACATAACACAGTCACCTCCCACAGCACCTGCACATTTTCATGACCATCAGTCTGAACAAATGAGATTCAGAGGAAAAAGAACCGAACAGTTCCACTTGTGAGTGTTACCGTTGATGTTGTCGCAGTAATAGAAGTGCTCATCATTGAGGGAAGGACAGGCTGACACCAGCTCCTGCAGCCCCACCTCAGTGATGAAGAGGCAGCCAGACAAGTTGAGATGCTCGAGGACAGGAAGGCCTCCGCGCTGCGACAGAGCCCTTAAACACACACACACACACACACACACATCCACCTTATTACAGGTGCAGCAACATGCACACCAGCACTAGAAATATCTACATGCACACTGATAATCCAGTCTTAACCTTTAAAGCAGCACTGCTGACTTTTGCTCTTGTGCTTTCTGGTGCCTTCATCCATTAATCAACACTTTCTACTTAACCAAAGTTTTTTTAGCCTAATACTGGATCTCACCCAAACTGAGTACGTGAGAAAGGTTGCATGGAAGAGGAGTGTATCCAGATAAGTAGCAGAGTGCTTGGACAAGTGACAACACCCACGTCATCCTCTGTTTTCAGCTGACTAACCACCAAATGTTGGTTTGTAGCACACTGATACAACCTGATGAAATGGTGTTTGTCAGCTGATCAAAGATGACGTGTTCATCTCACTGCATCACAGCTGCTTCTAAAGACCTCAAATTAAAGGAGAAGTTCAGGTTTTTTTTGCACATTAAGCTTTATAATAAGGATTACAATAATATACGTTCTACAGCATTATTATGATGAACAGTGCAGTCACGAGTGTGACGACCTCTGAGCCCGCCTCTACCTCCTGAAGCCTGGTGGGCGGAGCAGAATCGTCTGTGAGATCAAGCTCACCTGGTCTGCCGGCCTGCCTATATGAGCTGGTGGCTAATAGTCCTTCTCTCTCCTTCCTACAGCTTGCATCCACCACACCGAGTGGTGTCCTCTCATGTTTTAACACTAAAACACAAAGTTGAAAAACAGATTTTAACCCAGACACGGCTCTTTCAGCTGCTTCAGGAAACAAACAAACTGACATTTTTGGCTTATTAGCTGCTGTTTAACTTCATGTTTTAGTGCTGGTACATGACAGGACATCACTAAACATTTAGTGATTGTCTCATCTTTTCAAACCACCTTTTTCAATGGATTGTCAAGCACTGGAATTGTCCCTTCACCTCCTTTGTTTTCAGCTTGCAGTGACGTCAACAAGGAGCTCCAGCTCTCAGGACTGCAGCGTTCGTCTTAATAATGCTGCAGAACATCGGATATGATCGGACATATATTTTGTAATGAGGTTTAATGTGCAAAAAACCAAACTTCTCCTTCAACCAATGTAAAGCCACATACAGAGGTAAAGTTTTCAGTATAAAAGGGAAGTGTTGTTTGTTTGAAGAAAAGTAATGCATGATCTTTACCTCAAGCCCAAATCTGTGACTTGATAACATCCAGAGAGACTGAGAAACCTCAGGGAGCGTTTCACCTCTGACTGTTCAGTCCTGTTTTCATGCCCCAGACACTGAAGGCCCTCAAACGAGGAACATTTAGTCTGAACTTCTGCAGTGCTGCTTAGAGCGGGGGCTGACTCACACTGAGGCCCACTTATAGTCCTGAGGGCCGCGTCACTAGTGCAGCAGGTGGAGTGACCACAGAACATTTCCCCCGACATGGAATACTGCTGCTGCAGATAGGAGGCACTGGAGCCAGTCCTGTGCCCGCGCCTCCTGCTCCTCCTGCAGCAGCAAGAGCCTCCCACGAGCTGTGCCTCTACAAAGCTTTCTGCTCCAGCAAGCATCCCATCACGACGACTCCACTCTGCAGCATCCTCAATATCAGCAAGGTCTGAGGCATCCAAGACCCACACGGGCATAGGGGTGCGGGAAGCGCCCCAACGACCTGACTCCTGCTTGAAAATGAAGGCCTGTCGTTTCCGCCCCAACGGATGCAGGTTTCTCTCTTCCATGAGGGTGATGGGTACTGGAGAACTTTTAAGGAGCTTGGCTCGTCGGGCCGAGCGTTTGTCAAAGCAGCTGGAAGAGGTGAGGTCACCCAGACCAACAGACAGTTTCTTCAGGGTGTGATCAGTGATCTTCTCACAACCTGACAAATCCAGGTGCTCCAGAGAGAAGCAAGCTCCGAGAGATGACCAGCTATGAAGGGAAGACAACAGGAGCAACACTGTGAGTACTGAGTTCCCAGGGTTGGCAAATTTTAATCTTTAATCTTATTCCACTGCAGACCAGTGCATAAACTTTGTAAATGATGACATAAACCAAGTGGATCATCACAAGTACCTCAGAGGAGAAGTTTATTTTGTTGCACATTAAGGCTTATACTCAGGATATGTATGATCATATACAATGTTGTACAGCATTATTATGACAACCAGCGCAGTCTTCAGAGCCGGAGCTCATTGCTGATGCCACCACGAGCTGAAAGCAACGGAGTGGCAGCATCATTGAAAGCACTTAACAATCTGTCTAAAGCACAAAAAACACTCATTTTAAAAGATGAGAAACTCACCAAATGTTCAGTCGTGTCCGGCTGATGTTCCAACACTAAAACACAAAGCTGAACAGTGGCTTGTACCCTGGAAACAGTTCTTTCAGCTGATTCAGGAAACAAACAGCTGTTTCTGGGTCACATGCCGTTGTTTAACTTTGTGTTTTAGTGTTGGAACATCAGCTTGATATGACTAACATTCGGCAAGTTAATCGTCTTTTAAAAAAAGCGTTTATTGTATTTTTTGAGGGTTTGTCTAAGTGCTCGTGCTCCTGTTGCTTTCAGCTTGCGGCGATGTCAGCAGTGAGCTCCAGCTCTCATGACTGCACCGTTCATCTTAATAATGCTGTAGAACATCGTGTATGATCATAAATATCCTTATTATAAGGCTTAATGTGCAAAAATTCAAACTTCTCCTTTGATGGTATTTTAGTAGTGACTCAATATTTACCTGTCAAAAGCAAAATCTGTAATATCAGTCTGGGTCAGGTCCAGGTGAGTGATGTTGGGGCACAGACTGAGGATCTGGCGTACCTGGAAAGAGGACAAGAGGATTAAAACCATCTGTATAATTAGGTACTGCGTGATCATAGTTGAGAAAAAAGAAAAAAAAAAAGCACTGCATACCATTTTACTAGAGACTGTTGAACTGTACGCCAGAACAACTGACTTGACGGACGGACCCACAGCTGGCAGGAGGTTCTGGATAATCCCGTTCAGAAGCCTCTTCTCTCGCTGAGCTGTGCTAATGGCCAGGGAGCCCTGTGATTGGCTCGACACATCTGAAAAGAAAACAAGAACAAGAATGGCACCATTTAGATTTTCAAATTAGAGATTAGAAATTTCAGCCTGGGCCCATACCAGAGACTCCGCCCAGTGGACTTGCTTCTCGGCGATTGTCTAATGAGCACTGAAGGTGGGGACAGGCGGGACTAATCTGTCGAGAAATATCCGATATTTCAACCCACAAAGGCAGGTTACAGGACCAAAAAACAATAATGTGGTTGTATGTGGTCTCTTGAGTCTTGAGTCTTGAAAAAAAGGTTGAATTTTAAGTGGAAAAGTAGCTGCGACAAGTCTGTTTGTACTGATGCTTTGCTGCAGCTCCTGCCGCGGGGGACAGCGTCTCTCCTCTGCCAAGAGAGGCAGGAAGTGCTGCTGTAGGTCCTGCTGTCCCGTGTCTACTCACAGGGATAATGTGATGTGATTTTAAGCAAAAAATGTCTTTTTGTCTTTCCACGATGCATGGTGGGTCACAATCTCAATCACACCATAACATAACAACATCTATGCGATTATTTAACAGCTTGTGGAGACATTTTTGGATTTTGGTTGTCTCACTTTGCGAGACTTCTCTCCACACTCACAGTAGGCGAAAAGCGCCCTGGCAACATAATGACCATCATGCTAATTAATTTTAAAAAAGCAACAACCAGTAAGGAAGGGTTAGGGAAAATCTAATCCCCTCTCTCTGAGAATCGCTCATAATGGAGGAAATGACAAACCAAGAGGATCGAGTGGGCGGAGTCTCGGGTCTGGGCCTAGGCTACAGAAAATCATCTTGACAGAATAGACTCCTAAACACTGAATATAACCACACTGCAGGCCTGTTTACTGCATTTATGCAAGAGTGCAGCCAGATAAAGCATCTTTACGACTTCATAGCAAACTTTAAAAATTTGATAAAGGTGACTTGTTCCACCAAAAGAGCATGTGAGTGGATGAGGAGTGCCTTGTGGGAGGATCTTTGGCAAACACATTAAGGTTTTGTAACATTATAGTTATATTACACCACATCAATTAGATAACCAATAAGAAACGTTTGTGCACTTTTAATTTGATGACCAAAGCCAAATATGAAAGTTTGAAACCAAACATGTCCTTTGAATGCCCGTGTGACTAACGATAAATTTCTATAGACTTCTTCTTTTTCTTTTCTTACCTGCAACATATTTTAGACCATCGAGTGAAACTAAGTTGAAAGTTGAATGCATATAATTTATGAAGGAAAAATAAACAAGCAGGAGTTGGCGATACAGTCTCGCTTACCTTTATTTCACCAACATTCAACTTGGATTCAGAAAATTTAACTGTTTTTAATCAGTTGCTTCTCTTATCATTGTTAATATTTGATGTGTGTGTGTGTGTGTGTGTGGTTGGGGGTGTAACTTTTTTTTTTTTTTCTTTTTAAGCATTTTACAGTGGGGTGGGAGGGGGGTGCTGTATGAAAGTTTAAGAACTGGTGGGATCAAAGCGTGCGACATTCAAAGCAGCATGTTTTAGCGACAGACTCTGGAGTTTCTAAAAGCAGGTTCAGGGGTTTGAAACCAGAAAAACACTTTTCCCTGTTTATACCTTACTGGGCTATTAATTTTAGACAAAAGCTCACCAGACTCATCAACATCAGCATCCTCATCCCATTACTGGTAGGCCCGACCCTCATTCTGTCGACTCTTCACCCAGTCTTCATCAGGGTCCTGGTCCAGATCCCCAGGAGGGCCACTGTAATACTCACCTACATCAGAGAAATTTATCAGCAGCGCACAGCAACAACATCATGAATACAGTTTCTTTTCTTTTTCTCTTCTTACACTGAAATTTAAACTAAGTAAACAGTATTTTGTTCTTGTGTGATTGTCAGGTTCTAGCAGCCCACCTCTGGACCAGCGCACAGGGTACAGGTGCCTCCACAGAGAGCCGGTCCTGGCCAGCACTGACCAAGAGCTGCACACCTGACTACAGTGGCACAGATCCTCAGGGCTCAAATAGTGGAACAGCCTCAGCATGATTTCTGTCGGAAGCTGGGAGATGTGGGCTGAAGAACTTCTCCTCTTTTCCAGTTCTGATGAAGAAGACAAAACAGCTTTGTAAGTCTCACAGAAGACATCTTGACATTTCAGCATAAGAAATGAAAAAGTCTAGAGACACTGAAGTGAGTGATCTGAATTCCATACAGCAGCCTCGGTTTCAAGGTGCTGCTGTGGTGCGGCTGGCTCACTATCACATGGTCATTGCTTCAGGGGCTTTTAGACGGGACGCGCAGACTGCCACCCTTAAAACCATTTACTGTCTATGTGCTGCGAGGCACTGAGCTGGGCGCAGGGGAAGGGTCACCTGTGTCCATGTGCCCAAGTTAAACCAAATTTAACTTGAGCACAGCTCTGCGTCGTACCCAGCAGCGAGTGTGGTGCAAACCGCATTCTCGCTGTGAGCCCCTTACTGTGTCTTTTAAAAAAGATGGAGCCATTTTTGTTAAAAGTGGCACCTGTGCTTTTTGAAGAGTCAAAATGTCTGCTGTGAACTGAACCTATTGCACTGTAATTTTTTGACAATACTGTTATGCATTTTTATATTGGCTCTGTTATTTTTGGTGATTTTTAAATTTACTAAAATATCACGAAAGCTCATAACAAATAACCTAAGCCTTAAAAATGGTTTATTTTCACTGACCTCAGCTAAAACTCAAAGATGTTAAAGTTGCTGGAAGTGTTGTACACTTTGTCAAAATAAGTATTAAATAAGTCTCCATTCCTGCAGCCATCAGGGATCAGTGTTTCCCCCAGGTTTACTGCTTTTGGGAGGAGGGTTTTCGCAAAACAGAGCAGAGGAGAACTGGAGATGCGTGACAATGCAGAGAATGAAATGAAATGCCTTTGCATCAATTAGATCAATAACTGTTACGGGCACTGGTAGTAAGCTTCATCTAATCAGCTCATTTTAACTGACAGTGTTGGCTGGGGGATGATGTCATCGGGGACTCCCTTCACAGCTCTGGGGTTGCCTCCTGCCTGCAACTGGTTGCCTCTTTGCATCGCCTGGTAAGCCTACTTAGTTTATTTATTTAAAGAACACGGTCTATACCTGTTCTATAGGAAAGTGACCTTAAAAGACTTCTATTGTGATTGGGCGCTATATATATTAGAAAATTAAATATAATCAACTTGACTCTTGGGGAGGCGGGGTGCCCCCCTCCCAAAATAATGGTAGGGGAAACACTGCTGATGTATAGTTTGTTCAGTGCTGTGTCTCATGGAGACTCATGAGCACTCATGTTCTGCTGACAAAACACGGACAAAACACTTGATATTAGTGATGCCTGTCTGAATGTAGAGCTTTCTAACACTTATTTTAAATTCTTGGGGAAAAATGTATACCACTTACCGATCTTTAGGAATTTGCACTAGCATGTTTGGTACTTACTTTTCCATGAATGACACAAGTTTTATTAAGTTTGTAACTGATTTTCATCACCACAACACTGTTTGCATTTATGTAACTTTTAATGTTTACTTCATTTTTAAAGTGCTCAGAATGGTGGCTTTCCTCTTCAGCAGTCTGCTGTAGACAGACATACGTGGAGGACTAGTCATTCACATACCAGCTGTGACCACTACACTGATAACATGAACTTAGGTTGACACAGCGGTGGTGATGAACACTGATAATGTTTCCCTCAGGGCTTGTATATGAAACAACCTGGATTCAGCTATGTGAAAAACATGAAGCATTTCTTTCAATTACTGACAACTTCTGGCTTGTTTGCAAAGAAATTGTTTAAATATTCAGGATTATACTCACTAACCATAGTCTGTCTTCTCGTGATCGGCATATTTGAAGGCTTTTTGCAGCTCCTCTGCCTGGCTCCACAAACTGAAGCCTTTCAGCATCTCAGCAGCACAGTCCCATTGCTGTTGGCTGCAGTGTTGTGCTATCACCTGTTTCTTGATGTCCTTGAGCTCCTCATAGGTGAAGTACTGCATGAGCATAGGCTGAAACACCTGCAACCAATCTCCTTAGTTTATAAACAGCTTGCAGTGGTGCAATTCACTGGCGTATAAACAAAACTCTTTTTAAATATATTTCTTTAGGTTCATGTGTGATGTTTTTACCTTATGCCGCAGTCAGACTACAAGATATTTGTGTCTGATCAAAGTTCACTGTGTCAGATTAGGTGATTATAGTCATAAATTCTTGCCATGTCGTAGCCAAGAGACATGACAGACTACACGTTGCTCCCCAATGAATCATCATTTGCAGTCATGATGTGCATGATGTCACCAGAGAGGAAGCGCTTGCCATTGACTACTACTACTACTACTGACAAGCCATTGAGGGAGGTGAACAAAAAATCAAACATGCTAGTCTTTTTGTTACAACGTCACGAGGCGTCCTACATGCGGCGTTTGGTTGTCGTCCACTATGACACACTGCACAAAATACAGCCATCAACTGTTGTGTCAGATGCTCATTGATGTTTCCAAGCCCACCCGACGCCCTACGTCTTCTGGGTCAGGTTATTATCAGCCTGATATCATGTAGTCTGAGCCCAGCATTTGTTGTTTCTGAACACAGTTTAGTCTTACCCATTCTTTGCAGAATCAATCAAAAGAAACTTACATCAACAATGACAAGAAATGTTAACATCTTATACCTCCTCTTCTTCCTTCATGTGTGGCAGGAAGTCCTGCGTGAAAGCTTCCAGTCTCTCCTTCAGCTGCTGGGCATAGTTCAGCTGCTCATATTCACTCTAAAAACACATAAGAATAATTCAATTATTTAATTCCTCCCAAAAGGCAAAACAACAACATGACAATTATGACTTCTTTACAATTCCTACCTACCAAGTATGTAGTTACTGTATCTGTTTTTTTAGTACTGGAGTACCAGAGACAACAATTATGATTTAACCTCTTCAGACATAACATTCTGTCTCTTTAACAACTGAAGAACAAAAAAATCTAAAAAAGATCCTCCAGCTATAAATAAAATTTCATTCAGCATAACATCACTTATCTCACGAGAAACATCTTTGTCCTCGGACAGACCTGGAAATCTCAGCTCAAAGAAACACAATGTTCTTTTCTGTTACCAACTGACGGCAGAGCGGAAACTAAAAATTACACAATTGCATCGTTCTGGAAAGTTCATTTTAGGGTTTCTTGTCTGTGGCCAGAGAGAGAACAATAACTCTTCTTTCTTGTTAAGCAGATCACAAAAACAATCATGCCTTTATTATTAAAGTCATCTACTTCTTTCGGCAACTCTTAGACAATGAAAAAACTCCAGTTGTAGCTTCATTTTAGCTCATTTTATGAAAATGCTACAACTTGTCAAAATAATCTACACTTAAAAAATACAAAATATTTCCCAGTCTTTACAATCAATATGATTACATGAAAAACAACAGTTCTGGTGTTGTTGGCACTGCAATCTTTGTGTGACTAACATAACAGTTACTCTAATAGCAGAGTATTACTCTACCACTGAGATAAGTATGAGATGAACTCTGCAGAATGCCTTTGAGTCAAGCCCATGTTATTTTCCACTGAGGCCAAATAACAGACCTGCAACAAGTGCAAAGCAGGGTTATGTCACAATGACAATTATCTATACTCTGAAACATTAATGCATATTTACCTTAATGCTGTGCAATCCTTTTTCAAAGAGGGACAACATCTCTGAGAGTTTGTTGTCAGAGTGCACGTTGTACACAGTGCAGCAGCGCTGCTGCAACAGGCCGATGATGTACTCATTCTCTATTTGTTCATGCATCTTAAACTCCTTGAAAGTGGCGCAGAGTGACTGGAGGAATGAGCGGAAATCATTGTTGTTGGAGAAGTTGGTTTTTGACAGCTGAAAAACAAACAAACATTAAAACAACATCCCTTTATTATAAAATATAACGTCATTTGAGTCAATACTGAGACCCACGTGACAAATACAATCATCAGCACTTCTGCTATAATCGTTACATCACAATAATCGCTCATTCCTGAGAAAATACCGCAGAGAATGTGAAACATAACAGCAGTAAGTTAAAACGCTTGGTAGATTAGGTTTGAACAGCCGCCTTGCAGTAGTTAATATTAATGCGGGTGTTCATAAAACAGCTGATTTGACACGACTAGACATTTTAAGAGACAGCTTCAAAGTATCCAACACTACGCAGTTTTTTTTAACACAATAAACTGCCTTTTGATACTTGAGCACATTGCATAACAAGCTATCTGGCAAGTTAGTTAAGCTAGCTGTCTCCACCTTTTAGCACGCCTTAGCTGGGGAAATGATGCGTTATTGAAAGTTTAACGTTTTACAGAGCAACAATACACTATTTAAAGTGCTGGCTGGGTGGACACCGACATTTGACGGTAATACCGCGTTCAAAAGTTGATCCACGGAGCAACCAAACGGCCGCACCGGAGTCGTGACACTTAGTTCATCTGCTTCGTCTGAGTAACGTTAATCCTGAATGCTATAAACAGAAGCTAGCTAGCATGCTAGCTGTCGTTCTCTCGTCCGTTGGCCACACGCCGCCATAACGGACTTTGTCAAACTTAGAGTTAAACAGTTATATTATTTATACACACCTTTTCGCAATATAGGCCCACCAGCTGCTTCATTCGCCAGTGTGGGCCAGTAAAAACATCCACCTCGTCCGGAAAGGGAGCCATTTTCACACACTGAAGCTCAGTGCGTCATCTGCACAGATGACGATACAATCACCCACGAAGGAGTGTACGAGCCAGTCACGTGACCAAAAGTTTGACGGTGGGAAAATTCTTATCTACAGGACCAATATTAGTATAAAATTGATAAGTGTTTTACTCTGATTCGAGGGATTAAACACTCCTAGATCGACAAACGTGTTGTAAAAGGCTTTAGAAAATATTGTATTATTATATTCCAAAACGTACCTGTTTTCGTACCCTACTGATTTTCTGTATTTACCTTAGGTGCGTTTTTTTTCTGTAGATAATTTTTCCATAGATAAAAGGCTAAATTTACACAATAAGAGCCATTAATATTTTACATGTTTAATATGGTGTTTTGTCTTTCACCACATGGCCATATTTAATAATTATTAAATGTATGCTCGAAAAGTGTAAGACATTGCATAGCTCCCAAAAAAGCAAATCGTAGGTGTCGGCGGGCAAAGACCATAGACCGCCGGCACCTACGCACCTAAGACATGAAAACGAGAAAATTAAACCATTAATATACGTTACCACACATACTGAATTAAATGTAATTCATGTCAGTTCAGGGCTTTTAATTTAGAAAGTGTAACACGCTTTATCTGATTCACGAATAAGGTGCGTTTTGGTTGGCCAACACACAGTTCAAAGGCTCCAGTGGTTGGCTTGTGGTTGCTATGGAAAATGTCCACAGCCAACAGTGCCGTCATTCACTGCGAAAGTGATAGACAGATGTATCGACCAATTAAAGATCTCGAAATATGGAACTGGCCAATCACATTGCAAGAAAAAGAGAGCTGTAGTTTGATAGAGAGCACAAAGGGCGGTTTCACGCACCGACAGCATCGAGAGAGACCGATGGTGAGCCAAGTACTAACGACATAATTTCATTTACATAACGCTACCCAGTGACTTATGTCTGTTATGATATTCAGTTTTTTGTGCACTCACAGGGCGTGTGTTTTAGGCTGTATGCTCAAGGTCTGTTATCTTCGTCTAGTTTTCTTACTACGTAACGGTAACGTTAGCTGTTTGCTACTAACGTTACTATTGTGTGTCTCAGCATCACATCCCGTCCGAAGCAGGAGAACCCGCTCTGTTTGACAACATTTGTCCCTAAAGCTAACAATACTGTAGAGTTAGAAGACGACACATATCAGCAATAGTGGAACAGATGCCTTTTACAAAACTACAGTCATGAAGCTGTCAGGTTTGTAATCACAGCCTAATGAGTAGCTTAAATAGCTTTGCAGTGTGTGATGCTCCTTGATCTCTTTGCAGACTCAGCATGAAGAGCTAGTTATTCCACCAACATGGATAAATACGAAAAGGTCAAGAAAATTGGGGAAGGTTCATTCGGAAAGGCTGTTCTTGTCAAATCCAAAGAGGATGGACGCCAGTATGTCATCAAGGAGATTGGCATATCTGCAGTAAGCTCCCAAGCATCATATTGCACAAGCTTCATATTTTTCACTTGTGTCATGTGACATTTCTTGTAAAAAAAATTTCTGTTACAG
Source organism: Naso annulatus (assembly GCA_029783625.1). Lineage (NCBI taxonomy): Eukaryota > Metazoa > Chordata > Actinopteri > Acanthuriformes > Acanthuridae > Naso > Naso annulatus. The sequence continues at coordinate 25,230,950 of JAPZDX010000020.1, read as the reverse complement.
TCTGTTCTGTATTTTAACAGATGTCAAGCAGAGAGAGACAGGAATCTCGGAAGGAGGTTGCCGTTCTTGCCAACATGAGTCATCCTAATATAGTTCAGTATAAGGAGTCTTTTGAAGGTATTCACACACACACACACACACACACACACACAAGATATCTTATTCAAGAGTGTATGTCTTGCACTTACACTGATGGACCCAATAAAGTGTGTGTATTATTTCATTTCTGAATGAAAATCTTTTCAGCAAACTTGTTGCAGAGGTGGCAAAAGTACACACATTCTTTACTTTAATAAGAGATACAGATACTTGTGTAAAAGTAGATGCGCTGACTCAGCGTCTGTACTCAAGTCAAAGTACTGAAGTACAGGTTGTGAAATGTACTTAAAGTATTAAAGTAAAGCAGTTTCCCTGCGAAGGGCATGTCTGTGCAAAGCTAACTGAAGCTCACGTCTTATTAACATAATACAAAGACTATTAAACCTAAAGGTAGAATCAGTGGGATTTGTCCGAGCTGTTCCTGAACGCACCAGAAAATGAGTTGGTTGTTGAGTCTCATTCCCAGAATGTCAAATAGCGACATTTTGGGTTGGCTGTTTGGGAATGTAATGAGGAGAAAGTTCAGATATTTGTGTTCAAATGTAGAGAGGAAAAGTACCCAAAAATACCCAAGTAAAGTACAGATCTCTGTAAAATCTACTCAAGTATAATTAAGTATTTGTACTTTGTTTCTTTCCACCTCTGACTTTTCGTAGGATAAGTGCAACACTAACCCTGTGATATGATTGGTGCAAAAAATGTGTAAATGTTAAAAGTGTCTCGTCTTTATCTTGTTTTTGTAATGTCACACCAATGGCTTGACTGAGAAGTAATTTCCCTATGGGGACAATAAAGTATGTGTCCTGTTCTAGAGGGAGGCTGCCTGTATATTGTGATGGATTATTGTGAGGGAGGAGACCTCTTCAAGAAGATCAACTCTCAAAAAGGAGTGCTGTTCTCAGAAGAGCAAGTAAGCCACAGTCTCTCTCTGAGAAAATCCAAGTATCAAAAATATGTTTGGACGTAACTGTTGACCGAATTACACAGGGTAAAACAGGTGGACTGAATTTATAATCTCAACTACTGCCATTCGCTATTTTTGTCCTCTTAGGTTGTACTTTTCTGACATAATGCAGGCAGGAAGTTGACGCTGTATATTGTGGTTTTACCATTTTCTCCTTCTCCTAGATCTTGAATTGGTTTGTGCAGATTTGCCTGGCACTGAAGCATGTGCACGATCGAAAAATCCTCCACAGGGACATCAAATCGCAGGTATTGTTTAATGCCACATGAGATCACCTCTCAGTGATTACAGCCTTTGTTCTTTTTGTTTGCAGTGTTTTGCTTTATTTAAACATCTCTTCATAATATCTGCTTAGAACATATTTTTGACAAAAGATGGGACTGTGCAGCTTGGAGACTTCGGAATTGCAAGAGTGCTGAACAGGTGTGTAAAGGTCATCTTAACAGATCGGCACATCTCTATGCAGCCCGGACTTGGGGAGAGTTCAGTGTAATAAAATTTCCATTCTCGTCTCATTTGCAGCACTGTAGAACTTGCAAGAACATGCATAGGAACGCCGTATTACCTTTCACCAGAGATCTGCGAAAACAAACCGTACAACAACAAAAGGTACTAACTTAATGTTCTGGAAAACCGTTGTTTTTGTGTCTCATTTGTCGTGTAAATTAATATTTATTGAATTCTGTGGGAGATGAAATTGCCCACCATATGAGTCATGCAGGATCAGGTGGTTGCCTCTGTGTGATGTCAGAGTATCATGTCTCCTGTTTATTGAATGAAGCTGCTTGTCTGTGGCTACAGCAGGAAGCAAGTATTGATTTCCCATTTAACTATTTTAAGTACACAGTTAGTTACAACCAATAAATCAACTTGTTAGTGTCTCAATGTTGAATGTCTGTTTTCTGAGCAGTGAGGTCCCTTTCTCTCCTGGTCATGATAATGAAATGAGAAGCATTGCACTTGACTGTTCATATTGAGTGAATGTAAATCTACCCGAAAACTTCTCCCTGCTTGTCTGTTTGTTTGCTCTCTCCTCTCACTCTCCCTGCTTTTCCTCCCTCTGCAGTGATATTTGGGCCCTAGGGTGTGTCCTGTATGAAATGTGTACTCTTAAGCATGCAGTAAGTATCTGTGTGTAAGCTGTTTACTAATTTATGTAGATTTAATGTACATCTTGCGCAGCATTGCAGTGCTGTCTCACATACTAATTTTGATGTTTTGCTATTTGCACTGTACGTAACAAAGTTGAAGAAATAAGTTTTAAAGAAATTGTACATTTTCTCTAGTTTCACAGTGCTTTAAGTGGGCCGGTACGCAGTACCCCCACTTTTAGATTTTACCCCCGGCGTACTGGGACTTTTTATGGCGCACCTAGACTTCTCACAAGCTCCCAGTAGCCTTTCCTGTCCTCTCCATATCGGAGTGTCTCTTGACAGTTCATAATGACACTTAAATTACATCAGGGTGCACTGCGTGACGCTCACCCCTCTCTTTTCTCGCGGACCACATGACACTCCCTTGTTTGTTCTTGTGGAAGTGGAGCGTCACATTAATGCTGACGCACAGGTTACAACAATGTTGGATAAACGGAAAAGGCAAAGGAATGAAAAATAGACAGTAATGTTGGCGTGGCTTCAAAAGGGCACAAAGAGAACGCAAACCAGAACAAATATATATAGTAGAACATAGACTATTACTGAATGAATGAATGAATGAACGAATTCTACATTCGTTTCTCCTCAGTTTGAAGCTGGTAACATGAAGAACCTTGTTCTGAAGATCATCCGTGGATCTTATCCTCCTGTGTCAGTTCATTACTCCCAAGAACTTCGCTCTCTCCTGGCACAGCTGTTTAAACGCAACCCTCGAGAGAGGCCGTCAGTCAGCAGCATACTGGACAAACCTTTCCTCTCCTGTAGGATAGAGAAGTTCCTCACACCACAGGTAGAGCATACAGTCAGGGATTTGAATTTACGTTAACCAGAACTCTTTTAATTTTTAAAGTTATTAATTCTCTACTGATTTATAGATCATTGCTCAGGAATTCCACCACACGTTTCTTCACAAGCAGCCTAAAGCAGGTGTGGCGCAGGGGCCACCAGGTAAGCAAACATCCACAGACGCATCCATCTTCTCCTGTGAGACACTAGTACAGAAATGCACGCCATTGTGTCTTCACTTCGCGCAGCTGACGGTGACGGACCAGGATCCATGGAAAACCCCTTAAAGGGACAGTTCACCCTAAAACCAAAAGTACATCTTCTTCCTCCTAGCTATGTGCTTTTTATCTATCTTGATTGTTTTGGTGTGAGTTGCCAAGTTCGTCAAGATGTCTGCCTTCTCAAATATAATGGAACAGACGGAAATCATCTTATGATCAGGTTTTGCATTGCTTGTAAACCTATCCAACTCTGTACGAAAGATAATTTGATAAAACTCAACAGCTACGTCTCTTTTTAGAGTTCATGGCCTGGTTACTCAAAAAAATCCGCAGAACTTCTTGTGACCCGTTTTTATTTAGGAAATAGAAATACGGTCTTGTTGCCCTG
>JAPZDX010000020.1:25191146-25210578 GCA_029783625.1 Naso annulatus | reverse complement strand
CCTCGGTGAGGGTACATGAAAGGCTCATCTACCTTTGTAGAGCAGCCAACAGGAACATGCACTCTCTGAAATTACCATGATTGACCAAAATACCCCTGTTGATTTGAATGAAGAGCCAAGGAGAGGAGCAGAGGTCTAGTGTTCTTTCAATCCACCTGAATTACAGTATGCTCAAAGGTTGTGGGATTTTGCCCAATGACACCAAAAATAAACTGCCTACCTCAGCTTTAATAGAGGTGATATTTGCAGGTAAGCACCTTTAGTATAATGAGACTTGATAAATCCTTCTGCACTACAGATGGCAGTGGTGAGGACCAGTTTGTGGAGGCTGTGTATCACGACAGCATCTTCAGTCGTCTCGAAGAACTTCGCTTCAACCTGGAACAGGAGATGGGCTTTGAGAAGTTCATTGAGGCCTACAATAAGATTAAGGTATGAAATGTTGCATATCTCTCTAAATTATGACTTTGTTGAGACTCACTGAACCAATTTCTTCAACAGAAGTTTTCTGTTTTTTTGGCATTTAAGGCTATGCACGAAGATGAAGATGAGAATATTGACTTGGGCCCCAGTTTGGTGTTGAGCATTTTGGGAACCGAGCACCAGCATCTGTATTCCAGCATCCTTCATTTGGTGATGGCAGATGGCGCTTATGAAGAAGGTTAGTGCCTGTAGTTAGTTTCTAGTTGATTATAGATGGTTGCCAGCAGTGATTATCAGAGTGTCAGAGAACAGTAAGTGTTTTAATACAATCTGTAAAATCCTATCCTCTTGCTTCACATTGCTAAAAAGTCGTGAAGGAGCTAAGTAGATGTGAAACAGCTTCTGTCTGCTTTTTTCTTTATCTGTGCTGAGTCAGTCATCAGACTGAAGCCTCAGCAGATACAGAAAGAGTCGGGTGGGGAAGTATTTCTTATTTCTTTGAGTTTGACAGGTTTCTCTCAGGACAGAACAGTCTTTATCTAAATTCTCTCTCTGAACATCTCAATTTGACAATTCTTTTGTTTTCTATTTTTACTGTCTTCAGTGAAGGAAATACAGGATGAAAATGTCAAATCCTTTTTACATATCTCAAGATCTGTGACAGATGTCTTGTTGCTCCCATCCATAAAGCAATAACACTGCTGTGAGGCATCTAACCCATGTACTACTGAATAAACCCATGTACTGCAGTAATGCAGAATAGTCTAATGGCTACAGCCACAGACAGTTAAATCCAGTACATTCAAGCTTCAAGTTTGAGAGGAATTTGCTGAGTTTTAGGTTAGTTCTGATACCTGCTGTTCTCTAGGAAATTAGCATCAAGCAATGAAGTGAAGTCAGCACAACAGATATGAATTACCTCTGTGTGATGGACTGAAGCAGTCATTGGTCTAAAGCAGTGTGAGGCGGGGCTACCCTGGAAAGCACCAGAGCACTTCAGGGGAGGCGTGGGACTAGAAGAAAAAAACAAACAAACTTGTAAATAACTTAGATCTAAACTAGCTAACGTATGTGAGGGGAATGGATCGATTCTTAACACACAGTGAGAGAGGAGAAGGAATCTGATGCAAGAGAACGGAGGAAGTACGACAGTGATCTCTCAAAAAAGGCCATAAAAAGGCTCATCCTCTTCACCTCCACCTGCCTGGTTGTGTGTAGATTTCTTTTGCTTTGACCGTGATTAAAAGCAAACAGGTACCGCTCATGTTTTCTGTCCGCAGTGCATCCCCACATCAGCTGTATTTGTACATTAAAGACACAAACTCATGTTTCCACTGAGGAAGGTTGAAGCAAAAGATTGCCAACAGCGTAGGGAGAGAGAAATCGTGTCCAAGTGTGTTTAAAGGATGTTTTTAAAAAAGATAAACATATTAAAAATGTTTAATAAGATGTTAAAATGATGGGACACATTTAAAATACTTTTAAAAGATGTTAAGAACAAATGAGAACGTTTAAAATATGGCAGAATGTTCACAGAAGAACATGTTTAAAATGTTTTTTTTTAATGCTAAACAGTCTGATGACTTGTTATTATCACTTATTTCATAAAATAAAGAATATTTACATGATTATTGTTAAGAAAGTCATCCTTGAATGAAATATAGTATAATAAACTTGTGGGGAGGGCCTGTCAGACTTAGAAAATCCCCGGTCTGAAGACATGTTAGCAGCTCTGTGAAAATGAACTCAGCCACGCTTTGAGCTAAATACTTAGGTCAGCATGCTAACATGCTCAGCAAAATGCTGATGTTTAGCAGTTAAAATGTTCACCATATTGGCAAAAAGTCCTGACAAAAAGTCCTAACTGATGGGCATGACATTAGTGTGCAGGTAGTTGTTTATGAACCAAAGTATTGTACAAATGAAAAATTGGCTTCAGTGCACCGACCTCTGCACCTCTGAATGAAAAACCTGTGTCAACATGCTTCTCTTCCTCTCTCTCTCTCTTTTAGGTAATGATGAATAAAGTTTTGTGCAGTGGAGCTGCAGGCAGCTTTGACAATCTGCTAGCTATCTGATGTCTTCCCATAACGCACGTAACTGGCGGAGGGATCTATGCATGAGGTGTCGCAGCCACGCATCTAACAGTGTTTCAGGCACACTTGCATGATGAATAACTCGTACACTTTAGTGCTTCTGACTATCAACACCTGACACTATTTTCTCATCAGTGTTCATTAAAAAGTGCATTATCAAATTAATGTTCTTTGTAACCAAAGTGAAAGGTTCTGTCAAATAGATATGAAAGTCTTTGTCTGTTAGAGAAGCACTTGCATCGTCGAACTCATTAATAGCATAAACACTGTTGTGTTTCAGTTTGTAATTGGTTCAGTTGGAATCCAAAGTGGCTTTTTATTTTGGCGGGTGAAGATCTGGTCCTCTCAGGTGCTCTTTCCTAGCGTCACATACATTCAACCATAGCTTCAAAACACAAACCAGGTCACCCTCAAAACAAAATTACAAAGATTTACTACAGAGAACCAGTTGAACCTCCTTTTCTTAACTCTTTTCAACAAACTTGAAGTTAAATATCATCTAATATGTTTTTCCAAATTTCCTACAGTTTTAGTTAACCCAAATGAAATAAAAAATCTTTGTTAGACTACTTTTATGTTGCCAAGATACTGTAGCATGACTGTGGCTTCAGAGTGGTGGTTGTGATGAGGGGGGCCGGGTCAGTGTGGACGGCCGATGATTTAAGCAATGATACAGATGTTAACAATATTTGATTATAAATTAAATACTGTAAAACTTTCTATTAATAAACACCTTGTTTTTAAGAACCGACTTTAGTTTCCACTTCTTTCTGCTTCACTACCGTGTGTGAACAGTTCAGTGCTTGCAAAGGAGCTGTTTACATTATAAACCAGGGCCTGACCGATAAAGGATTAATGAAGCCAATGCTGATATCAGTGTTAGGGAGCAAGAAAATTCTTATATCCGATATTTTGGATGCCGATACTAATATTAGGCAGTGAGAATATTCTGATATATCATCTGATTATATATCACATTGGCTGAATGTGGTTATCTTATCTTTGACACACTAATGGAGGCAGGATATTTTACATTTTAACAAACTTTATTCCAAACATCAGTGCACTGAACAGAAAACACTTCACTTAGTGGTTATTCAATAACAGACCGCCCTCTGCTGAACAAACTGTGTAATTACACAGTTACAAATCACAAGTCCAAGCATTTTATCCAGCCTTAGAAACCAGTTTTAACATCGGTATATCAGAAAACATACACACTGATAAAGATATATCTGTGATAAACCAATAGTGGCCGATAATATCTGCAGACTGATATATTGGTCAGGTCCTCTTGACTATGTTTCATTAAATGTCTGAAAGAAAATCATGATGCAGTTCAGTGGTTATCAGACTGTGGTGCTGCTGGTGAGTGCACTAAACTGTTTCCATCCACAGACCTTCAACCGAACACTCGCCCTTCTGTCAGCCAACGAGATTTATTTGTAGTCTCAGTCCCTGTGGAAATGTACAACACGAGCCTCCAGAGTTCTAACACTGCGTCTGATTTAGTGCGACAGCAGAAGAAGGTGTGTTTCCTCTGAGCTGGTTCAAACTCAGTCATTGATTGAAGCAACTTTCCAATAAATATAAACATACCAATTTGATAAAGGAGCTTTGAGGCCTTTCAGGACTTTAATGCTGCAGTAATTCACATTCTATGAAGGTTCAGAACTGTCATGAAAATTCATTTTACAAATGTGCCTTCAGCAAGTGTGACAAAAAACAGATGCAATCATCCGGTGTGTGTTTTCATTTGGATGTGTGATTTTGCTGAAACAGTTACTTTACATACAAACCAGTCAGCACCTGGTGTATTTTTTTGGCTCTAATTTTTCATCAGAGAGCCATATTTAGAACATTACAGTTTAAACTATTAGATTTTTGGATGACACACAAGGTAATGGGGAGCAGACGGTAGCCTCAAGGCTAGGTCAGAAATGAGAACATGAATCTTCTGTTTAAACTTTAGCTCAAAACAGCTAATTTAGATTTTTCCCCACCAGCTTTGCTGAATGACACTGACAGATCTCAAACACCAACACGAGTATGAAGCTGCCGTTATTGAGATTAAGCTGTCAGCTGGAGGAAACCTTTTGTCACTGTGCTTAAACATGGCCTAATTGAAATCAAATGTAAATGCACAGCATGCATATTCAGGCTGAGGTTGCATGTTGGCCCGATGAATATGCAAATGCAGTCAGTTTGACATTAAATTTCATTCGATAGGGTTTTGCGTTAGATTAAACTGCAAAGAAATGTAAATGCATTAAACCTTTAGTGCTTGGTAGGAACGACACATTTTCAGTGTGGAATTTTATTTGAACTCTGATTTTGCTTCTCAAAATAAACACATATTTGTGTTCATACTACCCACTCTCACTTAGGCCGTAGAAGAATAACACTGTAAGCTGTTGCCATACGCAACAAAGGAATTCATTCAATATTTATGCTGCGTGGTGGTGTTGGGTCTGTTTGTTGTTCCATTTCAGAGTTAGTAATTCTGTTTTATGTCCTGTAATGTGACTTGTATTATGCACGAGTGTTAGTCTGTGCCGTAAAGGTCCTGTATAAATGCTCACAGTGTTTACATCTTTTACTGCACTTTGCACTTTGTTTTGATCACCCCAGTGTGTGTCCCAGGCCTGAGCAACACACTGGCTGCTGGTTTCTAACTTGTTAACACAATCTCAGGATCAGTACATTGCACATTTGTACATATGTAATAGGGCTGGGTATTGGCAAGGACTTCACCATATGATTATATCACAATACATTGTGATTCGATGAATGTTGTGATATTCACACACAGACATTGTGATATTCCACAAAGTTCATTGAAAATGTAAAAAACAGAGCTGAAACACAAGTTGTTGTGTACAATCTGGGTAGTCTTAATACATCACATCACATTAGACTGACTATTTAACTGACAAATTAAGTCGGAACAATTTAATTCAAAATTTTCTTTCTGGTTTCTTTGAATGGTATTAGAAAATTACCAAACACACTGATGTATCTGCCATAACATCAAAATGAGAAATTAAATTTAAGTGCACTGTTGCACTTTAACTGGACACACTGAAAGTATAAAAAGAGTGCATAAGTGTTCTTTTGTGTCACTGAACATTAAAGTTTGGTTTTGGCAAGGACTTTAGGATACATATCACGATACATGGGTCACTATGATATAGATATCATGAAAATAAATATTGTCATATTGCAGTATCATTTTTTTTAGCACAGCTCTACTATTTCATCTCTCTTGCACTGGTTCTAGTATTTTACATTTTATTTTATTGTGATGTTACTTTAATTTTATTTTACTCTTTTTGCCCTTTGTACATTTTCTACCATCGTGCTGCTGCTCTTGTTATGCTGCTGTGTCCACTTGAATTTCTCCCACAGGGGATCATTAATGTCTTATCTTATCTTATCTTAATAGAAATTTGCATTTTACTTCTTAAGAGGTATACGCAGTACAGGAAAGCAGGCAGCTCTCTGTTCATGCTCGTGAATTTCTTTGCAATATATTTCTTGAGGACATGACATTTTAAGCTTAGTATGGAATCCTTGCATGGCACCCCTGTTGGTTTTGTTCCTGTCTGTTTCATTTGAATGTCATCTTTTAAAATAACTGACTTGGAGATGTGTTTTTGAATTGCCAAAATATATCTAATCAGTTTTTTGGTCTCCAGCATTTAAACACAAAAAAGGAACATAAATAACTGTGTGCTTAATTTTGTCTTTTTACCAGAATGTAACAGATGTCGTCAGTGCTCTGCGCATTAATTCTGTTAGACATGATAACTAAAAATAGATGTTGCCGTGAGGAAAACAAAAAGACAGACTGGAATATGACTTAGGACACAGTCTCATATAAACCAACCTGTCTCTGCTGTTGGACATTAAACTCAGGGTGAAATTAATTCAATTCCTGGTTACACTTTTCCATACAGCCTGTGTTTAGCATGATCCCAGCTTCAAAAAAAAAAAGAAAAAAAAAACACCCTTCAGAGAAACATATGCACTCAACCATTCTCAGGCAGAATTCATTGACATTCAGTGATGATCCCTAATCTAATTTGTAAGCAGGCTGCCTCAGGCTGAGTTCCTAAGTTTGAAAGCATTATCAAAGTAATACAAATAGATGTCGCCAAACATGAGCGCTCTGATCCTAAGAGCATGCCGGGACATTGTTGATTTAAAAAGTGAAGTATGTATGATTGTCAACTCCAACATTATAAATGACAGTTCTGCAATCTGCACTTGGCTTTTTAAAGATGGTATTTTTAAACTTTCCACTTTCAGCATCTATCTACAGTAATGGAGTGTGCAAGAGAGGGCAATATTTCTGTCAAAGTTTAGCCCTCATGGAAATTGGGACATATGTCTTGTCATGTCCTCTCCTGCTCCCCTTGTCCCCATTTATAGGCAGTAATGCAGCTGTCACCTACATCATATGAGAGTGTATGCATTTCTGAGCATGTGTGTTTGTGTGTGGACAGTGATCTTGTTTTTGCCCTCAGGTGCAATGAAATTACTGTCTCTCAGAGTCTACAAATCTTTCCTGCTGCCTTTCTGAATGACATTAAGCATCGTCTGCTGAAGCCTTTTTGCGGAACAACGTGGAATGTGTGCAGAATGCATGTGCGGTGTTACACAGGGGTCAAGCAGAAAAGGAGGGCAGGGGCCATTGTCTCAGCTGAGGTAGAGGGGCGGATCTGCTGTCTCTTCACGGTGAGGAAATATGACCTGAGGGCTCCTGCCAGCTCCCAGAGGATCACATGGGACCGAGGAGAGTCACCTCTATATAAATCTCCTGCTTTATTGCTCTTTTCTTTCCCTCCTTCATCTCTCTCTCTTGCTCAATATGCAGTGTCCTCCAAATGATATAAACATAAATCACATTTATTATATGACTGTGTCTCACTTGCTCTCTTCTCCCTCAAGTAGTTTTGTGCTTGGGCCTTTGCTGTGAAGGTTAGTGGGAGTCAAAGGTCTATTGCAAATGCACTTTTTGTAATAAAAACAGTGCCTTTGGAAAAGTGCTCATTCTGTCCTTTGGTATTTATATCAGCCAATAACACGTTCTCCAGTTTGCTTTGCCCACAAAAAAGGTACGGAATAAAACGCCTGTTGTGACTTAAATTAGGATAATTGATTTTTATTTGTTTGTTTATTTTTTTGCTATGTAATGATCATAAAATGAGATAAGGACAGTTGTAATTCCCTAAATCCTTTTATAGATGCCACCATAACACGAGTTCTTGTCAAGTAGAGCTGAAAATACTAGATCATCAACATTCAGCTTCTCAGAGTTAACATTAGTTTTTTAGCCTAGATTTTTTAAATTATATGTACATATATATACATATTTCAGCAGGAAGAGTTACAAATGTAGATCTGCCTGCTCTGTCAAAAAATACTGTAAAATGTGACCAGCAGATGTCCCTATCCACTTTCTGTCAGAGTAAAAGCCTACCCTGAGAGTAAAAGACCACTAATTAGTATTAATTATGTCCACAAGACAGAGCAGTATGCTGTGTCTGAGTGCTAGAAAATTGTAACTGAACAAAGTACACTTCCAAAATGTAACATGACAAAAGACATATTTCGGAGGTAATTTAAGTCACTGTGCTATTTAACTGAGCACCATGAGTGCTGGCTTTCTGCTAACATGTTCATAGGTTTTGCCTTATAATCATTTATATATAAAAAAAAAAACAAAACAGATTTTCTACTCCGCCTGGTTGGAGAAGATTCTGTTTTGTGACACATCGTTACATATCATTAGACGATTCAGTTCACGCCCGTTTGACAACACTGGACGCCGCCTTCCTCTGTGCCTTGGAAATGTCTACTCTATAGTGTAAAGGACTTTATTAGCCTACGATTCATAAGCAGCCTAACGTACTTGTGTTTTTGAATATGATACATAAATATGTAGCTAATGACACAAAATAATTGTTTCATGAGTTATTAGTTTCTATCACGACGAAATGAGGCGCATGTGACGGTAATCTCCTTTCTCCTATGTCAGGACACAGACGACAATGGGCTGTTCCAGTAATATATTCGTTTTTTTATTAACATTTCAAACTTTTGTAGTAATCGGTTATTGCATCACTCACTTAACATTTCACAAAATGTTGTTTCACAGTTCAGATAATTTGATGGCTAGTTCGCGTTCCCCTCAGTGGTTTCCGATTTCCCGACAGTCCATGAAGGCCACATACTCCCTCCCCCTCTCCGCTTGTTTCCAGCAACACAGAACAGAAGTAGCGCAACTAGCATGGCGTTCGGTGCAGTTGGAGTTCCGTTGTCTCGCCTGTGTTCTTTTCGTGTGGGGTTTTACTCAAGTATTTGACAGAGGTATGTTTGTGCGACTCTTTGTACGCCTCGAAAGAAAACACATCTTCAAAGAACAGCAGTGTTTGGCGAATATTCCAGATAATTGGCAAGTATATTCCAGGTAGCTTGCTAACAAGTAACGTTAGCAACAGAGCAAAAATTGGGAGATACGGGGCAATAAGAGGAGGAGTCCTATTTTGTTAAAAGCGAGCTGAATTGCAGTTTGTGAACGAAAGCTTTTAAGTGTTATTGATCATTTGCTGTCGTCCGAGAAGTTTTAAAAAACCCCTTCGTGTGTTTACAAATTTCAACGTTATGTAAACTTCTAACGTTAAGTTCCTTACAAGGCAGCGACAGCCTCTTGCTAGCGAGTGATCTCTGCCAGCAAACTTACTTTTCATTGGTAATGTTAACGTTAGTTCAAATTTTCTAGTGACAGAGAAAAGCCCACTTTGGAGAAAAGTAGGATAAGTATCAGTAACGTTAACGTTACACGTTTTTCATGCTGTTAAGTGTTACGTAATATTGACATTTTTTCGGAGTACTCTATATTAGCCAGAGGGTTTTGGATCGTATCATTTAAACGTCTGTCTGTGATGCCAGCATGTGAAGGACAGGTTGTATCCGGCTGACTTGGTTGTAGTACTAACGTTATTTATGAATCGCAAAACAAAGTGATTTTTGAACGTACAGATTTCTCTTCATGTTTTTGTTTTTGAAAGATCATCTAGTCTGTCACTCTTGCGCCGTTGTTGTAGATCTATCTTTTCCATGGCGGGTTGACCGCACCGGGGTCCAAGGATCCCAGATTGGTGAAATTATCCTTTGTTATGTAAATTTAATTAACTCGTCCTTCCATCCTGTATTTGATTTTATGACAGACAAAAAAGTACCAGTTGTCAGATCATTACTTATGTTAAGTATTAAATGTGGTGTAAATGTGTGAGTTTATCTGTGCCAACTGAAATATAAAATTTCCCATGTTCAGCAAATGAAGCCAAACATCAGTTTCAGCCATATGTGATGTTTGTTAGCATCCTGTGACCTATTTGTGTTTCCAGTTGATTAACTTTCGTGCATTGACCCTCTTTTATAGCTGATGCAGATGCCATGGTCACAGCTGAGGTATGGCAGTGACGTGACAGCCCTGGTCCTGCTTCCAAACAGAAACCTCATCAGCATCATGTTTTTCTGCTGAAGCGGTGGCAGAGTGTACAGAGAATGGACGAGTCAGTGTTGTTGGATTTGCTTGAGTGCCCCGTTTGTCTTGAGCGACTGGACGCCTCAGCAAAGGTTCTTCCCTGTCAGCACACCTTCTGCCGGCGATGCCTCCAAGGCATCCTAGGCTCACGTGGAGAGCTGCGCTGCCCAGAATGCCGGACATTAGTGGAGTGTGCCGTGGATGAACTCCCTAGCAACATCCTTCTTGTGCGCCTGTTGGATGGCATCAAGCAGAGGCCTCGAAGGGCTGGTCCTGGGGCAGGAGTCTGCACTAATGGTACGCCTGGAGCAGTGGCCAGAGCACACAGCAGTGGAGCCAGAGACCAGGGAACCCCCGGAGCACAACCCCAGCGAGCTCAGGCTAAGAGCACCCTTGTTCGGGTTAGTATGCTCAATGTGACTGAACATGGATTAGCAAGCACGAATCTGTGTTTCCCATTGTTAGGGTCAAGCTGAAATAAAACAGAGAAAATCTGCATGGATTAAAGCAGCATGTTGCATTACTGGCTCTCTAATCTTCGCTGCGGATTAACCGTTATCATGGTGATTCGAAAGCCAGCCAGTTGACAAGCAGCCCAACATTATTAATGGCAATGATCGAGAGCAGTTAGTATTTGAGCCAACAAGTGATTCTGCTCTGTGCAGATTGCAGCTGGGCTTTTCCCGTAAAAAGGGTTCTTAGTTTTTGCCAAAGTCTTTCTCGCACTTTAGATTCCTGCTGCAGTTTTGCTTGTGAATGTGTGAAGGGTCTGTGTGTTTTCTGCAGTATTGAGAGGAATTGTAAGTTTATAGTGAAAGAAGCAGAGGAAAATTGTGAAATTTGTGAAGTTGTAGTTGAGAGACAGAGATGAAGTTTTAAACAGGAGGAAACTGAAATCGTTTTGTTTTTTTTGTTGTTTTATTTTTTAGTTTTATCTGTCCAAACACTTTTTTTAAGCCCCAGGAAATGCATACAAGATGAAAGCCAGTGCTGAGGCCAGCAGATGCCACAGCATGCCTTCCTTTGTTGCGTTTGTTTGGTTGGGTTTTAAGTACAATTATTGAAAAATAGTTTTTTGTCTGATTTGGCACCACCACAGTCTCGTGAGTGCAACACCGCTGTTGAAAAAACAAATTTCTTTATTAATATTGTCAGACCTTATGTACTTGTTGACTACATAGAAATCAGAGACAGCATTCACCCTCTCACAAGTTAGTGTACCGTCAAAGTAGAGCTGCTGTGATTAAGCAATAATTGATGGATAGAAAATTCATCGCCAACTGTTTTGATAATTGATTAATCGTTTCAGTCATCTTTCAAATAAAAAAATTTAAAAGAACTGCTGGTTTAGCCTCTTAAATGTGAGGATTTGCTGCTTTTCTGAGTCATTTATGAAAATAAATGAGTCCTTGTGTTTTTGGGCTGTTTTTTGGACTATAGAAGCAATTTGAAGATGTCACATTTGGCTCTGAGAAATTGAGATGAGCATTTATAGCACTTTTCTGACATTTCATAGAATAAATGATTAATCAATTAATTGTAAAAATAATTGGCAGATTAATCGATAGTGAAAATAATCGTTAGCAGCAGCCCTACATCAAAGTAACTTTCAAGCTGATTTTTTTAAGGTTAAATAGTCACATAATGTTGGTTTACTGCAATTTATTGAATCTTTACTAAGCAAGAACTGCTTTTTCTTTATATAGACTCCTCTGCAACTAATTATTAAAGTAAATATTATTATAAAACATTTTTGTAGATGCATCCAAATGACAGTATGTTTCGTGTTGTCGTGTTAATGATGGTGTTGCCTCAACATCACTGCATGTTGAAAAGCTCGCTACAAAACTTCTAAGAGGAGAAATGTGGAGAACACGACGGCCTCTCTTCGAGCAGTTCTCGTCTCCACGTAGGGAGAATAGTTTAGATGAAAAGATGTCAAGGTCCTGTGTAGAATCATTGGAATGTCACAGCACTGATAATGTATCTGCTCAGCCATACAGGTATAAGGATCAGAGAGCTCGCTGTAAATCGCTGCTGGGGAACCCGCCTCATTTGCAGTTGTATCACTTCAGAGGAAATGCGCTCATTTCAAAGCTGTTTGTGCACTGTGGAATATCCCTTGATTCCGAAAAGCCAGTTTGATGGAAATAAGGAGGTGGACACTTGAAACTGCCACGTTATTTTATGTTTTGAACACTTGATTAGAATTCCTCCGTGTAGGCATGAAGGGCACAGTTGTCCCCCATGCACACACTGAATAAAAGCATTTTGTTGAGTAAAATTGTTAGTGCATTTAAATATTTTCCTTGCATTTTACTATTTTGAAGAATGGTCGTGTTATTGACTAAAAGCATCTCTCTAGTCTGTTCTGCCTTTCTGCTGTTGACAGAGAAGAAGAAAAAAGCATGGGTGTGCAGGTGTAACGTTTTAGAACATAAAAGGCAGAGATCAAAGCTCTCGCCGATTGCCCAGTCTGATCTCTGGCCAGCGTTCCGTGGGGACTGAGTGCTTCACTGCCTCTGGTGACACCCTTAGACCCACTTCTTTATTGTTCCTCGTCCCCTGATTTCTGAAGTATCTGGAGGCATGAGGCAGCTCCTGTGTTGCGGTGCCTCTGTTCAAGTAGAGCTCCACCTCCAATTCTTACATGGTCAGAGAATGGCCAGGAGGGGAGGGTAGTCGGGACTGCCTGACAGATGCACAACAGGGTTTTGTTCCGGGTCCCCTCTGATCTTGCTGACTGACCGACACGTGTGGAGTGACCAAAAGAGATTGTGTGTGTGTGGAAGGCTACCAGTAACAGAAGCTGATGAGTGTTAACTGAAGGTGTCATGACCAAAAGGGACAAATGTTTAGTGCGTAACCTTGCAAAGTCAGCTTCCAGCCCCTCCTCCCACCATCTCCAGGGTTGCAGCAGTTGTTTGACACTCTGCTCTGGCATGTCTTTGATGAGGGGAATGAAAGGACGCGTCTTGAATGTTGTGTTGTGGTTGTCTGGTCCATCACAGTCAGGTTGATGACTAACCTCCATGGTGCTCCGTTACATGAATGTTTTGTCTCCCTCCTGGCTTTGCTGACTCATATAACACAGTATATTGTTCACACAGATTGAGAATAGATATCTCAGTGGTTGTTTTTTTTTTTTTTTTTTTTTTTTTGCATTAGAGTAAGTAAAGCCATTGGGGCTGTCTGTAAGTCAAAGGTCAGGGTTCAGGTGTCATGGCACTCCGGGGTCAGTAAAACGAGGGAGTGGGGAGAAGAATTAGAGAGGGATTCCTTCGGATGTCTTCAGTTATTATTATGGTCCTGAGAGAGTTAAGCCATTATTCCCACATTCCCAATATAGCTTTTTTTAATGATCATTTCTGTCTGTGTCACTTGGCTTTTTTATTCATTTTTATTGTTGGTGCACACTGACCACAGTTTAGGTTACAGTTAGAGCTCTAGCAAATACCTGTGCAGTGACACTTTAATCAACAACAATAACTTCTTAGCTGATTGGAATGACACACCATTCTTCCCTAAGCTCTTTAGGATGTAACTGGATCATTGTGTCTTCTTCACTAATGAGAGCTGCTTTTTTCATTGCTATTTATAGGCCTCTTATGTTTGATGGCCCTCTCCTCCTGTCATTATTTCTCATTATCTTCAAATTCACAGAACTGATTATAAAACAGGAAGCAAAATACAGCCATTTGATTCATAATATTTATTTTTGATTGAAAGAAAGTGCCTAAAATCACATTTCCAGTAAATGGAGCCTGGCCCTAGTGAGGCAGCTAAACACATTTCACTCTTCTGGGAGATCCTTACTTTGGTCTTGAGAAGCTGCAGCCCTCGTTCACTGACAAACTGTTACTAATACTGCCTTCTTATGGAACTCTTGAAGTTGTGATGTTGTGATGTTGTGTTGTGAATGCGTGTACAGGAAAGGCTCAGCGTTCAAGTGGTAACTGCGTAAGAACAGCTTTGCTAGGAAACAGTAATATGGGCGCCAAAATATCTCTTGTTCTTCTCCTGGCTTTCTGTATGGGAATGTTATAGCATTTGTGTTTAAATGCCATGCGAGGAACAAGAAATGGGACGCCGAAGGTGACGTTTTATATTCAGATGAACAACTTGTCTACACTTAGTTTTGGTCCTGTACGAGACAAAATGGGCTTCACATTTCTGAAAACGTCAGCAAACATGTCACAACTCGTGAACTCAGAGCTTTCTGATAAATCCGACTTAAGACGTGAAGAATATGACTAGAGGGGGGCGTTCATATTGTCTCTTCTCATGAACACAGGAAACACAACCCCTTCTGAAGACACCACTACGCTGAATATTTAATTCTGAACTATCATGTCCACTGTTAACCGTTTCCTCTGCTCCACCAGCAGTGACAGTCACTCTTGGCCGCTTTCTCTCTCACTTGACCACACATTCATTATGCACACAAAGAGGCTACACTAATATTAAATATAATACTAGATAATATTATATAATAATATTAGACATTAAAGCACATTGCACATTTTTCTTGGTAGAGGGAGTTAAAACAAAGGTTGACTGTGTTGCTGACAACTTGTTTTAATGTCACCAACTCAGCTTGACTGAGTTTGCTTTTAACTTTAACTAAAATGATAAGCAAAATGTACATGAAAATGCTGAGTTGAATTGAGCTGAGCACTGCCACGCAGTGGAGAAGACCTACAATTTCTTGTTACCCCCCAAGACATTGCAGTTTCTTTGTTTCCTGTTATTTTTTTAATGAAGTTGTGGTGTGTTTTGTCCTTTCTCTTTGTAGTTTTGTTTTTGTATCTTAAGAGAAAAAGGAATGCTGTTTATGGCTTCCTTATGTAGAGGTATCTCATTAAAAACATTCCTGTGTGCCTCCCTCGTCTGAGGTCGATGAGTCACACTGGCCTTCTTTGATGACATCATATTGTTGTCGAAGCCTTTCCTCTTGGCCGGCTGGCTGACCTCTGCCTGCACGACAGAACCCCGTCATTACACCCTCATGCTGCCCACATGCTGGCAAACACATACTTACTGCTTTCCACTGGGAATTTTTCAAGAGGGCTTTGGTCTTTTCATTCCTGCTCTCTCAACACACTCACACTTTTCTCTTGCCTCCTCTGTATTTCCCACGGAGGTCTACAAGTAGCCGTGACCTTCTGGACAGTGCGTGTCACTGAGTTTGAAGCCACCTGTAATTTTCTCTTATGAGACACTGACACAAGCTGTATTTTTCCCATATTTCTGCTCTGTACCTCCTCCCTCATTGCTGTCTAAATCCAGGCTGGAGCCTGTTAAAGGTCTAATGAGATTACAGTTTATTAGACAGTGAGTCGGCACTGCTCCCTGTTCTCCTCTTACTGCTGACTGCTGACTCTCATTCTGAGGAAACAAAGCACTTGTTATTTTATGAAGCAAAGTGTCAGTGTCTCTGGTTGCCACTTTTTTACACACTTTCCTACATATACAGTACAACTAAAGTCACTTTGTTTCTTTTGGACGTTGCAGTTTTTATGTGCCCTCCCTAAATACCCAGAAAGCAGGTTGATAATGAGACTTGTAAGGGGAACATAATGATGTCCATCCATTTCCTTTACTATCTGTCATGCACATGCTCACAGTGAGGTGAATCCTATCCCATTACATTGGGCAAGAGGAATCACAGTGAACATAGATGACTACAGATGTTGTGGAAGACACACAGTGTATGAGCCAGTGAGGTGGCCAGTTATGCTGTGAGATAGTGCGGGGCAATATGGCAAAAATATTATATCCCAGTTTTTTTCATGGCTGGATCCCGATCTCGATTTTATCATGATGACGATGATACCATGAGAAATTCTGATTATGTACATAGTTAACAACAGAAGAAATGGCAAGCCCCCCCTTCCTCCTGATGCTTACATTATTGGCTAACGCTAATGTTCAACTGTGGCTGTGTGTAACTTAACAGACCAGTAAATGATTTTATTAACCAGGCACAATGTGGTTAAGTTTTCCAACCTGTCTAAGTCCTCCACAGCTCATGCAGTGCACGTTCTGTTGGTCATTTAGGGCTGGGTATCGTTAAGAAAATTCAGTGCTGGTGCCAATACCTTTACCTTATCTTCAATACTGATTCCTGAACGATACTTTTTGTGATAGCAGTTTTATCTAATCTTTTTTAACGAAAGATCACATTTCACATACTTATCATCAGCCTTGTCTCTCAGTGTAATCTGGTGTTTTTCCTGCAAAACACAAGTGCACAGCCAGTCTACAATACTATTAGATCTTGGCGCAACAAACATGCTGCATGCGTATTGGCTCACTGATGCTGAGGAGATTAACTCCTTTGGTCATACGATTACAGATTTCGATACCTGACATTTCTGTATATTCTATAGTATCAAGGCAGTTCTGTAGGTACCGTAGTCGATACTCAGCCCCAGGCGTACTCAATGACAGAAAATACCAAGTCCCCGCCTCCTCCAAACTGGCTAATATAAGGAGACGCAACTCCGACTTGTTTCGTTGCTTACATTTTGTTTTACAAGACTACCGTTACATCCTAAAAAGGGAGGGAAGAAGGCGCCACATGTTTGCTGTGTTTAGTGTATCTGCGTCTATCTATGGGAGGCACGCAACGGAACAGAGCAGCAAATAATGTGATTTGGTTGAGAGAAACATACATTGTGTGTCTGTGCCTAGAACAGCAACAGATAGAACGTCTCTATGTAATGGCAGATCATGGACACATTCTAATCATTCACGGTCTAATATTGTCATATTGCACACCCCTACTGTGGGAAATTACCAAGAGTGAGCTTACATTGTTCCCAAGGAAAAGTTTAAAAGACCTAATAATATGATTAAGGTGCAGCCATGACCTCGACACTACAGTGTTACCATTCTCCCCTGATAAAGGCTTTGTATCTTTCTTTGTCTCTCTGGGCTTTCAGACTTTGCCAGACACATACAGGAAACAGTTGACTTGTTTTGCTCGGTCTTCTTTTAACCTCTTTTTCTCCAGACAGAGCAGGATGTTTTGTGTTTGTGTACGTGTGTGTCTGTGTGAGGAATGCCAGTAGTTTCAGGTCACTGTTTCTCCTCTAAACATTGGGCTTGTCTCGTCTCGTCCCACTTGCCGGCTCATGCTCACCTTCTTCAGAAAACCGTCTTTAAGTGTCGGCATGTATTTAGGTGTACTTTCTGACTGTTCTTTGTGGTTGAAAATGCAAGGCTGTTCTTTGACTTACAGGTAAATGTGGTGATTTGAAAGGATGGCAGAGGCCTGTGTGTGTATCATATGCAGAAAGTCTGCAGTTCTTTTGATAATCACGCTTGCAGTGATGCACCTCTGCACCTGAAAGCCCCAGGGCGGGCTCAGCTGTAGCTGTCGTATCTTGTTGCAAGACATCATTTCATGTTCTTTCAAAGTGTTAGCCATCTGGCTATCATGCCTAGTTCCCAGTGTCAACTAAAGGTCACATTTAACTTCATTGTGTAGGCTTTGTTAGCAGATGTGTAATGTTTGTTGTTATTTTCAGTGGTTTTACCACTAAATTCTGGGTTGTCCGCCAGAAATGCCACATTTGCCATTGGCCCACGCCCCACAGCTTCTTCCGTCCATATCTCATCTCCTGCCAAGTTTGTCAGCATGACAATAGTAAGGAAAGCAGCAATGACCTTCTCTACCACCCTCCTGTCACACCTGTGGTGTCCACTGAAAGCACTTGTTTTTTTTCCATTGTGTGGCCAAGTTGGGAAAAAATGTTTTGTGATCCATCTCTTCTCAGTAATTTACACACCACTTTTAATCATGCTTCCCATCATCTGCAACGTATGCAATTTGTATCAGTAACTGTGTCAGCTTGTCTCCTGCCTTGAGTTTTATTTGTATGTTTTCAGTGGAATTTATTCTTCTGAATGTTTTGTCAGCTGTTTGACAACATGTGTCCCTTTTTGTCAGCCCCTTATTCCCAAACTGCCCCTAATACCTGCCTGCCCTTAACAGCAGTTTGACCTCTCAACCTGCATTGTGATTAGTGGGCCACGGTTGGTCATCCATGGGCCGTTTGACTGCTGGCATGTTAAGTGTTAAGTTCCCATCCCTCAGGCAGAAGCATGATTTGTTGGGAGTTTCGTTTCAGTTGTTTGACCTCTGACCCAACGACTATTAATGGCTCTTCATGCGTCTTCAATGACTGGCTCACCTTGCTGCTGCTTGTGAGATGTGTGGTCCCAGACCTCCTTCTGAGATGGAGGAAATATATGATTCTATCAAATATTTTAACTGATTTCCTCAGATCTCTAGTGTCTCCTCTGTAAGCCATGGCTGTTTGCTGTGCGGAGAAGTTTCCTGTTTTCTTTGAGGCCCAGAGGTGCAGTTAATCTGCGTTCGTCCCATGAGTGAAATCCTTGTCCCAGCTGTGAGAAGACACTGATTATTTGATGCTGAGTCCAGAGGATGAAGGTTTGTTTACTTTAATTCCAAACAATTACATATTCTTTTATAATCTGCTGTAAAAAGGACAGTTTCATCGTCACTGCCTATACACATCCTCCATCGCTACCATCATGCATTTATCTACAGTCAGAATAGAGGTCACAATCAAAAGAAACTCTAAGCCTCCATTAACCAGAAATTTAAAGTTAAGGTTGTTTGTGAAAAAAAGTGATGTGGATGTGAGTAAAGTGGAGCTGAAGTGAAATAGAAAAAACAAAACAAAACTGAATTGCACAATTCTGCGTGTTTGCTGAGAATAATTTGAGCAAGATCACTATCCTCCAATACCACCTTAATTATTTACAATTAATTTGTCCATTTTCCTCAGTTATTCAATTAGATTTTTTCCCCAAAAATTGAAATAAGCCTGTCACAGCTTTCAGAACTCCTGAGCAACAGTAGTAATATGGAACACTGACATGTAAAAAAAACCCAGTAAAATCGAGAAGCTAGAAAGCATAATAGATTCACAATATATGGTATTTTTAACGTTATATGTTAGGGGTGAAACGATACATCAGCGTATCGGTGTCTCGATTTGTATTCCTACGATCAAACTCCATTGATTCAAAATGGCAAATTTGTTCTTGTGTGATTTGTATAGTGCCTGAGTCCCGCCCCTCTCCTTCCAGGCCTTGGGACCTTAATTTGGAAAAAATATGGACAGTAGTCAGTGGAGAGGGACAAATTATTTCTTGATCCCGTTTGGCTTGTGCCCTGAATTACACATATGATGGCTGGCAATTTAAAAGATAATTTTTCATGTAAAGAAAGTTGAATTTTTTCGTCCAACAATAAAGTAAAGCAGCGTTTTTTGTGAGACCACTCAGACATGTCTCGTCATGGCCGTCAGCTCGGCAGATT
>JAPZDX010000020.1:25110529-25123927 GCA_029783625.1 Naso annulatus | reverse complement strand
AATATGACGCACTTTGTCATCTTTGTTTAACAGATAAAAAGAAAAAAGAAACATGACATTACAGCTCTCACATGTTTTGACATTGTGTTTGAAAGTGCTGCTTGTGTGTGACATGATATTTAATATATGATCAGATATGGTATCAAAAGAGACAATTTTCAAATGACTTCCTTTGTCCCCTGACACTGGGCTCAGGATGGGAAGCAAATGTGCTGTTATTAAAAGTAAATGCAGTGTTCCTGGTTGTATGTTATATAAATGCAGGTATTTTGACAATTTTTTATCATTTCATAGCTTTCAGATTGATCAATGACTGAAGACAATGGAAAAGGGAAGGGCAATGAACTATATTTCAAGGAAAACAACATAGGCTAGTTGATAACCTGTTAGCTACCATTAGAGAAAAGGTAACGTTAGCATCTGATAACTTGCTTGTTTACATTACTATTTGACAGCGTTACACAACGCATTTGGAAACGTTTCAATTATTACCTGAAACATGCACATCTTGGACACATTTATTTGAGTCTGAATGTAAAACAGAGTGGATAAAATAACAACAAGGCTTGCAGAAACATTATGTAATGTAACGATGCAGGTATTTCTCACCATCGTTTTCTCATCCAAGCAAAGCACTCAATACTAGAGTGCTTGGAGGACACTAGTGTTGGATGCAATCTCACATTGCACAGAAGTTTGTGTTCTGGTGGGCATAAACTTAATGCAACTTAACCTACTTAACTAGACCAATTCTGAGCTTTGATGATGAGACAGCTTTATTACATCCAGTGCAATTTCCTGCAGCCATATGACTTGCAAGCAGAAACACAGCATATACTTTTTATAATCATTTAACTTTCCTTCCCCAAGCATCACTAAAGAGGAAAATGGCCACCTTGTAGGTATGGTCAATAGCACAGTCAGCTTATACTTAATGTCTTAAAACTTAACATAGTTCATTACTTAGTTAAAAGCATCAACATGGTAGAACTATTGAATACTATCAAACAGTGTGTCTCAAGAATGATTTGAAAAATAATAAATGACAATGTGTTTTGATGGAGAAATAATTAGAAACATAGAAAATTCAACGTGATGATGGGATTAGATGAAAAAGTAAGTGACTACTGGAATCATTAGGATTCATGCTTTTGGAAGCATGAATGTTTACCAAATCTTACAGCAAACCATAGTTGCCCAGACATTTTTTTTTTCACAACCACACATGTCCTCACAATTGCTCTACAGGCACAAGCCTGGGGATCACAAAGTCACTGAAGTTCATCCTCTGAGGACTATGAATGTCTGTGCCAAAGTCTGGGAGAATCCATTTAGTAGATGTCGAGATTTTTCACTGAAAAGTTTGACTTTTAACTGAAGGAAGTCAATAAGAAAAGAGTGTCATTTTGGCTTGGGAAAAGAAAAAATAAAATATTGTGTGTATGATGGATAAGAGTAAGTCTGCACAGAACCCATACTGTATTTTTTTTCCCAAAAATGTTGGCTGGGATCCTGGCTACAATTTGTCAAACATTTGTGCTGAGATGTATTCAGATTCTCCTCGGGTATCTTTTACAGCAGCACTTAACCATTTTTCCTGATTTTATCTTTTTTCACTCATCTTTCTATTTTAGCCATGCCATGCAATTACACCACCCATTAATGTCTCCATTCTCTCCCCTGGTCTCGATAAAATGCCCCAGATCAGTGTCAAATGGGGAGGAAGCCTGAAATAGTCTCCCTGTGACATGCATGTAATAAACCAGCCTTGAAGGATGATTCAATATTTATTCACAACTGTTAAAAAGCAGAGGACTTGAAGAATAGTTATGCTTCAAATGTCTCCTTTAGTTAGACACACACAGTGGTTCCTGCACTTTAACCGCTTTATAAGACATAACCCTTTGTTCAACAGACATCAGGTCCATTCAGACAGTTAGACTATCTGACAGAAGGATCAGATGTGTCGATGCAAGTTCAACTGAATATCTTTTATTTATAAAACACAAAGATAGCTATCACAGGACCATCTGAGGGACCCTTTTGCATCTTTATTCCTTGCAACTGCAAGATTGTCTTGCAATTTCTTTCCTCTCTGTTTCATCAAGCTTCACATTTTTTGACCTTCAAAGGCGACTTGACATAAAGAATGTGTACATGAGAGGTTGTTTACCGGAGATGACAGCACACAGTGAGGTGTTTGCACGATATTGTCATGGTAGATAACTAAGTGATCATCACGTTGTCATGTGTGGGTGACGTCTCACCAGCAGGCAGCTGCCAAAGGAACTGGTGTCTTTGATACTGATGTATCGCACCAGTACTAGACATAAGATATGAAAAGGACTTGGCACCTCTGGCAATGTGACAAACTTTGCTTCGGTAGACTTAATCTTGGTCTAAGATCCATCCAGACCACGGTGAAGAACAGCGTATCCTCAGCTGAGTGGGTTTCGTAAAAACTATCACGAGTGACAGCGTTCTTTCATGTCGTGCCCAAGAGAGAACAGAGTGAAGGAGAGATTCTATAGAGGAGACATCCTAAAGAACCATAAATAAGTGGAAAAAAAGAAGCTTTTAAACATGGCAGATGAATTATTTCCTCTTGACAGTACAGAGTGTGAAACAATCAGCTCACTCAATATACTGTCCACAGAAGCCCCTATGTATTTAGACTGCAGGCCTGCATGAATACCAATCAAGCCTGAATGATCTTGGAGTGCAGGGATAAAAACACCACAGGGAGAGGAAATATCAACTCACGAGCTGTAATAACTTTGAAATCCACAGGATCGGAGATTATTAAACATAAAGATGACTGCCTTAGCATGCACTGTACACTCCCATATACCCTTGTATTCAGTGCGGAAGTACTGTACCAGCCTGCTATAATAAATTTACCCTTATGTGATGGAGCATGAGAACCACACAGTATCGCCCCGCATTATGTTTGATGAGACCAAATATGTTTCAGTTCACTGCAGCAGATAAGAGCATCAACTAAAAGCCTTGAATGTAACGTTTATCAGCCTGTCATAAGCCTTTTTGTGAATGAAAAGGGCTCATCATGTCCAACCTTTTGCGAGGGTTGCTGGCACTAATGAGCAGTCATTCATCTCTGTAATAAAAGCAGCAGGGCGATTATTCTTGCATGTTTCTGTAGTGCTTGTGAATGACTGACCGTCTCCGTGAGATATGGATGTTTTTCAGGTGGAAATATGGACTGCATTGCATTTCCCATGACTATATATCAGTCAAGGCCCGTTAATTCGATCTTCAGTTTCAGGAAAGTATATTGTCAGTTCTATTTTAGACCATAAGTTAACTTAAAGTACTGTACATGTAATGGTGTGATGAGGTGCAGCTCTCTATCTGTGAAAATATTTATATATATGTATTTACATTTATACTGGAAGTCAGCAATTGCTTGACAGGACTACTTTTTTCTGTTAGGGAAAAGACACAGATTACCATGAAGCTGGTCTCTAAGGCCAGGGCAGGTAATGTCTGCAGATCAAGCTAGCTGTAGCATGAGACTCCTAAGGAAGCAACTCTGCTGCCCCCTCCCTGCTTTGCCGCTCCTCAGCCTTCACATGGCTCGTGTGTTAGTTTGTTTGTTGTCGCTCTCACTTTTAGATGATCAACAAATGCTCTCTGAAATGACCTGTGATTGGCCAAAGAGTTCTCGTCACACTCTTCATTTTCTAAAGTCTGAATACAGAGCTATGGAGAGGTGTAGAAGTCTAGGGCCGCTTAACAAAGAGAAGAAACTTAACAAAGAGAAGAAAACAAACCAACAGAATGAAGGATCTCATTAAAATTATTTTTGTGGTCTGCTGCTGTAATTTACCGTCAGAAATGCTCAGTGAGGTGTCCAGGTAGCTTTGGGGATAAAGATGCTGATTACTCTAGCACCAGTCTGGGCTTTCGATCTCTTCTGTCTTTCATTATTTCTTAACAGAATACTCTACTGATATTTTTTAAATAAGACAAAAATTACTCTAATAAAAAAGAAATGCATCAGCAAGTTTGATTTAAATCCATGCACAAGAGGCTTGTCCACAGCAGACATCTAAACACCCTGGGCTATTGAATATGAAGTCATTTAGTGTGCAGCTCTCCTCTGATAACACTGACATCCTACCTGATTCCAGCAGAGCTCACAGAAAGGTGTTCAAAAAACAGCCACAATGGCTCTGTCCAGGATTGGACATGCAGTCTGAGGTCAGACAGAAACAATAGAAGCCATCCAGCAAAAGCCACACGGATCTGTTTACAGCCACAGACAGGCAGCAGCTGGCAGACCCGCCCTGGCAAACACGATGCCACACTGACACCAGCATAAAGGCGAGGGAAT
The DNA here is from genome assembly GCA_029783625.1 of Naso annulatus. Taxonomy (NCBI): domain Eukaryota; kingdom Metazoa; phylum Chordata; class Actinopteri; order Acanthuriformes; family Acanthuridae; genus Naso; species Naso annulatus. The sequence goes on along the minus strand of JAPZDX010000020.1, from coordinate 25,119,570 downwards.
GCTTTTGTTCAAAAAAGGCCCCGTTAACCCTTTCACGAAGCTGAGACACAACCACTTCCACAAGCCCTCAGACAGGCTTCCCAGTCTGCCTCCCTCCCATCAGCCCTCCCTGGTGACTCTGCTGCCCCCTGGGCCACAGACACATGGAGACAAGACAGGTACTCACAGCTTTGGTTTAGGCTTGGTGGGCAGCGGCAGACCGTCCTTCCCAGGAGACGGAGACAGCTTTCCTGGGGATTGAGGTGAGCCTGGTGCCACCTGGGCTGGACTTTGGGCTGTGGCTGTGACATCTGTCATTAGGTCAGACTGTGGCAGAGGTGGAGGAGGTGGTGTGGTCACTTTAGGCAGGCTTGGTGGTGATGGCGGATTTGTGAGTTGGCCATTCTGTACGGACTCTTTCCCCTGAACCTTGTCTTCCCCCTCTGAGCCCATCTGTACTGGAGGCAGGGATGACACACTGGGCCAGATCTCCAGCTCCTTGACATGGAAAGCCTCAGTGCCGGGATGAGGCAGCACCTTGGGTGGCAGCTCCAGGAGGCTGATTTCTGTGGGTGGGGGAGGAGAGGGGAAGGCGGTCGCATCCTCAAAACCTGAGCTATCACCAGACACGCCATTACTGGAGTCATCAGCTGCTGATGGAAACAAATAAGAGAAAAAAGTGGAAAATGTTGGACTTTAATGTTTAGTTTTTCTTCTGGCCCCCACATACTTCAGCAGATATATATAACACACACTCTCACTCACACACACACACACACACACACACACACACACACACACACACACACACACGACTGAACTGCAGCTGATCTGATCTTAAGTAGCAGCTGGGTCCAGTCAGGCTGATGCAGTTCCTGTTTATTCAGGCTTTCCTTTAACTGTGCGGTTAGTCCTGCGCTGTACACACAGGGCTCTGTCTGTGAGAATACACACAGAAATATTTGTTCCCTGCTGCACTCACACAGAGCCGCTCATCAACTCATACCACTCACCCCCACACACGGACATCATAATTTCTCAAATATTCAAATAGCAATGAAATTTTTAAAATCACATTTATGTGACTAACGTCTTCTCTTAATTTTTTTCCCCCCACATTATTTACTGGCGCCTGGTAATTATCGAGTGAGCGGAGGAAGGATTTTAGAATAACAGTCAAGTAGTTCCCAGTGATTCTCAACTAGTAGTGTGCCAATCGCAACTAACAATAAACATGATAAAAGATGGTCATCTTATTGAGACACTGGCCTATTGTGTAAGTTTTCTAAGGAACCTCAAAGCAAAGCAGCACCAGGCAATCAGAGGTTAGTGTGCCCATTTTTCACATAAACTTTGTCATGAGAAAATGTGCATTTCATTCACGTCTCATTTTACAGATAGATATCCACCCGTTTAAAATGAGATCTGCTGTTGCATTGGCACTTTATACAATGGCTTGAAAATGTTGGGGATAAAACTTGGGAGTCCCCTGAAGGTTTTTTCTTTTCTTTTCCCTTGTTTACTCTTCTTCTATTTGTGCTTGCTTATATCTAGATATTTTATTGATCCTGCATTGTTACAGCAGTTTCAAAAAACAAATATTCACAGACAAAACACTGCTCATAACACGCAAGACATGTCAGACTCTGTACCAATCAATAATATAAAATATTAAAATAATCTACTTTATATTACATGTTTTGAGACAGTTTGTAGAAATGTTCTTTACTGTTTGCTTGTCATTTTCTGTTTGTTTGTCCTGCTGTTTTTGCTGAGTAATAGTGTTTTTTTTAGGGGAGGACTCTGAATTTGCCTTTAGTCTTCTCTCCTCTTCTGCACTGCAACTGTTACCCTTTCATTGTTGTATACTGTTTATTTTTTACTGTGCAAATAAAGTAAACCAAACAAAATAAGTCTAGAGGTGGTCAATATAATGTATTCAAGGCTTTCATAAGAACACCGTACTTCTATTAAGTTTTCTTTAGGATAGACAAGAACTCCCAAACTAGCTTCAAGATTCAGCTGGAGTTCCAAGCTATAGTTCTTGCTAAAGCTCTGACGCAGCCTCTAAACAACACGCTAAACACCTCTTTCTGTCTGTTGGACGCACCTGCAGTGACAGTGAGATGTGCCGTGCTGTTAATGGAACCATACGGGTTGGACGCGATGCAGGAAAACAGACCACCGTCCTCAGGAAACGCCTCAGCTATCACCAGGGTGCAGATCTCCTCTTTAAAAAAACAAAAATAACAAAAAAAACAACAACATCAATGCAAAGTTTGGTATGTGTAAGATTAAAAGACATGACATGCAATAACAGGGATCTGCATAGACGGGAGTGGAGTGACATGTTGACACTTGATTTTTCTGTAACGAGACTTAAAGGAGACGTTATATGGCCCAGAAGACAAGTTATGCACATGGTAGACTGATGATCGTCTTGTGATCTGGCCTTGTGAGTCAATACTAATACTCAGACACACAGAGAGCAGCGGTGAAAAACAAACAAACATGGTTGTAACAACTCATGACGAACAGACAGACGCGCACCAACACTGGTGCAGATGTTCAGGGACGTCCGTGTGACTCACAGTCGGAAAGAAAAACCTGAATGACCCCTGAGTCACACAGGTGGGGAGCTTTCTGACATAAATTAGCGTGATTTTGTCTGTCTGTTTATGTACCGGAGTTTGTGGGTGTCATGCCATTGTTATGACAACCCTTTATTCTAAAACCAAACAATAATAAACTTTAATAATTAAATAAACTTTATTTGTAAAGCATCTTTCATGCAAGGAAAGAAGTTACTTGCTCCAAGAACTACACATAAACACACAACAAAGAATGAAATATATAAACATGGACAGAGAATAAATGGAAAATAAAACCTATTTGATGGTATAAAAAAAAAAGAACAAAAAAAAAACTAAGAGTGATGAGGTGTTTGCTTTTGGGAATAGCGCGCTGTTGGACAAATGAGGTGTCAGTCTGTTCCTCTATTTTTTAAATGACTTGTTTTTGGAATTATGAGTCATCAGAACAACTGACAGTCCTCATTTGGGGTTGGTGGGGTCAATCCGACTTTCCCAGGATTCCCTCTGACCGCAGAAGATGTGATAAAAACTATCCCTGAAGACACAGAATTATTAATTTGTGATTTGCTGGAGTCATAACTGAGTAAAAGCCTGTAGCTGATAATGAAGCTGTCAAACTTAAAGGGATATTTCACAATTTTTGACACAGGGCCTAGTTTTTGACTTCTCCAGTCCTATTCCCACTGACAGAGACTATTTTCAGCTCATTTGATGCAGTACAGAATTTGGACAGCTTACCGTTTAGTTGCAAATGCTAATGTTAGCATATGTCATTGAACCCAGTAGCAAGTCAACAGTAGCCACTACCAAACTGTGATCAAACACTCCACAGTTCACCCGAAGCAGGTTGAATATGATGACAGTCTATTGAGATGAATTCAAGTGTTTGTAGAATCATTTTAGAAGTCAAACTGTGGCTGAATGTCTTTAATTTGTGTCTCTGGTTAGCATTAACAGCAACAGAAAGCTGCTAAACTCTTTACTTCCTGTTTTTACTGAGCCACAAATTCAAGAAATTCAGCTGTAGTTTAACTTCTAAAATTATTCTACAAACACTCCAATTTGCCCCAATAGACTGTCATCATATTAGACTTGCTTTGGTTGCACTGTGGAGTGTTTAATCGGAGTTTGGTAGTGGCTACTGTTTGCTTGCAACTGGGTCCACTGACTTGTGCTAGCATTAGCATTGGTATTCGTGGCGAAACTGCGAGCCGTCCAAACTCCGTACTACGTAAAATGGCCTCTATTAATAGGAACAGGACCAGGGAAGTCAAAAATGAGGCCCTTTGTCAAAAAATTTGGGAATATCCCTTTAGTTTGAGTCTCCAGACACAGCTAATAACTTGATAATAATTCCAACCACTGACTGCTGTTGGAACATGAAAGCAGCTGTCATATTAAGGTAGCTCTGGGAGGAATTAAGGTAACGTACCAGGCTCTGCAGCAGATCGAGGCTCTGATTCACGGTAGTGGAAAAAAGAAAACAGAGACATTTTGGTAATTAGCATTGTCAATTAACTGTTAAAGAAAATTATTTAATACTACGAATACTGTCTCACTTTTCTGGAGAATACGGAAATCAGGGGAGTCCAGGATCTCCTCACCCTGGCGGTACCATCTGACCTGCGGAGGAGGGCTTCCACGGACCCTGCACTCCAGAACCACCACCTGACCCTCGGACGCCTGGGCATCCTGCAACAGCTGCACAGGGAGGGAACAAAGTAGGAGAGAGCTACTGAAATAAAGAAGTGAGTGAGTTAAGAATGATGAGGATACGAGAAGAGACAGAAACCAGTAATGAAAACAATAAATCTGCTTTAGAGTTAAAGCAGGAGACAGACAGAGACACAAGTTCAGTGAGGATGAGGCGCCATCAAGAAACACCAAACTCCCTCTCACTAAAGAACACCAGGATGCTGTGCCACCCAGTAAAGTCAGCCATTAGTTACACCTCTATTACGACACTGGTACTTACTTATATGTTAGAAGTCTAAGAAAGTAAAGTAGTTTTCCTTTTTTGTAAAATCTGTATGCAGTGCGAAGTGGCTCTCGAAAGAAAACACAGATTAACTCCTTTTCTTTGGCTGTCATGATTCTTTTTTACATTCGAGACACAATCATTTGTAACTATGTAAAGACTCTTTTGTTTTAACCTCAGCCAAAAATGAGCATCTGCTTTGTACCAAATGTGTCACAACTTAAAAAACCTCAAGTCTACTTTCTCAAAATATTGCATTTCGTGATGACATCGTTTCTGAAATAATTGGAAAAAGATGAACTGTAAGTGCAAGTTTAACTTGACAGGTTGTCATATGTGAGTAATCTTTTCAGCGTCTTTTTGCCATCACTGAGAGATGAATATCCTCCTGAAGGAAGTCTATGAAACCAGATCTCTCCTACATGAGATTTCTATAGTTTTGCTATTTGATCCTGTTAAAGGCTGTGTATGATTTTTTTATATAAATAATTACGTTTAAACTAGCCACTAGCTTTCAGTAAAAGAAATTATTTAGTGGACATTATGGTGAGGTAGAAAAGAGTGCAAATAGTATGAATCAGCATATATCCAATTCTTACTACTGTGTGAAATTAAGCAACAGAAAGGAAATGACCCACTTCTCTGTGGATTCTATGCAGGTTGAAACTGCAGGACCTTCTCCTTACAAGTGACAGCTAAACTCCAATCATATGACACCTCAGTGGCTGATGGAGCCACTCTCAACACTCAGCCAGTTAACAGAGTTTCATGAGCTGGTGTCCTTCAACAAGAGCCACTCAGTGTCAGTGTTGTGTGACGGTGAGCCTCTTTTTCTCCGTAACTGTGGATCTTTGGCATGGCTGTATTTTGGGAAGACCTGGGATGGAATGCACATCATGTGTGTGTGTGTGTGTGTGTGTGTGGTACTGGTGACATCATGTTGCTGACTTCACCAGAGGCCACCATTCTATCACTCAGATAATTAAAGCCTGTGACGGTTTTTAAAGGAGGTGGGCGGGGGTGAAGAAAAACAAATGTCTTTTTGTAATTAGGTGGAAAATGATTTAGGGCCTGACTGGCTGAATGAGAGTGAAAGAGGCCTGACCCTCGTGGCTTTGGTGGGGCTGTTTGAAGCTCTGTCTCAACCTGTCTCCGTCCCGCCATCACAGGGCACACAGCCTGAAGGGGAGGGAGGTGGGGGACGTTGGGGGAGTCTTGTAGAGTCTGAACTGAAGGAGGAGCTCTCATCAAAGCTTATGTTTTATCTGACCCCCACTGCTGAAAGCCACAGAACCACATGCTGTCATTATGGACAGGCAAGGAGACTGAGTACATGTATATGCATGCAATGTAAGCCTGGCGTGCATACATTGCATGCATGATGTACTGTATGTAAGTATGCATGTATCTGGGGCAGTCGTTTAGGGTTGGAATGAGCTCTTTTAGTTCCAATTAAAGAAAATCTTTCTGCTAAAATGTAAAAAACATTTCAGGATTGTTGTTGAAGAGGGACTCCCTTCTGTTTCATGTCGATGCCTCAGCACACAGGCACATTTCCATGAAGAAATGGTTTTCCTAGACTGTGAAATGACCTGGCTGGCTTTAACAGAGCAATGATCTCAAGTCCATCAGAGACCTTTAGGATGAAATGAAACACCAACTGCAAGCTGAGACTTACTGACCATCAGTGCTAAACTTCATTAATGTGTTTGAGGATAAATGAGAGCAGGCCACGTTACATATTGTTATGGAGAAACATCCAAAACAGAGAAGAGCCTGTTCAGCAGCACTGGTTTTGGAATGACACTTCCATCCATCCTCTCCTTGGAACTATTACCTTATCATGGTGGAGAGGTTCGCTTGCCCCTATGAGTCTGGAGGCTGTGTTGTCTGCAGCCTTGTGCTCTTGGTGGGGTCTCCCATGGCAAATTGGCCTCAACCATTCAAGTGGCGCACACTTGCTAGCCTGTTCCATTCGTGTGTTCTCTGAATACTGAGAATCACGTCCGTAGGATCTGACTGGGGAGGACCCGACCTACCAACGAAGGATCCTTGACTTTGAGAGAGAGCTGTTGTGTATGCAGTCTTACCTTGGTGAATATAGGAGGACCGGAGACCTCACCACCATACAGTGATGACACTGGACTCTGCATCTAGAAGACATTAAATGCTTCAGAAACTTAGAAACGATTATGCTCATGCGATTGAAGAGACTTCCCCACATTTTAGATCATGTGTATGAGCTCGTGTGGCAGGAACTTACACGCTGTGAGGGCTGAGACAGCGCCTGGACCAGCGTGGAGCGGTGAGGAAGAACCTCGGGGGTTTTAGGTGATGATGAGCGTATCGTCAGGGACATTGAAGTCGTCTTCTTCTGAACTCTAAAATGAACAAATCATTAATCAGTACACAGAAAGGTATTTCTTGGCACTGTATGTTTTTAGTTAAGACACTTGAATCAAGGACTTTAGTCTCAAAAGCAGTTAAGATGATATCGGAGACCTTGGCTTCAGCGTGTAAACAGACAGAGAAACAGGAAGTTGTCCAGATAAAAATCAAAAACATTTAGAGAACTAGAAAGCATGCAGAGCAGGCACAGTTAGAGAGAACTAACCTCCAGTACAAGATGATTTTCAATTAAAAGCAAATGTCTAAACATTTTTCAGTCCACAACTACATAAAAGTGAAAAAACGTGTATCCGAAAAATAAAATAAAAAGTATTTTGGTAAAAACGTGATTTTAAAGTTCATGCATCCACATCTGGATTTAACGAGCTAACAACTATTGCATTGTATAAAGGAAGAGAGTGAAAGCAGGGAAAGGTTACATTTTTTAACATTAAGAAATAACTACAGGGAGCGATCCTGACGTGGTGATTTTTTACCATATTAACCCTCTGCACCTCTAATTTTTCAGAGTGTGCTTTTCCTACCAGGCCGGGGTTATGGCTCTTTATGGGCCTCTTTAGGGCCTATTCAAGGGCAGAAAACCTGATTAGCTGCTGCAGGGCTTAGTTAACCCGCCCACGGGTTCAAGGTTCATTGGGTCACAAGAGGTCATCCTGAAACACACATACTGAGGCATGGTTCCTGATCTGGAGTGTGAGACTGCTCCTTCTCCCTCTGAATCTGACGATGAAGCTCCTGCAATGGAAAAAGTAGCAGAAGCAGCGATGGTTATTTCTGTTTGATACAGGCCAACTTCTTAACAGTAAAAAATGCTAATAATTAAGACACATTAGCCACATCGTCCACATCGTTGACAGTTGTGCTAAACATAAGTTTTTCTCATAATTACTAAACAAAGAAGATATTTCTTGTCCTTTAAGTATATCCAATCTTATCCGCTGAAATTAAGAAAAATTAAGCAATGTTCATTTTTTGCTGTAAAACTTATTAGAAGAGTATGACGAGGAAAAAGCATCCCCATCTGGTAGATCTCATCAAACTTTGTTAGGAAAAAAATATGCACAGAAGTCACCAGTGAGAGATAACCAATTTATCCCATCATGCCATAAATGACATTCACAGCTTGTAAAGATATTAAAGTGCCGCTTGTTTTCACGTGAAACCGTTTAATGAACTTCATCTCTCATTTTGCAAAACGTTACATCAGCAACACTTACATGGCTGTCCCCTCCACACATTTCACAGGGAAAAAGTATTAAAAGAGGGGAAATCATTAGTCTGCGAAGATTTGAGCTGCAGCTACTCAAAAGGAAATTTGGCTCCATAAAAGCTAGCATGCGGGATCAGTTTTACAAGGCTTTCAGTGAGTGTTGAACAAGTGCAAAGATACTCAACCCAACTTTTTGGTGTGTTTTTTCTAATTATGTGATAAATTTAATGTGCAATTAATGGGACAGTTGAAATGGGATAAAAAAAATATTCTTCTCTGTTATTAACTAGCATAAGCTAAAAAATTTTCCTGAAGAAACGTCCAATGGAAGGACTAGGACTTCACCTCTCTATAACTGCAAAAACCTCAAAAGCAATAAAGTAAGAGTATAATGATTTCCTGATATGAAAACATCAGACCTTCGATGTAAACCTCAGCCGAGGTATTGTCTGCTCCGAGACTGTTGGACGCCACGCAGGTGTAACGTCCAGTGTCGTCCTCAAAGGCTTCAGTGATTACCAGCGTGTGCAGGTCACCATCCCTCCAGATCTGTATATCGGGAGAGTTATGCAGCTCACGGCCTTCACAGAACCACCTGGTAGAGGAAGTGAAACACAACTTAAGAAAAAAAGACTTCAGTTCATAAAAACTGCGACAAGGAACTTTTTTTGTTGCTGCAAAATTACAGAGCAGCCTCAGTTTTTAGATCTTTCTCAGTATTTCACCATAAAAATCTGTTTTCATTTTTTAAACTTAATCCATAACTATGTAGAGTCATTCGGGGTGGGAATCACAGGGTAACTCACGATACAATACAATACAATACACGATACACGATACACGATAAGTGATGCATGGCCCAATATTATAA
>JAPZDX010000020.1:25020480-25034840 GCA_029783625.1 Naso annulatus | reverse complement strand
AAGAAAATATGCAGGATTCACGCCATGGCCTCATGACATGACCCTCTACCATGCTGCCAAGTTTCATAAAAAATGGACAATTTCTTCTGAAAAGCTGCACCCTCTGCGATTTTCATTGACTCATAATGGCTGATTTATTTATTTGTATTTTAGTATGTTTGATTGATTTAGTTATTTTTTTGACTTTTCAAACTTTGCCAAGAATTGTAGACACTGGTCTCTAGATTGTGTGCACAGAGTCTCATGCAGATTGGTGAAAATTCCATGGAGAACAATTTTAAGTGTTTTTCACAAAATTTAAAATGGCAGAAAATCTTGTGAGTGGAAGTTCTGGGTCCTTGAGACAAATTTGTTCCAGGTGATTAATGGAATATGCGAGCAAAGTTTTGCGGCTTGAGGTTAAACGGAGCATTAGATATGCTTGTTCAAAGTTTGCATTTACAGCTGTGTGTTATAGCGCCACCTTTTGGACATTTGACATCAGATTCACACCACAGCCTCTTGGCATGACTCTCTACCAATGTGCCAAATTTCAGTTTGACCTCACAGTTCTCTGGGCTGCCAGACTTTGATGGCAGAAGAAAGAACGATTTAGACAAGATGTAAACAAAGTTTTAGGACACTGAGGGATAAAAATCTCTGAGTGGCTCAGACTGAAATGTTCACAAACAAGTTCATGTATTTAAGTTCTATTCACATTACGTTTAGTCACGTTTGAGGACTTTCTTCCTCACTCTGACTGGTGTTACCCTGTAAGTTACCAACAGGAGACAAAATGAAAAGTAAAGCTACCTTGAATAAAATGACAGATTTCTAAGTTTAAACTTTCCTGGATACATTTGGGAAAACAGAGGAACAAATAAAGAAATGCTTCCTTCTCTGTTCTTATCCTGCAGCATCACTCAAAGTGCTCGTGTGCTGTGCAGCTTGTGAGAGGACGGCGGTGACACATTATGTATTCTGTGCACACGCAGCTGTTGAGTTACGTACCTGGAGTCACCCTCTGGTTAATGGGGGACACGGTGTGTCTCAGAGGGGGAGAGAGACTGACTGATGCAAACTGTGCCGTCCCACTCCTGCCTCAGTGCCCTCAGGACGTGTGACATCACTGCACTCTCACATCCCTGTGTGTGACATCCTGGCCAAATGTGCATCATTCTGTGAGCTGCAAACACACAAACACACCACGCTGTAGTCAAACCCCAAACAAGAAGACTGTCTGATGCACGTGACGTGATGCTGCTCTCAATGACGAAACACCGTGAGGAACCAGCAGTCACAAATCAGGGCTGAAACGTCACTGTTCACTGTGGCCTTTCAATAATTTAGATACAAAAGTTGATTTTAATCTGTAGTTACTTTCTCACATGTTGAAGTTTTTAGTATCTGGTCAAATTCAGCTCAGCACAAATTATGTATAAAGCAAAGTGTGAACTTCAAAAATGGTCCGGGGGGGGGGACTTCATGGGAAATCTTCATTTGAAGACAATGTATGGTCAAAAAACGCTGAAAAGCAAATGCATAACAATCTGTGGAACAGTCTGAACATGAAACTCAAGCTGAGCAAAAACTTGTTCAAAAAAATTATGATAGTAATTAATGCATTTGACACTGTGTGTATTCACTGAGGAGATCAGGGGAAGAATTAAGTTTAAACTTCATCCCACTCCTTTGTAAACATGTAGACATTTTTTTAAAAATGTTACCTGTTGTTGTTTAGGTTTGCTTTCTTGCATTTTATTGCTTTTGTCATTTATTTACTCGTCCACTTTTGTTTTATTAACATGTTCGAAATAAAGATACAACCAAAAAAAATTTTTCTTGCTTTTTATTTAACAATTTCACACTGAAATTATTTTAATATTCAATGACTTGCCACCTTTGTTATTTTCCTGTAAATGTGATTTTAATGTTTTCATAATGTCTCATTTTATGTGTTTCTGTGTGTCTGTAGAGCACTGTGACATGCCCTGTGTCTGAATGGTGCTGTTTAAATAAACTTGCCTTACCTTATCATTGAAATTATATGAAAATGTTTTTTTACGAAAAAAGTAAATTGACAGATTTATAAATATTGCTATAAATCTGCCAAAAAATTCACTTTAAAAAAATAAATACTTTTTAAAAGGCTGTTACAGTTTAATGTAGCGAAATGTTTCTGTACATTTCAGCGAGGGGAAACTTTACAACTGGCGCCCAGCCAATAGAATTTAAAATGAGGATGTTTGGCTGACATCACTGTGTGGATTTTATTTTAGACAGAAATGCATTTAAATACATTTCAATGACTCAACCATTGCTTTTACGAGTCTCGAGAGCTCTGATGGTTCACACTGATTGAGACCTGCACCATGCACTTAAACACGAGGGCTTGTGCGTAATGCGCACACCTCGTGAAAGAAACAGCGGCTGCATCAAAAGAAACGGTCGTGCAGATTTTCACAGTTTGCTGCACGAGGATAAAGAACAGCACACTTTTCATTCATGTGAGCTGTGCTTACTCAGCCGCGACAAACAGCTGTCTTCAGTGCAGTCACTCCGCGTGCGTGTGGGAAATGATTTCCTTTAGAACTCGCCAGAAAATATGAGACACATCCGCCTCCATCTGAAGCGGTTTCATTTTCAAAATGGAAAACTGTCGATATGTAATAACTAGACTGATATTTTAGGGGAGCTTTCCGCCGACACGGAGCGGCGCGCGGTATAAAAGGGCAGCCCGGCCGTTATTGATTGGCGCATCTTGTCTCACTGAAGCTCAGCGCCGTGTGCAGACTCCCCCCAGCTATGAGCGTCCGTCGGGGAGCCAATCCGTGGCACCAGTCTGACTCACTGAGTCGCTTTAAGACTATCAGTGCCATGGCACCATCACATCCTCCGACCACTGGACCCGCTGCTGTCTCTCATTAGTGACAAAGCGCCACTAGGGGAATCATTTTACGCACAGACACCGACTGTGGCGAGCCTCTGTCCTCCTGTTGCGCCATGGAAAACTCCAGCCTGCTGGGCGGCGACGCACAAAACGCTGGTTTGATAGACTTTCTGATGCCGGACGCTGCGGTGGCTGGATTAGTGGCCAGGGGTGCCATCTTCCCTGAAGGCAGGACTGCCGCTGGGGTTGAATTTATGGTCGCTTCGCCGACGGAACCCCCTCACCTGATGCCTGCCTTCTGGGATTCCCCACTCAGTCACGGAATCAATGTATTTGTGGGACTTGTTCTCTGCTTCACCATGCTCGGGCTGGGCTGCACGGTGGACGTTAGTCAGCTCGGAGAACATGTCCGCAGACCCATCGGGGTGCTGCTGGCGCTGGTGTGTCAGTTTGTTATCATGCCCTTGGTGGCCTTTCTGCTGGCTTTAGCCTTCTCTCTAGAGGATGTGGAGGCGGTGGCCGTTCTCCTCTGCGGCTGCTGCCCGGGAGGAAACTTATCAAATATCATGTCTCTGCTGGTGCACGGGGAGATGAATCTCAGGTAGACAGGCTGCACTCATCGAAAAGCATGTACTCATTTGTCAGGTGAATGTGTGCTGAACTGTTTTACGCGTATTATTCAGCTAATTACGCACCGAAATACTTTGGTAAACTTTACGCATGAGGCGACAGTTTTGCGGGTTTCACTTAAGTCCAAGAGACATTTTTTGTCAAAGTTTAATCAATCACATTCATGTTACAAAGGTGCGTCTTTGCTCTCCTCTCTCCAGCATCATCATGACCATTTCTTCCACTCTGCTGGCGCTCGTGCTGATGCCGCTGTGTCTGTGGATCTACAGCCGGGCCTGGATAAACACACCTGTGGTCAACCTCATGCCGTTCGGGGCCATCATCCTGACCCTGTGCAGCACGCTCATCCCCATCGGTTTAGGAGTTATGCTGAGGTACCGCTACACGCGCGTGGCCGACATTGTTTTAAAGGTAATTTAAGAGCAAGTTACTTTTCCACTTTATGTATGAGTTCAACAAATTAAATAATTCAATGTTGTGTCATGTAGACCTAAAGTTCTTCCGTAAGGAGCACCTCTGCGTAAAAGCGCACTGCGTAATTTTCCTTGCCTTTCAAAGATGCTGACAGCAGGAACAGTGACATCAGAGTGTCAGGAAGAGCTCCTCCCTCCCATTTCTGATAAAAGCCACACATGAGGGAGGGCCTCATCACTTGTAACACACAGTGAGGTTACGCAGCACAGATGCAATAATGGTGAGCCCAGCCCTGAAAAAAGTCGACTCAATTTTAAGTCTCAAACTCCAGAATTTTCCAAATAAGTTGCATTTTTGAAAACATGACCTCTCTTGGTTCTTCACAGGGGAAATTCGCCACATTTTATGTGAAAGTTCAAACATGTAGTCAAGTGCTGCAACAGTTCCTCAGCTGCTTTAAAACTGTTTCTTCCTCTGACTCCAGCGACGCTGGTGCTTCGTCAGCTTTGAAGCTTTCAGAAACCAAACTCGATCTCTTTCCCGGCATTCCAATACCCATACTACCTTATTATTTAATATGCCAGGAAAAGATTTAGTATGTCCCAGTACATAGTATGTGAAATGCAAGCCAGCGTGCTTTTCTGTCCATTCTGACCCACAATCCTCTTGACAGGGGAAAATATATTCACATACGTCGCATTGTGTCACTCAGATATAAACAAAGCTGCGACAGATGACAGATGATCGACAGAATGACAAGTGCCACAATGAGCGCATTCAAGTGTAGGCACTTTGTAAGTTTTGTAACTCCTATGTACAATTAATATATTAATAACCTATTGTGCACAAAACCGAGTGAATGAATGAGTGCAAATGGTGAGTTACATTTGAAGGAATTTGACCTTAGAATGGCTTAGAAAGCATTCTGGCTCAACTTGTACTCAGAATTTTTGCAGGAGCATCAGAGTCAAAGTTCAAGGTGCACTATCATGACAGAGTAGTATGCCCAAATTGTATGCATACTGCATCTGACAGTATGTACTTTGTGAGGGCAGCTGCAGCACATACTACAAGTAAAAAGCAAAAGTATGCTATTGGGAACGCACCCTTGGCTTTTTCTTTGATTGGTGGGTGAAGTGCGAGGCATCCTGACACATACAGGCAGCGCCGGCACGGCTCCTCGAGCAGTAAAACGCCCCTCTCTCAATCGGTCTAGCAGGCACGGTGGACTTGTTGCTTCAGCTGACTACATTTACCATCAGCACTGACTGGACATTCACATGAAATATGGCAAATTTTCCCTTAAACAGGAAAAAAGGAGAAGATGCCTCAAGAAAAACCGGGAGGACTCTCGCCCTCCTGCGGGTGTCAGATACACATGGCGCCTTCTAGTTGGCGTATATCCAGAAAATCACCATCACTCTGACATTTTGTGTCCTTCCAGGCTTCTCTGTGGTCTCTGCTGGTCACCCTTGTGATGCTGTTCATCCTCACCGGAGCAATGCTGGGGCCAGAGCTCCTGTCCACCATCCCACCCTCCGTCTATGTGGTAGCTGTCCTGATGCCAATGTGCGGCTACGCTGCAGGTTACGGCCTCGCCGTGCTCTTTGAACTGCCACCCAACTGCCGCAGGTCCGTCTCCCTGGAGACAGGATGTCAGAACGTGCAGCTGTGCACTGCCATCCTGAAGCTGGCCTTCCCCCCTCAGCTGATAAGAGGGATGTACATGTTCCCTCTGCTGTACGCCCTGTTCCAAGCCGCAGAGGCCGGCATCTTCATCCTAGCCTACAGGATGTACAGGAAGAAGGTCCTGCACAAACCGGACCCCATGGGGGACGGCGAGGACACGGATATCACATATCAAAGGTTTCAAGATGAGGACTTTGACTCATCTTATGGGGCTGTGACAGTGAGCAACCCAAACAGCATCATGTTGGACCCCTGCCCCCCTGACCCCACTCCTGTCTAATGTGCACAGGTGGGGGGTGAAGGGGTGGGGGGGCAGAATAAGATCTGTGAGTGGATTTATCATTCATGCAGGGAGAGCCAGAGTGTTTATTACTGACCCAACTGCTGAAAAAAGATGCTTCATTCATCAGTTTGGCCATTAGTGTTGTAGAGATTGGTCTTGGTCTCCAGACCACTTTTTGAAGGTCTCAGTCTCATCTCGGAATCGAACACATTTTGACTCGGTCTTGTCTCGGTTTCAGACACAGCAGACTCGAGATTTTTAATGAAGACCAGTCAAGACCATAGAAGATTTATTTGTTAATGTATAACTGTGATTGGATGCAAAACTTTCTTCTTCAAATGCAGCAAATAACGTAAGTCATTTGTAGTCTGATTTTTTTGATTTGTCTATATTTGGCCACCTTAATCACAGAGAATTCATGAGCAAAACTTCATACAAGAGAAAACACTCGGCAGAGTGCAGCTTCTGCAAGGCAGCGCCAGCTGGGTCAGCTGGGAAAACATTAAACTTCTATCGCCACCTTGAAATCAGAGGAAAATTTTTGAAGCTCTTGGTCTTGACTCGGTCTCGGCTCCTTCTGGTCTTGTCTTGGTCTCAGTTAGTGTGGTCTTGACTACAACACTATTGTCCAATCATGACTAACAGGGGAAGAAAAAACATTTTGAATCATCATGTGTCACATATAAAGCATCAGCTAAACTTATCGTCAGCCTGTGAAAGTTGTATTAATCAGTAAACCACCTCATCAAAGCCAGACTGCATTTACTGTCACAAATGAACTGTTTTAAACTCTGTGTGTGTGTGTGTGTGTGTGTGTGTGAGACTGAGAAGACGTCAGTTATTCACTGCAGTGCCAATCTAGTATCTGTGCTCAGTAGAGACAACAGTCTTAACATGTACATTATGTGTAAACATCTGTGTGGAGAAATAAAATGTGTATAGAGACAACTGAGGTTTGTATAGCCTACTTTCGTCACGTGTCTGTTTGTGATGAGAGAAGAGGAAACCAGTGGCACACCTGAGCGTCATCAGGCCTGATGGAGGGCTCGTGCTGCCCAATCTATTTAAACAGCTACACCTACCAGCACCGGCTGGTTGAACAAAATGGCAACGTATGGTGAAGAGCCAGTCGACAGTTATTTCTACTCATCTTACAAACCGTACACGGGAAGATATCCCCGGTTCAAAGACGCGGGGTGGAAATATAAGAGTTACCTGTCCCACCACGCGGACTCATCCGAAGCTTTCAGCAACCACCAGCGCGCGCAGCTCAAGTCCATCTTATCCCAAATCAACCCCAAACTCACCCCGAGGCTCCGGAAGGCCAACACTAAGGATGTGGCAGTGCAGGTCAACCCGAAGAGAGACGCCTCGGTGCAGTGCTCCATCGGCCCGCGGACCCTGCTGGCCTTGAAGCGGGACTTCCGGCGCAAGAGGCGGCAGGAGCCCGCAACGCCCGTGAGCGGAGGAAGCCCCAAAGCTGCAGGCGGTGTGCGTTATCCCCGCACCCTCGCCGTGTATTCACCCATCGCCTACAGAAGCGTCACCTGCTTCCTGGTCGACGAGAACAACAATATTAAGAAAGCCTCCACCGGTGAGGAGCAGACCGGAGAGCCGCCCGGTGACCCGCCTCAGTACGCGGGGAAAGGCGACGAGAAGAAGAGCGAAGAAAACCAGGCTGGTCGGGATGGAAAGACCGCAAAGCTGCCCGACAAGCGCAAAAAAGCCCAAATCAAACGACAGGTGAAGGGCGAGGACGTGCAGCCGAGCACCGAGGAGGCAAAGAGCAGGGCGCGCGTGCGTTTCCAGGTGAGCCACGTCACGTGCTCAAGCAGAAGGGAAGTTAGGATTTGATTTTCTGTGGGCTAAAAAAAAAAAATCTTCAGGCTATTTTTAAACAGCAGGTTATCTATCAGTTCTTCAAGCTTTCTGGTCATAAACTGGCCTCAACAGAGACTCAGCAGAGTCTCAGTCGTGTCACTCGTACCTGAGCTCCAGCTGAAGGCCCTCACTCTTCCTACCTGTGGTAATCACAAAAACAGCTCTTGCCGGGTCGCAAAGGTTATCTGTCTGGACGGGACTTGCCTTTTACCTTATGTTGCCTAGTTTTCAATGAAGAGGGGTTTTCTGTCTGCCAGAGCCTGAAATTCCTCTCAAAACAAAGATGGCGGTGGTCATTTTCAAGGTAACTTCTGCTCCAGAGCAACACTCTGATGGCCAACGTCAGTTTGTTTTGAGAGGAGTTTCAGGCTCTGGACTAAAAAACCCTGGTTATTGAAAACTACGCAATATTGAATAAAAGGAATGTTCCAACAAGACTGGTAACAACCTCGGCGAGCTGACAAGTACTGATCTTTTATAATTACGCGGGGTAACATCAGGGAAGAGAAGGAGCAGGATACAGGCCTGAGAACTGAGACTCAGCCATGTGGCGATGCAAGCTGAGTCCCTGAGGCCAGTGATAAACCATCACGTTTACTAGTTGTCAACTAGCTAGCCTTAGGCTAAAGTATGCTGTAATTTAACAGGGAGCAGTGGTGGCCCCTTTCCTGTTTCACTTGTGGACATATTCTTTGACAGATTAAAAAAAAAAAAGAATTAATCAAACAAAATAAAAGCAACCACCTACATAAAAAGCCCTGAAGATATGGCTTCAGTAATGACATCATTTTGCAGGCCAGCCTGCAGGGATGGGAATTACAGCGCTGTGAGGGAGCTGGATCTTATGACTCCGTTCCTTTCTGAGAGCCCTTCAATAAAACAGCACATCCGCCTTTTTTAAACAGTATTGTGTTGTACTTTACAGCATGTGTAAATCCTATTTTACAAAGAAAAAATATTGTACTCACTCCAGAGCACTAGGTGGCAGCAGCAGTAATGCCAGTTAACAAAGGAACAGGAAGTGGTTGTTATGAGAGGGGAAAAATGTGTCTGAAGTTTTTTTGTTCTGAAGCTGTGAATCAAACCTTGAGTTAGTTTAATTTAGCTTTGGCTCACTGAACTTGCTGATTACTCATTTGTTGAAGGTAGAGCAGCAAAGTTTGAGCACAAGGATGAAAACGACTCTCTCCAAGTACAAATCTGTTCCTTTTATTCCAACCAAAGAGCCGTTCAAAGAATCAGATCGGTCGCGAACGTAACATCACTACCCAGAAATCAGTATCGCCCTGGTTCCCTCCACATAAAGCCACTCACACATTTGTATCTTTAACTGTTGCAGAAAAAACAGCTCTGTGGTTAACAAAACTTAAGGATTTGTTCAGTAACATAATCTACACAAATTGGCATCACTACCTTTTTCTTTTTTTTTTTTAAGCATTATGCAATCAACAGAATTGAAAAGCTAATGCTAGGCTATAAATTAATCCCTGCATTAGCACCACTCTCCTACTCTGTCTAAAAGTAATTTTAAAAATGGCATGTAAGGTAAAACATTCTGAATTTAGTCTTGAAGTGATGTAATGTTGTAACTTTCACTTTGGAATTACTCCTTGTGAATGGTTCTTGAAACTAGCCCACAGTGAACACCTGGATTTGGACTGGCTTTAAAACTAAAGTCTGTAGCAAATTTATCGCTAACACCATAAAATTTCACCTCATATCTTATTTACGGTCTTGATGTTTTGGCTGCTGTTACGTACTGACTTAACTGTGCAAAATGACATATTTGAGAATTTACATGATCGGAATTGTGTTGACGATCATCTGGCTGTCATCTGCAAGCTTATGTGATAAAAACTGACCAAGAACAGACGACTAAATGCAAGAACTGAGCTTAAATGGTCCAAACAAAGTAAACGGACTCACTGACTTGTCTTTTGTCCATCAGTTTCTGGAGCAGAAATATGGATATTATCACTGCAAAGAATGCAATCTGCGATGGGAGAGTGCCTACGTTTGGTGTGTTCAGGGCACCAACAAGGTGAGCACTCCATATTTTCATATCAGACAACGTCAGTTTAATTTGCCAGTAATTTCTTCATTGGTAGGTAAGAGTTTATTACTACTTTATCATTTGACAATAAATTCTTTCAGCAAATAATCCTGACTGTAAAATTGTGCTCTTCACACCTAATCATCTCCAGTTGGGGTCCTACAGAAATATTGGTGGACTAAATGTATATTTGAATTGGCTATGGTTTAAAACAGCCCCAATTGAAGTTCTGTGTGTTTTTGTATCAGGTTTACTTCAAACAGTACTGTAGGAAATGCCAAAAGGAGTTTAACCCATACCGTGTTGAGGACATCACATGTCACGTAAGCCTTTTTCTAACTTTCACTGTCAACATAAATGATTTGTGTCATGACTAAACCCAAGCCCTCATTTCTTTCCAGACATGCAACAAAGCCCGTTGTTCCTGCGCTGTAACACAACGCCACGTTGACCCCAAGCGGCCTCACAGGCAGGACTTGTGTGGCAGATGCAAAGGCAAGCGGCTCTCCTGTGAGAGCACCTTCAGCTTCAAATACATCGTCTAAGAGGCTTTCAACCGAACTCTGCCCTGTAACATCAGTACACGTCATTTGGGAAGCATCTTCAACCCTTACAGATGCAATATTTGCATCTTGGAAACAAAAAAATTTTTGTTTCAAATCTCAGTTTGATGCCTGTTTTGTGTTAATGACATTAATGGTAAGCATTACACACTTTACAATGTAATAAATCGCTAAGTTGCACTCTGTGCTGAAGCATTCTTTTCACTTAAAGCTCTTACGAAGTGCTGGAAGAGCACCTAAAGTCAGATTTTTAAGTAACAGTTTTATTGAATCTGTGGAAGATGTTGCTCTATTTAAATCAGAAGCCTCTTGTAGTTGAGGATTAATGGCAAGCTGTAAAAGTTCAGTATGAAAACTGTCTGACTTCAGCTGGAGGATGGAGCCTGAAGCCCTGCAACAGAAGAATTAAAATTGTTGTTGCACATGTTCCCTGACCTGCCTGTGGTGGTGGTGGTGGGGGTGCAGGTTTTATACTATCACACTCTCATGTGCATCGTTGAATCAAAGTCCTGTTAAAGCGATATTTCACAGAACTATTTTGTGTATCAAATTTCTTACCCTTAGAAGTCTTGAACAGTTTTCCTTCAGTGTTATTCCACTTGGTGGCTTTTTAGCCAAAATAAGTGTTTTGGAAGTATTGAGTCTACAACACGAAGACTTGGAGTATGCCACACAAAGCTGTTGAGACTTTTGCATGGACGTTTTTAGAAGGTTTGGATGTTTTCAAACTATCTCCATAGACTGCCAGCAAAACGGCTAAACATTTTTTTTTTGGAAAGAACCTGTTTACCGTGGAGGAACGCTGGAAGGAAAAATATTCAAATCAAGACATCCAAGGGTGAGTAACTAATACACAAAAAATGGTTTTGTGGTGAAATATTGCTTTAACTTGAAGCCTGCCCCTCCAAACTTTAATTTTGTTGATTGTAGCGCACCATGTGGACAAAAGCGGTACTGCTCAGTCGTAAAGATCTTGTCATGGTGAGCATTTGTTTTGGAAGAGAGTGGGGGAAAAAAACACTTATCTGCACAAATTAGTTCGGCCATAAACGCAAAATATATATATATATTTTTTTTTAAGAAAACAAACTCCTGCTTCCACCCACAGAGTAAAAAGAACAATGGACTGATCATGCTCATGAACAACAAATTGTCTCCTCTGGTCTGTGTGCTGTTGAGTCTTTTGTAGTTTCTGCCGACTGAGCCGACCGGGCAAAGACATTTTAACAGAACAGTAATCTCCAGTCTCTTTGCTGATGGTCTCATTTGCTGTAGGTAAGATGTGAGACATCAGGATTAAATTTAGACTCTTCACAACCAGTTAAAAGTTCTTGTGGGGACTCGAAGGAATTCCATTACTATATGCACTCATGTTTGGGATATTAATACAAACATGAACCTGCACCAGGTTGCAATAATGGACTGCTTACAAATAAAAAAAAAACCCTTCCATAACTCAAAATGATGAAATGGTATTAAAAGGAGACAAAGCTTGTACTGTATGATTAGGTTTATTTATCCAGAGAAGGCTGGTATGTGAGTGAACAAGAAAAAATGTATAATGCACCTCTACATTAAAACATCTTCCAGGTAAATAATATATTCATTAAATAATTAAGAACAGCATTCAAATGTACCAGACAAGCAGAAAAAAAAGCTCTGAGGAATGAGTACAGTGACTGTTACAATGTGCCATGACAAGATTTCCAGAAAGCGTTCAGATAACGGTTCATGTCCTGCAGTTCTGAAAGCTCAGTGCAGCTTTGACGATGGCCGTTTCCCCTCTGAAAACAGGATGAGAGCTGCTTTGCAACACTACCGAACTACTCGGACAAACACAAACCGTAGCATCCCATTCAAGAGGCTTAAAGTGGCGCCTCTGCTGGGGTGACGTGCTAACAAAAAAGGTCACAGTGGAGAGAAGGAATGCATATGACTTGGCTGGATCGCTGTGGTCCCGCAGGAGACAGAGGCTACGTTAGATCTCCCATGCCATCACCGCCACAGAGGCAGAGGAGTGGCTTGTCCCTAAATTAGCCCGAACCACAACCTACAACCAAGGCAGCCTTTGGGAAGTTTCGAAGTTTATGATTGGATGACAAAAGGTGAAGCGGATCATTAATGACTCAAATCTGGTCTTGGCTTTCTCATCACATTAGCTTTATACATACATCCTATTCGGATGAACAGTGCATTACACAAAAGTACAAGGGAAAAATACTGGTTTTACACTATACATTTTCTAAAATATATACAGAGTAAAATAAGTTATGTTTCCATAATGAGTTGTAGCCAGTCTGCACCTGTGTGCAATTATATGCATTTGCGTGTGAGCATATACCAGAATATCCAATATATATCACACAGGAGTCTCTAAAGGCAGCTACTTATTTGGTTAAAGAGTGAGTTTTGCGCGAAGACCTGTTGAAGGGGACTCTCCTCTCAAAGCAGATCAATAAACAGATATATTTCTCTTTTTACACTCCCTGAAGGCAAACGTTTCCCACAGGGTTACAATTACATGTTAAATATCCTAACATTTACAACCTAGGATGTTAGCTCTAATAAAAAATACATTTCTCAAAAAAATATTCTTGCAGTGCTTTTCTCTTTCAAGCATGCTTTTGAAAACTTTCCTTTTTAAACAAGATTTTTTCTCTGTGTTTGCTTATGAATCCTGACAGTGTGTCCTCACACATACGACACCTCCTCTGGACTGTCTTAAAATGCTTCGATACCGTCTTCCAGCCCGGGCCCTGAGGAGGCCGCTGGGCGGTGCAACGGGCCCGTCAGGTCAGATCCAGCGAAAAGAAAAGAAAAACAAAAAAAGGGGGAGAGAAGAAGGTTATCATCCCACTGCGTCCTCTCATTCTCTCCCAGGCACACCACCACATGACTTATTGCAACTGAATTTTGCAACTTGGCTTAGTCTGGGGAAAGATGTTAGCTTGAAGCATTCATACATGTAATAATATATGTTAAGAGTCACAGTTATTCCCACACATCCTTTAGCCCTTTATAGGTGGAGTCTCTCTCATCCTCCTCTGAAGCTCCTCACTGTCCACCCTCTCTCTACAGCTGAGGTGAGGTCTGTGTAGAGCGGGGGGGGGCCAGTCTAGTCCAGGCCCGCAGCCTGCAGTGCCACTGCCTCACAGTCCAGTGCTGACCACGGTGGTGTGGGGCTGGCAGGCCTGTGCCTGACTCAGAGCCTCGCGGATCTGCAGGTTGAGCTCCATGAGGCGGGTGCTGGCCTGGGACAGGTCCCTGCTGGGGCCCACCACCGCCAAGCAGCCCGTCTGGCCCAACGTCTGGTGACGGAAGTAGATGTGCAGAAGGGTCTGGACTGCGTTGTCCGTCTCGTTGCCGAAGATGTCGTTGGGCCACAGAGACCTGCAGATAACAGGAGGGTGGACAAGGAGGGAAGATTGTGAGCAAAACTTGGGATCATACAGAACACACTTACAGTGGTGGGAGGGGCATGTTTCCCACTGTTGGGGGCAAAGCTGCAAAGAAACCATTGTGTTTCCATCTTCTTATTTCTTCATTTCTTTTGCCATTGAAGTCTATGGCAGCCCAAAGAACCAAATGGTCAAAAGCTGTGAAATTTGGCACGGCATTCCGAGAGGCCATGGCATGAATTGATGTTGATTGGCCGAAGTTTGGTGCTATAGCAAACAGCTGAAAATGCACATTTTGATTGGGCATATCTCAAGTACAAATCTGTCTCAAGGACCCATAACTTCCAGTCACTAGAATGTCCGCCATTTAGAATTTTGTGAAAAACACTAAAAATCGTACTCCTCCTAGGAATTTTCACCCATCTGCATGAAACTCTGTACACACAACTAAGAACAATATCTACAATATCAACCCTGCAAAAGTTTGAAACGTTAAAACAACAACAAAAACAGTCATTATGAACCTATCAAAATTGCAGAGGGTGTGGCTTTTCAGAAAAAAAGTGGCCGTTTGTTACTA
>JAPZDX010000020.1:24997755-25015229 GCA_029783625.1 Naso annulatus | reverse complement strand
TCAGCACTCTGTTTGAGATGGCTCCAATAAAGTGTTTTTTTCCAGGTGAATGAAGGACAGTTAACGTTGTTAAACTTTCCTAAAGAGTCAAGTACCAGACAGAAATTGAGAGCATTCCTGTTTCTTGTGGATTTATTCACTTCCTCAACATGAGCACATAAGCTGGATTAATGGCTAAACTGCTGCTAAAGGACCACACATTGCTTTGTCGTGCTAAAGAGTGAGAAGCTGTAAGTAACATTTTGTCAGTGTCCTAGCTGTGTTTATTTTGTGTCAGTAAAGGGGTTGTGAGTACAGCTGAGTGCAGAGGCGCACATGAGGGAAAAGTGGGGGGAGTAACCGACAGACCGTTTTTAGAGAATGTAGAAAATAGAAGAGAGAGGGTGCAAGTCACAGTTTTCTGAAGATGTGTACACTTCACTGTTCAGTAAGTTGTGTCTGGATACTCTATAGGAGTCCAAAATCAAAATGAAAGACCCAAAAATGAACATAATATGGCCTCTTAAATCTTAGACAGCATTTTTGTGGGTGGAAACACAGGAAGCTATGAGCACCACGTCCACTGACCAAATCAAATGTCATTCATTTTAGACTGTGGAGTCACAGACCATAAAGTGACTGTTCAATTTAGCTCGCAAAACTTTTATGTTTCCTTAAAATCTCTTTCCTCTGCATTTTTCTAAATATTACAATGATTCACGTTATGTGAGCAAGTCTTACGTTTAAAAGTTCTATAAAGCAATATTTCAATGCAAAACAATTTTCTGCGCATTAATTACTCACCCCAAAGGCCAATTTAAGCGTCGTCACTTGACACATTTTATAAGTGTCGCTTGGAAAAAATGACGTAATTTCAACAGAAAAATGTGTCTCTCGACACTTTCATTTCAAGTCGCGTACCTGAGTTTTTTTTTTTTTATAAACATATTGGTATTTTTAAGAGATCATCACAGACTATACAGTGATAGATTATTCCAATCATGAAAAAGAGAGGAAAGTGAAATGTGCATGTGTGGATCCTTGCATCGCACAAAATAAATAAAAAAATTAATTCTTGAGAGATCTCCGATGTATTGCCAGTACATCCAGTACTGCATCTGCTACAATATAGTACCTGAGAGTTTTGTTGTGTCGCGGACATCGTCATATTTTGTCACATTATGGGATTTGGGTAGTGTTCACGTCTCCATTGAGACAGTTTTAACTGAACTTCCTTCGTGATATTCTATCATTCGAGTCAAATATGGTTACCGAGGAAACAACTTAAACCTTTTGCAAAAGCATAAACTAAATATGTTGCGCTTCTCTTTTGTCCTGTCGAGTGACACTTATCAAAGTCGAGAGATGAAGCATGAATTGGTCTTAAGATGTCTAGACTTGAAGAATGTTCCTCCACAACAAACAGGTTTTTTCCAAATGTGAGACACTCTCTTTAGCTGCTTTTGCTGGCAGCCTATGGAGAAACAGTTTCTAAACATCAATACCATCTAAAAACGTCCATCCAAGACTCTGAACAGCTTTCTGTGGTATAATTCAAATCTTCTTAACCTGTTGTAGGTTCAATACTTCAGATGTTTGTTCATTGAAAACGAGTGTTTATTGTGTTTTCTGAGGGACTGTCGCACTGCTCACACTAATGCGTTGTTTTCAGTGAGCGGTGACATCAGCAATGAGATCAAGTGTCAAGACTGCCCTGTAATGTTGTTATTGACCACTGTATATGATCGAAATAACCTTCTGATAGGGCTCACTGTGCTAAAAACTGAAGTGCACCTTTAAGTCACATTGATGAACAAACATAACAGATAAACTCCACAGCCATTAAACAAGCTGGTGTTCAGTCCTACCTGTGCATGAGTGTTGGGTCGCTGGCTGCTGTCTTTGTCCCCAAACGTTTTCCTGCAGTTTTCCAGCCACTACAGGTTCAGGAGGACAGGAGCGGGTGACAGACAAGACAGGAGAAAAACAAATGTAAGAACCAGATGTCAGATTGTTAACAGAGGCAATTCAAGAGTTTTTCTCTACCTTGTACATCTGCATTTACATTTGTGAGCACATAAAATAAAGGCTGGACAGGGAGGAGATTTAATAAGTGTGTTGTGCTTAGCAAATTAAAGGCCTGCTCCAGAGCACGGGATAGTATCTAGCCCTCCAGGGACCATTGCCATCTCATTCAATTAGCGCCCCAGCATCCCAGAACCCTCTGCAATCTCATCTCTTCTCCTCACTCCCCTCCCCCTTCGTTCCTCCTACCAACCACTCACAGCTTCTCCTGCCTGGCCTTCTATAACTGATTTAGGAGCGCTCAGAGTTATTTTTATCCCCTCAGCAGGGGATGTCACTAGTGATGCAGACACTAACGGCAGCTGAATGTACTCATACCCAGTGCTGATGAGACAGACTCGGGCTTATCTTGTACAGCATCAGCTATCTGTCTCAATGTCCTCTTGGACTTTCATGGTGCAGTGGCACAAGGATAGATTGCAATTTACATACGCTTCCTAAGCTTATCTCTCTACAAGAAAAACACATATCCTGTCTGACACAGCAATCTGAGTTGCAGCTGCTGCAGTCTCAAGACTCGCGGGAGATGTGAGGCAACATGTCCTGAGGACAGGGTCAAAGAGAATAAGACAGTGGACATGGTGAGTGTGGGAGATATGTGTTGACTTACGAGCTCTGCTGCTTCTCTCTTGGCATTGTAGGTGTCCAGGTGTTCCTGCAACTCCAGCACACTAAACTTCAGAGTCTCCAACAGTCCACAAGAGACCAGCTACAACAAGACAGGACACCACATACATTAACCCACAACACCAGCCGGTACACACACAGTACATGACACAAAAATATTTACAGCAGGACACACACACACATTTAGAAATATGCAAAACATGCAGCTCTATTTCTGCAAAATAATCGGTACAAGTTACTGCAGCCACATTGATATATTTAGAAATATAAATTATTGCAGACGACCATGCAGAGCAGCCTCACCGTCTCTGCATCCAGCAGCACAGTTGGGCACTGCGAGCGACACGTCATGACCTCCAGGGAGCTGAGGAACTGGTTTCCCATTCGCTGGAGCCGTTCCCCGAGAAAGCGAACAGATGAATGTGTAATGGAGCCAAATTTCCTCTGAATGCTCTGTGTTTAACAAGTATGTGGAATTAAATAAAAAAGAGAAAAAAAATCTTGCTGAAAATGCTCACCAGTGAACATAATTACAGATGCAACAGATAAACTGCAGCTTGTCTGACCAAGAACGCTAAAACGTCCAAACTCAAGCATTAAGAAATCAATTACCTGAAAGAGTCGAGAGAACACGTGGAACGTGTAAACAGCAGAGGAGCCATCTGTATCTGACAACATCTGGTTGACATGGCAACGCCATGCATCTTCCTCATTGTCGTAGGCAACAGGCTGGAATGCTGCCAGGATAGCAGAGAGGAAGGGCGAAGGGGGCGGAGAGGCCTGAATCTCCGGGAAGCAGTCTGCGTCACCTTCATCCTGACTGAAATACACACGGAGGCCAATGAGCTACAAGCTGACATGTTCCACACTGAAGGACAAATGTAAACACACACACATGCTAATCCTCACTCGCTGTAGGTAAACAACCCTCAAACTGCTTTATCTCTGCCTCCCTCACTGCACATTTTGCTGCAGTATGTTGAGAGCTCGGATCTACTGCACTGTTCCAACATAACAACAACATATTAGGAGCTATTAGCATTTTAGCATCATGCAAGCATCTCTCTCTCTCTCCCACACACACACACACACACACACACACACACACACAGATACTCACAGGCCTGTAGGACCAAACAGCCTGAAAAAGCAGACAGAATATAAGTATCTAAAGCCTGCGCTGCCCAGCGCTGCAGCGGACACAGTCTCTGTCCTCATCCTCACCCCAACTACCGCTTCTCTTTTCTCTCACTCTCTCCCCCTTGTCTGCAGATCGGCTGTGCTGCAACTGCTAACAGCACTAGCGCACTGCACTCCCATCCCACACAGGACTGCGGAGAGCTCTATGCGAGCTGGGCGCGCGCACACACACACACACACACACACATGCTTCTGCCAAACAGAGCCAGCTCCCAACCCTGCAGAGGAGGAATGTTGCTGAGTTGTTTTTATCTTCTCTCCCACTCACACACAGTAAATCCTCACATGGAGAAAAAACCCCACTAAACTGGTTAGTGACATTTTCAGACAATCAATCAGAGCACAGGTAACTTTATGATCATGTTTGTTAGTAAGAGGTGTGTGTGTGTGTGTGTGTGTTTGTGTGTTCAGCACTGCTTCTTCAGATTGCCTCGATGTAGTTTAAAACAATGGCTTTATAACTGTCCTCCCCACCAGAGTTGGCCCACCTTGAAGAGAAAATGTTAGAATGTGGATTGGATCCAGCACTGCTGGCTCCTCCTTCATGGTGCAGCCCACACGGGAGCCACGCCAGCTATCATACCATCGCAAAAGTCTCCGTCACACAGAGGCTAGTCTCACTACAGACTCTAATCTGTACATATCCAACCTACCGCTGCTGAATTTCAATCACAGAAAACATTTAAATAGTGGTTATGTAATTAAATATATATAAATATAAAACATTATTTATGTTAAGTGTAAGCTTTGCAGCATCATAGCCTTGCATAGTCCTCTTAAATCAACAGTCCCATTTTATGAAATTGGTTAGCAGAGGTGGGGTCACCTTGTAAAAACTGTAACGTGCTGCTCTGATTAATAACTACAAAGCAAACGTGCAATGTGATCAATCAATCAGTCACAATCAATCAAAAACTTGTCAAGCTGAATTGAAAGATCTGGTTGTATCTCATAATGCCTCCAAGTTACAAGATGTCAGCTAACTCATTCGTATAATGTCCTTTGCTGTGTAATGCAGCACTACCACTTTTGAAGAGTTTGTATTGTTGCTTTCTTTGTCGACTCACTCAAAGCACATGCATGCAAACTGTTTTAACCATAGACAGGACAGAAAACTTAAATCAAATTAAATGGTGATCCAAAGGGTCAAACCTGTTTTGTGGGTATGAATGCACATCAAGGCCACATCCCATTTACCATTTTCAACCCGACTTCTCGCTCTTAAGAACTAAGTTACAAGGGGTAGTGGTTTAAGTCTCTCACTACGAAATGGGACACCCCTTCAAGAATGCGATAGGTCATCTGTCGCCTCCGATGGATTTAACTGAAGCAGGCGCAACATGTTTTTGCCGCAGCTGTACAACACGACTTCATGATTTATTTAAAGATGCAAAGGATAGACTCTTCCATTTTTAGTAGGTCTGCCCTCATCTGAACATGGCCTCCGTCGCCTTTGTCGCTCCTGCAGCAATCTTGCAATCTTGCCAGTGATTCACAAGGGAAATCTCATACCCCTCTGTTTGAGGTGTGCCCCTAAAAAA
Source organism: Naso annulatus (assembly GCA_029783625.1). NCBI lineage: Eukaryota > Metazoa > Chordata > Actinopteri > Acanthuriformes > Acanthuridae > Naso > Naso annulatus. Next base: position 25,009,797 of record JAPZDX010000020.1, on the reverse strand, counting down.
ATCTCTAAAGGCCATTTAGCCCTAATACTTCACCCAAGTCCTTTAAGCAAGAATCGGGACACGGAGGGTTAGGGCTAAGCAGTGGTGGTGAGGGGTGAAATGGGATTGAGCGTTAAACACTTGAGACCAGTATTAATGTGTAATTTAGGAAACCGATATGAGATGATTTATACAGATCACTGATGGAGGAGGAATCCTGACACGGCATGTCACCCAGTGGTCTCGATTTAAAACAACCGGACTTACCTGGACATGCCAGAGAAGTCAGCCTCCTCCTCCTCACAGCGCTCATCCAGCTCCTTCAAGGCCTGCGTCACGTCCTCCTCCCACACAGAGCCACAGGTGCTGTCCGGATCTGGGTCTGGATCTGGCTTCGTCTCTGGTGGCATGGGCAGAGGCAGAGACAGAGGCAGGACCGTCTGAGATTCCTCCTCACAGAGGGACCCCGGTGGAGTGTCTATGGCCGGCGGGGGAGGGGGGGCTGGGTCCAGGTCTTCCTGAGGGTCCTGGGTTTCCTGGGGTTCCTGAGCATCCTGCGGGTCCTGTGAGTCAGGGAGGTCGCATAGCTCCTGCGGGTCAGAGGGCAGAGGGGGGGCACTGCAGAACCCCGTGTCCTCACTCACGCTGCTGCTCAGCTCGTCTGCTGCCGTCATGCTGACAACATCCTGTAACACAAGCCAGAGGGGGGCGCTCAGGTGTAGTCTGGCAGATGATCGTAATGATGTACGTTTTTTAACATTATATTGAGCTGAACATAGTTTGGAGAAGACAGATCTTATGCTGAACCTCCTGTAGGTTGAATTTAGACTGCTATAGCCTGTAATTAAGAACATATGTTAGCTTCAATGATACAAGGGAGACTTAATGTCATCACTTTCTTGAAGGCTGCTCTTTACGTCTCTATAAGCTAATGTCCCTCATGAGAAATTAAAGGAAAAGAAAAGAATCAATTAAAAAAGCCAATATCAATATATCACTGAAACGCTATTAAAAACTCAACCTCATTGCTAATAAAACAGCATCATCGCGGTGAGACGACAGTGACTGAGAGCCTGCAGGACAGCACGCGAATGACGCACAATTTATTACATGCACTCCGTCACTACATGTACACGATGTCTGTGTTCAGCGACATAAATTTACCACACAGCAATAATCAACACACACACCCTGAGTGAGGCGTCAGTTTTATAATCCCAATTGAATAATATCCTATTGATTACATTAGCACAAAAAAAAACAAAAAAAAACAGTTACAGTGTCTGACTCAGACAGGAAACTCCAAATTAAGTTCATATGTTAAGTAACTGTGTTGATGTAAAGCATGTGCATGGAGGAGGTTCATGTTGGGAGATAGGGTCCTAATTAAGAGCGCTTGTTTCTTTCTGCTCTTGTTTTCTTTTAGAATTTGAAAGTCTAATGCATGAGGAATGCTGAGCGTGGCAGGCAGCCAGTACATCACACAGACAGCAGCTATATTACAAAAAGCTTTTAGAAGTGGTTGTGGCCATCCTGAAGGGAATGAGTAGGAGTATTGATGGTTTTATCTGGGGCTCATTACACTAAGAGCTGGGGCTATGATGGGGGAGATGTCCTTGAGATGATATTGAGGCCGCTGGCTCGATCGAGTTCCTAGAAAGTTACATTCAGCTCACTACTGGGGGGAGGAACACCTAAATGCAATTCATAAAGATGAGCAACGACTGCTCCTGTATGATACAGCCTGCCCGATATATCAGTTTGCTCATATTAAAGGTCAATATCGGCCTAATGCAGATATATCGATGACAGGATATGTGTTCTCTGATATGTGCCTAAATTAAAAATGTTAGTTACATATCTAATTACTATTAAGTGTTTACTGTTCAGCGCACTGATGTTTGGAATAAAGTTTGTTCGAATGTCAGATATCCTGCTTCCATTACATATCTTTGTCACAAGGATTTCAAAACCACATTCAACCAAAACTATATTTTTATTAATCAGCAGATATAACTAATATCGGAATTTGCTCCCTTAGGGCCACAGTGTCCATGTAGTGTTTTTTTCTGAGTGCCAGCTTCTTTTTTCAATTATTCTCAATGAGGAGAGAGCGATTGCAGCAGCAGGCGGCTTCATGGAGAAAAAGCACAGCGCCCGGTGCTCTGAGCACTTCAAAGTCTAAAGTCATTTCGTCGTTTCAACGACTTGCACATTGGTCAGGACTCGAAAATGGAGGAGGAGCTGGTGTTGGCTGTCTCCGTGTTCCTGCCGTTTGTGTGTGTTTGTTTGTTCATGCATGCACCCACATCCTCTGTGATTAATGTCTGTTTGATGGAGCTGTGATAGTGAGGCCATTATCATCACTAAGCTCATCATCCAAACAAGGTATGAGGGAGAGCATCCTCTGTTTGATGCTCATAGAAAAAAAAGATTTACAGAAAACAGTAAAAGCAATGGAAGGTAAAACATTTCTCTTCAACCCTACAAAAATTCCCACACTGTAAGTAGTAAATGCAAATCTGGACAATGCAATTTATTCACTGTTGTTAGTATAAATGTCAGTAGCAGAAGAAAGGCTACAGCATGTTAATATGTTAGCAAAATAAAGGAATTTCATTGGCTGCAGTACCACTGAATTTCTCTTAACTGCATTTTTAAACTAACACATCACTTGTGTTGGACTGATACTCACAGGTGCTTCCGCCGAAGATAAAGGAGCTGGTGTCCGTTTCACATGTTTTTAATGGAGGGTTTAGTTGGAATGGTCAGTGGCTGTGTTATTGGAGATGAGCAGTAACAGCTAACCTGAGGTGAGCTTTTGTTTCATCTCTCCCCCAAATCACACAAAGAAGCAAGCCCCCATGCACAAGCAGGCCCCACCATGGAGCTATTTATCACATTTACCAGACAAAAAGAGCAAGGGCTTTAAGCTTAAGCACCCAAAAGCAAAGCAAAGCAAAGCAACAAAGCAAGTACAGGTAGAGAGAGTCAAAGGCCATAAAGCACCAAAAAAAAGTCTTCCTTTAATAGATTAGAAAACCAGCACTTTGAGCCCATTTTAAACTTCCTAAATCTTGCTGATCCTCTGTCTCGCTGACAGACAAGCCAAGACGTAAAGCAAAGCAGATCAAGGTTGGACAGAAAGAACAAGGTGAGCTAGAAAGCACCCGAGCACCACAGTTTATTGCTGCCCCCGATTGATCGCACCTCAGGCAGCTGGCTGCTGGTGCTGTCTGAGTGGGCCATCTCCAACATGGGGCTATCCAGCCGAGGGAGGGAGGGCACAGAGGGCAGGACGGTTGCCTCCTCGGTCAGGGCACTGCTGGACGATTCTTGGGACTGCTGCAGAGAGTCCACATGGTTGGATGCGGTGTCATCGGTAGCAGAGTCGCTGTTAAGCTGGAGCAGAAACACACAGAAGAACCGGTTACTTCTCTGTTCAGACACTTAAAACATACACATACACATCGTATTACATCTCATCTGTTTTGATCTAAACATTCACTGAAGGTTCACTATGGCTGATAACAAAATGGTGGGTGTATTTAGAGCATTCTGTTGAAAAAAAAATCCATCAATGAATCTTAATGCAGTGATTAATACTGCTGGCACTCCGTGTGACCTTTAGCGCCCAACACACCTTCAAGGAGTGTACTAGTCTACTTCTGACTCGTCTTCATCAGCAAAGATCGCCCTGATCTTCACCAAATGTTCAAATGTGACCTTGTGTATACTTCAGTAGATGTCAAAATGCATTTTTAAAGCCCATTCAGTGCCATTCATGTTGAAATCAGGGATGTAGGAACAATGGGATGCTCCTTTAACAATGTGATAGGTTTACTATGTTAATATATACAACGAGCTCTTCTTATTCACTGACTGAAGAAACACTGAATTCACTGGTAAATTGCCTTCACATTATCTGTTGGTTCAGAGGGTTTTATTAGTAATTATTTACATTTCTTTCTAATGTAACTTGCACACTGAAATTTCATTACACGTTTCTGTCGAGCAGCCTGTTTAGTCATTTTAGTCTTTCACCAAACTCATTTAGTACTTGAAAAAAATGCTTCAGGCAAAAGGTAACATCATGTCAGCATCAGCAAAATTAATTCTATATTGCACTAAATTCTTTCAAAATTCTGTTTAAGCACACATTAATGCTGCATGCTTCTTTGTTCTAGAGGCACAAGGTAAATGTGTATGACTACAAACATTTTTGGGGCAAATATCTACGAGAGGCAGAAGCTCATTCTCTCACTGTGCACTACCATGATCAAGACGAGCAGAAGAAGAGAGAAAGAGGACATCCCCATTACACTAAGGTTAAGCACTTTTATTAATGGCATCATTATTGGCAGCTTTGGAAAGGACCTTTCTCGCAAAGCAAAACAAAGCAAGGAAGAGTTTAAGAGAAGCAGCCTCGCTGTTAAAAAATGCAAAGGAACATGCTGTTACTCTGAATTCAACACTTAGAATTAAATGCTTGATTTTTATTCATTTTTAATAATCATTTACCTTGAGTCAATGTGAACTGTACCAATTTATTTGAATTTTTGTATATGATACTTACCAAAAAGAAAAACTAATATGAGATGTGATATTAGCTTTTATTTTAGCAGTCAGAGGGGCTGGGCTGAAGTTTGAAGGGGGAATCTACCACCAGCGAAGAAGCAAGCGCCTAAGCCCCTCTCAACACTGGCAGCAGGTCCAGCTCAGTACGCACACACACACACACACACCATGCCAGCGGGGGCTGTGTGAGGAGCATGGTGGGGCGGAGAACCCTGATTAGAGTGAGACTTACAAGGCCAGAGCGGGTGAGAATCTGGCTAGCGCTCAGTACCTCCTCCTCAGACGACTCGTCCGTGTCCTCGTGGTTGGTGAGGTTGAGGCTTGGCGTGCTGCCTGTGTACTGGCACTCCTGCAAAGACGGTGTGTCCCCTTTGTCCATGCTCTCCAGGGAGCGACGGCGTACTCCCCAGTTGAAGTTGTCCATGCTCTCCCCCTGCAGGACGGCCGAGACAACAGCAGTGAGACGCAGCGCAAGTGATGTGAGCAAAGATTTCATAAAACAATGAAACAAAGCACAAGACAAACACCTTCTGTACATTAACATTTCACAGCACAGAAAAATACAAAACAAATACAACATGAACCAGTGTGTGAGAGGATTTTTTTTTTCTTTTTTCTTTTTTTCCATTTTGGGACAGTGAATAATGCAGTGGTCTAAAACTATAAAAGTAGAGGGTTCACAACCACAGGAGCCAAAATTTGAAATCAAAGAGCACTACAGCACTTAATGTTTGTGACCACACAGAGACAACAGGCGTCTGCAGATGACGACGTCTTTGAAAAGCTTTCGAGCCCACAGACTTACCTGCAACTCCTTGTGGCAAGAGAAGAAAAGGAATAAGGGTATTAGTAGACTTCATACAGTTACAAAAACACAGAAATGTTTCTACTGCAGCAGTCAGGACAAATATGACAAAGGTGGACAAACAAAACATTCATGTTAACAAGGAACAACAGAAATACACACAGTATGGTACAACAGTGGTGATGAAAAGTCCCTGAACTAAGTACACAAGTGATTAAGAGAAGGCAGTGCTCCATGCGATCATTTTTTGAGATAGCGCAAGTAAATTTTACTACTACTTGCATGTGTGTGACCTGCAAATTTGCCAACTTTTTCTTTTTTCATGTTAAAAAATGGAGAGGGAGGGAGGGAGTCAGTGTAGGCCTATAGCTGGGTTCTCACAGAGACGTGTTGCACTAGACACAGCTGCTCCAAAAACGCCATCTGAGCACATGTGAGGAAAAACAGCTGGGAGTTCCTGTGGAGCGCCTCACGGTCCCGTTCAGGGCCGTAACTCCTAAACGCTGGTAAGAGTAGGAAGGAGTGCTGGGCAGTATACCGGTTCATACCAAATACCGGTATTCATTTTCCATATGATATGTATTTTTCATATACCCCGACAGCGGTGCTCATGGTCGGAACGTGGCGCATGACGCTCTGGCACTATTTCGGAGGGGACCATTTTTACTGCTGCACCGCCAAGAGACATGCTTGAATTAGCTCCTGAGCAGAAACTGATGGACAATATTGGATAAAGAAGTTTTAGAAACTGGAGGGGACCATGATGACGAAGACACTGTTCCAAAGAGAGGAGTTGTTTCTGTTTTTTAGAGGTTTTTCGGTTTTAAAAGTCCAACATGAACCAAACAACTATTTACAGCAAATGTTGTCGAGCTAAATTTGTTGCCGGAGGAGGCAACATTAGCAATTTGCTCCATCACCTAAACCGAAAGCATGTCATGGATTACCAAGAATGTTTAAGTTAAGATCAGCTTCCACAACATCAAGTGATGTGAGTGGAATAGTAAAACCAAAGTCGAGTGCCGTGTCGCTTGAAGACGCGTATGCTTGAGGGACTGCCTACGAGAAGAAAAGCAAACGGATGAACGAGATTACAAACTCAATAACAATCCATCTAGCCAAAGACTTGGTCCTGCTAAGTACAGTGGAAAAAGACGGCTTCAGGGCGATGATTAAACACTGAATCCCTGGTCTGTGTTACTGGGTCAAAAATACTTTTGACTGCAACTGTTTCATGCACTCTGATTTCTTTACCACATATGACTAAAGGGCTTTTCACACCGCCGCACAGCAACTATCCTGAAAACCGCCTCACTGCTGAAGGTTTCCTCTCGGAAGCCAGGCGTTTTTGAAAGCGGCTGCTGCCGCTACGCCGCAGGGCGGCAATGACAGGGAAGAGCTTCACACATGAATCTGTATCTGCTGCAAAAAGTTCAACATGTTGAACTCCAGGCAGCAGAGCAAAATCTGTGCACATTCACATGGGCGGTCATACCATCGCAGTTGAAAACGCCTCCCCTCTGCCGCCCTTCCCTCACTGAAATTTGCCAGAAGTGGCAAGTTGCCGCACGGCAGTGTGAAAAGCCCATAAGGACCTACAGTGCTCCATGTTTTTTTTTTTTTTTTAAAGTTAGTCTGGAGCCCTGGAAGGTGAAGCTCATTTGTTTACTGTTTGCAAAGTGCTCTTTGAAAACGGCGATCCTCTGGCAACGATTTACGGTAAAGTACTGTGCACACAGAAACAAGCATGTGTGTGACAACTGGACTGTAATCCCTCACCTCGGCATCTTCCAACTCCACATCTAAGAAGTCAAAGTCCTTGAAGACGCCAAACTGCTGCTCACTGCCCGTGTCTTCTCCCTGCACCTCCTCTTCTCTGACCACCTCCTCCACTGTGGGGATAAGACTCGTCTGCTGATCTGCAGAGTCCAGATCCTCGTTGGAGGAGAACACCACCTGTGTAGAGAGAAAGAATAGAGACTCTTCCTAATCAAATAATAAAGGAAAAAAAATGTATGTCCATAAAAAAAAAAATTCAAAAAACACAATGATAAAAAGACAACATTGTTAAAAAGAGCGGGACTCTCAACAGTGAATTTACAGAGACCTTGTCTGAGGCTTTAGAGTAGGAGAGGAGTCTTACAGATGGATTTTTGGGAATGCCAGACTCTGGGCCACACAAAGACAGGACATTCATCAGCCTCTCTCTGGTTCTTCTCTGCAAAAAGAACACACACATGATGAGAAAACTTGTCTCCAAGTGTTTAGTCTCACATATCTGACCCCCTCTCTACAGTGCTGTGTCAGAGAAGGCGAAAGGTCCGACTGTGTAATGATCCTGCTGCAAGGCAAACAAATGCTCTGACTTGTTGGTATTTCTTTCAATCACTACCGTCAAGGGCAGCACTCTGGCCAGAATGCAGCAATGATGGTCAGCATGGGAATAAGACACAGCCAGCAGAAGAAGAGGAGAATGCCAGTGATGCTCAACTTAGCGACCATTTTCTAATTCACAAAAAAATAAATGGATTCACACTGGTGAATCACACTGGTGATGTGATAGATATTATTTATGTTTATTAAATGTCTCCTCACCTCCCATCATTTTGCAAAAGTGACCCTGAGTGAAACAAGCTGTGTATCGTTGCCCTACACACTGCTTCTTTAAAAGCTTTGCTATGTTTGGATAGTGTTGGATGTCGTATGTCTGTTTGAACAGATACCTGAGAGAGTTGAGGCCTCTTCCAGCTCACTGGCACCAAACCATTGGAGTTGGAGCCGGATGATGTGGAGGAGGTGCTCCTAGTTACAGCAATCACCTGAGGCTTTCCATTCCGGCCTGCTGCTGTCCGCTGGTCACCGTATTTATGCCCGATGATTGGCGTCTGTAGAGTCAAATAATACTGGTTAGCAATGAATACTACAGAGCAAACTCTGTAGGAGAGAAAACACTTAAATAAATGCACTTGAGTAAAATGGACATTGACCTCTGAGATGTCAAAATGGAAATCCAGAGTTTTGCCGGGCAGCTCCTTCGAGGAGTTGTTGAATATGCGTGTGAAAGCGATTTCTGGAGAGCCGCATGATTCTGTGCTGTACGAGCGCTGCACGTCGTCTGGAACAACGAGGCTGGCTGAGCGAGACACCACCAACTTCAGAATGTTTTGGGCCTCCTTCCAATGTGGACTCTGGAAAAACACAGAAAGGAAATGATTCCATTGTGAAATGCCAGGCGGCGTGGGTGTTCCTGAAGAATGCATCGATGCCACTGAACTTATTTTCCCTTAAGCTGCACACTAGACGACTTTAGGCCAGCTCTGGGCCTCCTCAACATCCATGTGGTGCCATTTGGTAGCAACAGATTATTTGTCCAAATATTCCTCAAGCGTGTGGTGTCAGTACAATTACTTCACTATTACTACGATCTCAGGTTGCATATATCAAACATGTTTTATATTTGCGATTCTAGGTCGGGCTCTGACCGAATACAACAGTCAATGAGAGCGAGCAGACCAGGAAGCATCACCAACTGGATGTTGCGCACTTGGCAGTAAACATAAACAAAACAGTGTCCCGAGCCAAGTGGAATATTAAAAATGAAGAGCAGCATGAGTAATTATGGCAACGACACGAGTGCTGTCTTGTGCAAGACAAACTACAACGGGGCAAACAAGGAAAAGGAGAGGGCAGAAACTGCAGCGACATTTGATCAAACAGGTGAGTGAATGGGCTAATGCTGACAAAGTGACAGCAACTTTAAGCATCAACTGTTACGTTATTATTATCATTATTTTTGTGAGATTTCATGTCTGTGCAATCAACACTATAAAACTGATTCTACAAACGGCAGTGTTTGTGTTCGGAGGATTATAGAGTGGCGAAGTCACGCCCCTTCTGCTGGACCCCATGGGACCTTATTCCAGAAGAAGTACGAACTGTAGTCAATGGAAAGAGACAAGTTTTTTTTTGGTCCTTTTCCAATATAAAACATAATTTTTCAAGTCCAGAAAGTCGCAGTTTATCACACAACTGCATTAGTATCAGACTTTGAAAATACGTATTTAGAAAGATGTCTTAACAACGATCTCCATCAGAGGCGACTAACTCGCTGCAGCTCTCAACAAGCCCATGCTTGGAAGGATTTTGACCTCTTTTAATCCATTTTCCCTCGCTCTGAGGGAACCAAAGAAACTGTGCTAAAGTTACAGCCACGTTAGAGTTGGTGACGACAGACGCAGTTCACTGCGCGGCTTTTACAAAAACTCAGTGATTCTTAACTATCTTCACCACAAACTGACACTTTGTTGAATATTAAAATTTTCTTTAAAAATGACAAACATTATACTTGAGAATGAGGGCACCATTTAAACTGGATCAAAAAATAATTTGTCTCTGTCCACTGGCTACTGTACAAAATTTTTCAAAATTAAGGTCCCATGGACCGGAAGTAGGGGGGAGGGACTTAAGCACTCTTTAATGTTAAAAAAATCAGTTGAAACTGTCCTTGAAATTGTCCTCATGTCTGTTTTTAAAATCGGTTCAGATTTGATAATTGTCCAGTGTGTACGCTGCATCAAGAGGCGAAGCCAACAGTGGCCATGGACTCAATGTCTAAAGCCACTTGTATCTTGCACCGTGTGCTGAAATGTATGTCCTGAGTTAAAAGGATGTCAAACAAACAAGTCACAGTGCACATGCAGGGGGTGCAGTGCACATGCACAAACACAATGCCTCAACAAAAGGCAGCACTGCTAGTCAGCCAGTGCAGGATTCGCCTGAGGCAATAATGTGAAAGCAGCTGGTGGATACAGTTGTGAGTGAGCAGCATATAGAGCCGCGGTAAAAGGCTTCCATACGGAGCTGCATCAAAAAGGCCTCAATAGTGATGTTGTAAAAGGTTATTCTTTTATTATCGTAATTATGATCGTATTTACAGGAGACATAATCCCAGTTTTCACATAAGTCAGGCTGTATGTAAAAATAGAGATGACAAATATGGGTAAACTCTCTCAGCCATCACTGCAAATCCCAAGGGTTTGATTTCAGGTACTGCTACATGCAGAAATTAATGTAATAAATAATGCAAAAATTTAATGAGAAAAAATATAGAAACCAACTTATTTACTTTTTAACATAATTGAGTAAATAAATAAAAGAATAATTGATAACATGTAAAAAGTACGCTCACCTGCACATATTTTCCAATGATCTTCATGATCTCCAGGTTGAACTGTTTGACGGGGGCGGCTGACAGGTCGATATGACTCAGCAGGCTGTAAATGATCTGCAACAAGGACTGCTGCATGCCCGGAAGACCTTTCTCAAGCAACTGAGGGTGAAAGAGATGCGCATGTTACTGGTTTGATCTACCCACATGTGATGATGAACAGCAACAGTCGTGATGTTCAGCTTCCTCACCTCAGCCAAGTAGGTGACCAGGTTCAAGGTAATCTCAGCAAAGGCATCATGGAGGTAGCGACACACCACATTGATCCAGTTGGTGCAGTCACGGGAGTAGCTGTGCGTGCTGTACAGGCTCATCATGTGGGCCAGGTTGGAGAGCGTGGCCGACTTCTCATCCGCACACACATTGGCTATTTTATCAGCCGTCTACTTGCAGAAAGGAGTGGGGCTGTCAAAGTGCTAGATGAGATGTGGTAGGAGGCACAGTATGTTCAAAGGAAAACCTGCAGACAGTGGACATGAGCAGTCACAGAATAAGCAAAGGAGTCGAATGCAATGACTGAGAAAAACAGCTGATGACAGACGAACTCTATCCTCCTACAGCGTTCATTTAAACAGCAGAAGAAAGTATGGAGGGTGACAAAGATGAGGAGGAGGATAACTTCCAAAAAGATGAAGATGAGGAAATGGAGGTGAATCAGCAGGTGCTGCATGAACACATGAATGTTTGGGGTGGTGATTTTAAGAGGATATTTGGGAGGCCAGGGCAAAAACAACATACGAAGTGGGAAGTAAACAGCGGCAATGAAATGAGCATTAAATGCAGAGATGAGAACAGATTTAAGCCTGTTGTGTGGCTGCCAGGTTATGCCTTGAAAAGGTTTCTGACCAAAAGCTTGCATAAAAAAGATTTTTTACGCAAACTGAGCGTGCAAATGCTTTATTTCTGTGTAAGTTTGACCCTCCACAGCTCCAGCACCTCAGCTAAGTTTCCATATCGGGTGCGCAGTGTTCTTCTCCATTTTAAGCTTTTCTTCTGACTAAGAGAGTACAGTGAACCAAGTACCATAAAATTTGGTATATGAGACGCACTTTAAACATATATTTTTTTAAATCTAAAAGTGGAGTCCGTGCTGGATACCAGTTTAAAATGCAGAGTGACATATTTCATTGTGTTACGATTAGGGGCGGGAAACTCTAGGCAACTAACGATTTGATTGGATTATGATTCAGGGGCTGACGATTATGATGCATCTTGATTTTATCTTCGTGTGACAGAGCTTACATATAGCGTGGCTCTTGTCCAATTCACTTTCTGTCACTTTATAGAAGCCAAAGTGCTTTGAAACGCCAGCTTTAACCCACTCGGTGCCGGTCGGAACTCACAGGCAGCCATGTTTATTTCATGTTTTTTTAATGCGCTTCCTGTACTCTGTCTGGGTGCACGGAAAACAGCTATTCCATCCAACAAATGTTCGTGTTATTTTTGAAGTGAG
>JAPZDX010000020.1:24919399-24933262 GCA_029783625.1 Naso annulatus | reverse complement strand
TTGTTTTACAAAACAGCTATAAAGAAACCAAATGAGCATTATTCATTCGTTGACCTAACTGCCCTAACTATGAAAGACTTTGTATTCTTGGAACTACGTTACAAATGATCTGTCACTGAAAGGGTGATAGCTCCCTCTAGTTGACATCCTGTTCATGGTTTCTCTTGGACAAATAGGATCATGCACAGTAGATAAAAAGAAATTAGAATATACTTTTCACCAATTTAATGAAGTACTTATTAGATTTACAAAACAGAAAGCTGCAACCGATAGATCAACACGAAAAAGTCGGTCCTTCAGTGTTCCAGATAAGGCTGAAAAACAAAATGGAATTCATAAACAATAAATTCAGTTTGTTTTCACAAGAGTATATCAATGTACAAATCTCTGCACTGGAAAAAGACATTTATGATTTGCTGCTTCACATCTTTGTGAGCACTAGCAGTTCAGAGAATTTAAGCAGACTGTGCACTATTCTGCTTTTAATATGTTCAGAGCCGTGTGTGCTATTTATGTTGCTAATGGCTCTGTCACCCGATGATCCATTTACCTTTAGTTCTTTGCTTCTACTGCAGGTGAAGCTTGAGCTTTTTTCTTACATTCTTCACACACATGGTGGCATCTGTTGGGAGAACATTCTGGTTAGTAATAAGGAAATTTATCAGTGTTTATATTATTTTTTTATATATTAAAGCAGACGTTTTGCAGCGTAATCATGACAGATTATACAGCTTGAATGGCTTGTATGTTGGTGGTCAGTCCACTCTCAACAACAAAAAGAACCTGTGCAAAGAATGATATATTAAAGGAGCGCCATCTTCATATTACTGCCCTGCTCTGTGCCCATTAGTATGTTATTGTTTAAACAAAGCGTCACGTGTCCTGAAGATAAGCCTTTGCCTTGACAAAATGATAACACACAGGATTTTCTGAGGATCTTTGATCCCAAAACAAGACTGTAAAAACGTTTCATTTGTGATTAAAGCAGTGCATGGATGGAACACTGTACCAGTCTATATCAGAGAACTCACCACTTACAGGTCACTACAGGTCAGACAGTTAAAAAAAATAGCTCATAACTCATCAAATCTCCAACATTCATCAAAATACTTTGTCATATTGAAACTGTCAATAGACGACAGCATGCTGTTAAACTGCTCTGCTGCTTCACCTACATTAGTGTCATTGTTGATTCTCTGCTTGTGGTTGAAATGTCTCTTGCCTGATCTCACTTATGTCTGTTATGCAGTTTGTTCTGTTCTTTTCATGTAATATGTGTGCTTGCTTGTGTATGCTTGTTGTTGCTTTGTCTATGCTCTGTCGTCCTCGTCCTGCTTCTACCTAATATCTTACACCATGATTGATGTTTTAAATTTTTTACTTGATTTTAAGAGGCCAACTTTACACCTGGCCAGGGACTAAAGATAAAAACTAGCCTCTTGGCTAACTCTGGCATATTTATGGTAATGTACATCAATATGCACTGTCCCTGAGTAATAAACTGGAATGAAATATCAGTGTACCTGTGTCCATGATCACGGTTCTTAAAAGGTCCAAAGTCACCTCCCTTAGACCACGGTCCAGCTCCTGGTCCGTCCCCAAGGCCAAGCTGCTGAAACTTGCTTCTACAAGTTCCAACATAAGATGCTTTCCCCACCGCAAATCCAAGGATCCCAGCAACTGCCGAAAAAAATCATAGTTTGGGATCAATGGTTGCTTACAGATTATTAAAGGGATATCTCATTGCAAAACTATTTTTTGCATATCAGTTACTCACCCGTAGATGTCTTGAATTGAAGAATATATTTTTTTACTTTCAGCGTTCCTCAATGGTAAACTGATCTTTTCCAAAAACGTGAGCTTCTCACTTTAGCTGCTTTTGCTGGCAGTCTATGGAGATACAGTTTCAAACCATTAAAACTATCTAAAAACGTCCATCCGAAACTCTCAACAGCTGTGTGTGGCATAATCCAAGTCTTCTTAATCACGTTGTAGGTTCAATACTTGTTGCCAGTTGCCTGGGCAGGTACACAACAGGCAGCCTTGTATCGGTGTGTTGGATTTAGCAGCTTTTTAGGTGAAATAAGAGTGTTTTGGAAGTATTAAGCCTATAATACACGATAAAGAAGACTTGGATTATACCACACAAAGCTGTTGAGAGCTTTGGATGGACGTTTTTAGATGATTTAGGTGGTTTGAAACTGTGTCTCCATAGCCTGCCAGCAAAAGCAGCTAAAGTGAGTGGCACACATTTCTGGAAAAAATCTGTTTTTACCGCGGAGGAACACTGGAAGGAAAAAAAAAAATTCTTCAGTTCATGACATCTAATGGTGAGTAATTGATACATAAAAAGTAGTTTTGTGGTGAAGAAGCGTTTTAAACATGTCGTGGCTGTGCGGTTCACACCTGCTAGTTTTGGAAAGGGACCAAATCTCTTCGATGATTGCCAGATGCCTGCAGGGAAATTGGCATAAATTTAACCAAATGGGATGATTACAAAAAGGACTGCTTTACATGTGTCATCATAATATGATGGAATGCAAAGGTTTTTACCATTGTAGATGAGACCGCCAGTGACAGCCATGCTACCCAGAGACAAGGGCAGAGCTAAAGAAAGAAACAACAGAAATTCAGATAAGATGATGATATGGAGGCCATAGAGGGTGAAATATTAATTACAATCTCTAAGTGCATATTGTCTCATTCAGTCCCTTCCAGAGGTTGATTTTAACTTGTGTGTCTCAAGTTCAATCTGATTTAACTTTGTCCCATAAAGCAGCCAACTCGACGATTTTTGTCCACCTAATTTAAGAGAAAGATCAGGACTGACTTCTAATTTAGGAAGACGTGATTGTTGCCATTTCATTACTGCGTGGTCAAGCAGCAGCTGCAGGGCTGGCAGTGAGCTGAAGGGCAGGAATAGAGGATAAAGACAAATTGTTGACACATGGCTCCTTAAACGCAGCCAGTCAGTCAAGCTAGCTATGACAGCTTGTGCTCTCCACTCTGGCCACGATGTATTCTGTTCTGTGTGTTTTACTGGCTATGGTAGTTCTGGTCTGACAGTGGAATTAGAGATATGGGTGTGTATAACTGACACATCACAGAATCTGCTGTTAGTTCTGCTGCACGTGTTGGAGCAGGCCTTTCTTTAAGGTTAGGTACATAGATTTGGAAGACTTCAGGGCTTTGCCCACCGAGCTTCACTTTAGGTAAACTTGAAACGAGGTTTCATCAGACACAGTGGCTTAAAACAACAGTGTCGTCATAATTCACTAAGTTTACAAGGCAGTGTAAATTTGTTTTCACCATTGTCATCTATTGTTTTCTGAATTACTCATTAGGCATCAGAGCTCTTCTAGGGCAAACACACGAGCCTCCACCAATGGTGATTGTCCTGTCCCAGTGTACAAGACCTCGTTTGGTCAGTCTGCTCTCTCTGCAAAAGGGGGCAAAACTTTGGAACTGTCTACCTACTCATTTAAAACTAGAGACCAACAGTCATGCTTTTAACAGAGGCTAAAACAATGGCTAAAATCACAACAACAGTGCTCACATGAATAGCTTACAGCTGGGTTATTGTCATATCATGTTGCCTTTGCTCTAAAGCTCATGTATGTATTTAACTATTTAACTTTATTTAATGTATTACTTCACTATTGGCCTTTCAATATTATTGTACATTTCATTATTCCCCTCTTTAACTCTTTACTATTGACCCTTTCTTGTTTTTTTCTTGTTGTTGTTATTTATATAATTCTTTTCTTTTAAAAGCCTCCAGTGGACAAATGTTGAGAATTAGTATGTGTGCTAAAACACACAAACAATACATGTGGTTTGTCCAGCGTAATTGTGATGTCCATGTCAAATAAATCTAATCTAATCTAATGTAGAATGGCTAGAACTGTTAACATGCTGCCGTTTTCAATGTGACTCTGTACGCCCTGCTCCACAGACTGAATTCAACTGAGAAGAATGTAAACATACATCGATTAGTGAACAGGGCGTTGATGGATAAGCCCTGCCCCACTGCTTCTAGTACAAGAAGCTTGTGCAATACACATGAAAGACTACATCCATGCCAGCCCCTTCGTGTGGTCTCAAATGACGAGTCATTGAACAAATTTGGTGACGCTTGTTAGTTTGCTCCAATGATTTAATAGAAGTAAAAATGAAGAGTACCTCTGTACCAAAAGCTCTCCTCTTGGCACTCTTTCCACACCTTTCTCACATCCTCTCTGCGGACATGGCGATCACCCATGGGGCACTGAAAGAGACACAGGAAAGGCCAGGTGTCAAACCTAAACCACAAGGGCCCATTTTATCATCCTGTTTCCCCTCACCTTCTTTTCTTCTTTCACAGCTGGACCAGAAGCAGCAGCGGCTCCTTCCTCTGTCCTCACTGTTAAAGTCTCTCCAGTTGTTTCAGAAGTCATGATGAAGGTAGTTTGGACCCGCACTGGCAACTTTCTGTGGCACATACATTTACTTCCGTTCTCGCTGTGTCTGAAATCTACATGGCTGTAAGTGCTCCTCCCCTAGACTGTGTTCATAGCTCCGCCTCTCTTGAAAAAACAGACACTGTCCGTTATAGGCAGTTTCAAATTAAAACAGATAAGGCACGGGGTAAAGTAACAACGTAGAGCTTTAGAAATATGGAGGAGATTTAAACTGGATACTACATGAAAATACAACATTTTAAAAGAACAGTCAAAAACTGTTTATCCATTCGCCACATGAAGTGAATGATCTAAAACATGGTATACATTATTCCAGTATATGCCGTGTACACCTATATGAGACACACCTTTATTTATAGAGTAACCTTGATTCAGTGATGCCATGGCTTAACAGAAACCACAGTGGCTAAAGGTAAAAGTTCCATTTTCGTGTGCTAATGCAGTTTGTTCATACTTTGTCTATTGGTCTGAAAATCTTAATACTAGAGTGACATTAAAGGGAAGCATTCAGACTGTCAGGTAGAACAGGTCCATGAAAACCAAGTACTTTTTATGGTTGGGTCACATCTTGTCAGACATATTTTAATGTACAGCACATTGTCCATATATCTGTATATTGAGAGAAACCCTAAAGTCGATTTATATTTCCTGACTGCATTCTTACACCCACTGAGCATTAAATTTACCTTACCTTACCTTACTCACCTCAAACCTAACACAGTTATTCTGCTAATTCATAAAGACTTCCTTACTTTGAAATCAATTAAATTTTCCAAAATTATCTTCAATCTAAATATAGATAACTTCACAGGCATTTATTCTCAATATCCTACTTTATTCAGCATAGCAGGAAAGTCCTTAAGTACAGAGTATTTAAATATGGTATCTCATTAGAAGCATACTCCTTCTTGCCAAAGGTCAAAATGCCACTGATATCACTCTCTTATGCTGGCAAATAGCCAATTCACTGTCTTACTGTAGAGAAATTTCATTATAAATTTTACTACTCACTGTAAATTCAAGCTCACCTGCTTCCAAAAGTTTTTTTTTTGTAACAAAACCCACAAATTTTAAAGTCAAAGCCAGCCATTTACTATCTTAACGTGTGGCAGTCAAAGACAAAGAATGACGACTGTCTCCAGTAATTAAAAATTAATACACGAGATGAAAGAAACAGTCAAAACCTTTGATTAATTAAAAGCACCCTCAAGTGTTAATATACTACAATACAAATACAAGTACAGCATTCAAGTTTTACTTCTGTAGAGTAGCCTAACTAATGTAAACCGTTTAACTTACTCTTTCATAGTTTAATCTGTAAAAACTGCATCATAAGGATTCAGATGATAATGTTTTGCGTCCAAAATCTTAACTAGAGACTTTAGTAAGAATAATGAAGAGGAGTAAAAAGTACAATATTTCTTAATTGGACTAAAAGTAAAACAAGAAGGCTTAGCAAGTACGAGAAAAAGCTTCAGTTCATTCCTCTATTTTAATTTGCTTCTTCCAGTTTTTACATCCACAAACACTGAAGTTAGTGGAGCATTACAGAGTGGCTGTAACAGACATTACAGAGGTCACCCAGCTCCACCTTGAAGGTGATATGAATATGAAAGATGGAGGCATTCAGGGGCTGGTCTCTTAAATAGACCGGTCAACTTGTCTTACCTACTCTCGGTCAAACATTTAGAAATTTACTAGCTCACTAGCAGACCGGTTACGAGGAGACATTGATTAATTTAAATGTCACTAATATTAAAAAACAAGTTGACTGTCCACAACACAGCTCGTTTTAATTTGTTAGTGGGGTTTCAAGCCACCTGACAGGCGATGCTCACGGGTACGAAACTTAACACAGCGTGTCGACATTAGCTAAAACTTAACCTCTGCTTACATTTAGACTTCCGTCGACCTCTGCCGGCATAAACCAGCTAAGCTACGCGCTGTCGGTTTGCTGGTTTACCGCCGTACCGTCACAAAATGAGATAAAAGTTACATCGTCAATCGCCACTCCGTCCACAGCACCGAGCGGAGTTGACAGTGCGCGAGCCCAGCGGATACACTGGGAGGGCAACTTGTGACTCAACTGACCAATCAGATTCCGTCGTGGGATGGTTTTCTAGCTTGCACGAGGAAATTCTTATGATTGACGTGCTCGTAAAAATCTGTGGACCAATAAGTGACAGGAGTAGCGCAGCCTGTTTGGAAAGTCTGACCAATGATAGCAGAGCGTGGGAGGGTCTTGTTTCTTTTTCCGCCTTTTCCTTACATGACACCTTGACGAGCCAATCAAGAGTGGCCGTAGGCGGAGACCACACGGGTTTAGTTTCAATCATCGTCCGCGGGCGTGGCTTACGTTGACAAGGCCCGCCTATTGGCCGGTCTGCGGACTTCCCACAGACTGTTGTATGTTTCATAAAAATGCACTCTGATGCGGCAAGTAAGTAGTAACGTTATAGAGGCTTTTCTGCATCAAATAGCGTTTGTAAAGGAATGCTGCGCAGTTAGTCGTAGAGAAGCAAAGCGACGCTCGGTGTTTTTAAACGTACTCGGAGCCCGTGCCTCTGTAGGGTTTGATGGGAACGGATGAATTCTGTGCTATTTGCTGGTCTCTTTGTATTTGACTGTGCTGTCTAGGGCGACAACAAAGGAAGCATAGCTGGTGTAATTTCAGTTGTTTGGGACATTCAGGTGGTTACATTTCACTCGGCAGTTTTCCTGAAGTCATTTTTTGTGTAGCATTAGCAGTGCTCAGCTGAATGCAGCCGACGTTAGTATCATTCACAGGGTTTTTGATGGTATTCGCTACGTGTGATCAGATTATTCGTCATTACTGAGGATGCACTGTGCGTTTCAACTCAAACTTGGGATCAACGCAATGCTATTGTAAATAGGTCAATTTTCTGGTCAACTGCGGACTGTTTCAGAGAATGAAAATTGTGACGCAGTTGTGTAAAACATCTTTCATTGCCTGGTTGCAGCAGCGCGGTCCGGCTTTGCGGCACCGAACGTTACATCGACCTCTGCAAAACGTCTGCGCAATGCTTATGTGTCAGCAAACATATCATGTTGGATTTTTTTAAAACAACCTACAATGCATTCAATCAGTTGAGGTAAATGTTGGGGGGTAGATGAGTCTAAAAGAAGTAGTTGTTTGTTAAGGCTTGGGAATTGTAGTTTAGTAGTCCTGCCAGAGTTGAGCTTTCAATGGCCTCGAACGGAAATGGACTACAGCGACCAGACGCCCAACTCTCCAGATACTTTGTAAACTCTGTGCAAGTTGCGCGTCTGCGCTGCTATTTTAGGTATGCAGCTAGTGCTATCTGTCGGGCTGTGCGTGTTTTCGGCTGTTTTTTTCCTCCATAATCAAATTAAAGGCGTCTGTGTTTGATGACAGCTTTTGGACGGGAACGTGTGGGTGATATTTCGCGACGAGGTAGCGTGCACGAGCACATACTTTTGAGTCTTGCATGTCTTTCGAGGAAAACAGAGTCACTCCCTCATCCGTGCAAGATATTTCCAGTCGTATTCAGAAACGTAGCGAAACCCTTTAAGTAGAGATCACACAAAAGCTCTGTTAAATCTGTATCTATTACCGATAAACTATAATCATGCTTATGCTGTTATGATGATGTCACCTCTATCCGTGTTCTTGTAACCAGCTTCTAAGTGTGATCGAACAGGGATGTGTGTCATGCTGTAGTTTGTATTTTTGACTCTTTTTTCTGTATCTGTATTTGTGTTGAAAGTAGATTTTCAGCTGAATTCCCACTTGACTACACTGGCCAGCATCCATAAGATCCACCACACCTTGCACAGGCTGGTAAATACATATTGGTTTCTTGTGTATTTTGTGTGATCATGCACTGTGTCCATGTGTCGTGCTCATGAGCATGTAGTATTTTTACGTTTTTGTGTTGACAGAACCTGACAGAAGACGTTGGACAGGATAGCCACTCCTCGGGTAATAATTTAGGTGCACTTTGAGTGTTTCATAGTCAACATAAAGCACTGATGGTACATTAAAGTGATACTATTTATGCATCAGTTCCTCACCCTTAGATGTGTTGAAATGAAGAATATAATTTTTTCCTTCCGGCATTATTCCACGGTCAGCAGGCTTTGTCCAAAAACGTGAGCCGCTCACTGTAGGTGCTTTTGCTGGCAGTCTATTAGAGTTGTTCCGATACCGATACCAGTATCAGAAAATGCTGCTGGTACCATTGAAAATGTTGGTATCGGCGAGTATGCCAGTCTGTGCACCAATCAGATACCATGTAATACATTAACCATGAAACGGCACCCTGCTACTTTCCAGTTAGCTCAGTTAGCTCTGAGTAACGTTACATACCTGAAGTCAGTTTTTCTTTGCTGCTGTAAAACAGCACTCAGGAAGTTGCGCTGTGCTGCCACTGGCAACTACTATTTTTAAGAGCAACGAAGAAGAGTGAGGAGAGCCAACGGAGCTCACGGATGTCTGCACTCTGCAGTATTTTACACTGGAAAAGTCCGGGGAGATTGTATGAAGAATTGTTTTTTATGCACCAGTATTGAATCGGTACGTGGTATCGGATGATTTGCAAGTTTGGGTGTCTGCAAGGAAAAAGTGATAATGGAATATCTCTACACTCTACAGAGATAAAAGTCCATCCAAAAATCCTAAAAGCTTTGTCTTCTTTATCGTGTCGTAGGCTCAATACTTCCAAAACATTTTTTATTTTAGCTAAAAAGCTACAAAATCCATCGGGTGCGAGGCTCCCTGTCTCCCTGGCCAAGCAAGTGCATTAGAAGCGGGCTACCAGTTCCACCAAGTGTTTGACGGGCTACCAAAGGTAACTCAGGGATCATTCATCATTCAAGCCTGAGAACTTCTAATGCACATGACAGGGAGCCTTGTACCGGGTGTGTTGGATTTAGTAGCTTTTTAGCCAAAAGTGTTTTGGAAGTATTGGGCCTACGACACAATTGCATTTTTGGAAATGAATGCATTTACCATGGAAAAAAGCTGGAAGGAAAAAAAATCTATTCTTCAATTTAAGATATGTAAGGGTAAGTAATTGATACACCAAAAAATGGTTTTGCGGTGAAATATTACTTCTAACTAACTGCTGCCAAAACAGTGAGTGTCTCTGAACTGGACTGCTGGTTTTGTGACCAGGGTTGCCAAGCGGAAAATACAGCAATATTGTACTGCGGCTTTCAGATTTTCGTATTTTACCAAAAATGATCGTACATATGTAAAAAATGAGAAAGGGCCTGAAAACTACAAAATGGCAAAACTCTGCCCTGCGCACAGTGTGAATGTAGCAACATGGAGGCTCTGTCCTTTAAATGAGACGGCAGCTGTGTGCTTCACACAAACACAGTCAATTAAAGTCCATTACATGATCACTCCTTCCGTTGTTACAAAAGCACCGAATCTACATACGGTGTCAGTGTTTTACCATCGGGAACTGAACTCATTCAGAGACATGGCAAAATTATTGTACATTTGGCGTTTTTTTTGGCATTATTTATCATACATCGTGCAGAGGGCAAAATTATGTACAAATACAATAGCTACCGTACATCTGGCAACACTGTTTTTGAATGTAGCTGCATATTTAACATGAGAGAAAACATTTGTCACACACATATTTTGTTCACATGTGCTCCCCTTTCATTCTATCCTGTTCTTCTTTGCCTAGCTTGTTGCTCCAGAGCCATGCCGCCTAGGAAAAAGAGGAGACCCTCTGCTGGAGATGACATGTCAGCCAAGAAGAGTCGCCAGGACAGGTGTGACGTCCTTCTGTTTAAACATTTTTTAAAATGACCACTGCGGTTGCTGCCTACATTGGCCTCAGTTATGCAACAGCACTTGATTTTTGTGCCTTTGTGAAAGATGAATATGTGCCTGTGGTCTTAATAGTTCTTTAAACAAACGCACTGCTTTCGTGCTGTGCTTGTAGTGTTGCTTCTAAGCTTGTGACTAAAACGTCGTTTCATCTGCAGTGTTTTCAGAAAGCATGAAACATCACAAATCCGCGAGGAGGAGACATTTTCCAGTAAAAGATGCTTGGAGTGGTTCTATGAATATGCAGGTGAGGTAGTTTATTTCAAAGTACTGAGCCAGCACTTGCTCCACAGACATCATCATGCTTTCTTGGTTTGTTCACATTTAGCCTCTGGTGTGTGATGAGGCTTTCAGCTATGCGAGTGCAAATGATGTGATGTGAGGCTTCACACTGTGTCTGTCTGTAACAGGTTGTGATGATGTGGTGGGTCCAGAGGGCATGGAGAAGTTCTGTGAGGACATCGGAGTGGAACCAGAGAATGTAAGTAGATTTTTTGCGGTGTGGTTACATCTGTATGGTGTCCATGTTTGTCTTTCTGTTGCTGCCATTCAAACTAGGCAATTGTCCTCATCAAAAATCCATGATGAGTTATTAACAAATAAACGTACAGACCTTAACATTGTCCACACATGCATGGGTATTTTTCAAAGTGTATCATTTTCTGTGTTTTGTCATTTGTTCACACACAAAAGAGTTTTAAGTCACTGAAAACAAACCTTTTGGAAAACTCCAGCCAGCATAACAATTCTGACAAACTCCAGTGTTGACGTGCAGACAGGGGAAACAGAGCTTTTGGCCAGTGATGACAGACTGTGTGCTGTTACCTCCTTTGGTTGCATGGTGCTGGTGCTCACTTTGCTGACAGGACTTTATTTTACATTTTTGCACATAAATATACAGTGAAATTTCAATATATGGAGGAACAGTGGTGTCAGAATGCTCACAGGTCACTACATAATTCAACACTCCCACAAAACAGCCCCGGCTGCCAACAGTGCAGGTTTTGGACAAGACAACAGCGTTACTGTAGTAATATTACTTTTTCCAGTAACGAGTAGTGTAACAGATAACTAATAAAACTCCAGAAATGTTGTTACTGTTTCTCCAAAATTAAACAAATCGTTACAGTTTGGTTACTTGCTTCTGGTTTTTATTGATTAATTTCAATCATTTTGTTTATTCCGTTGCAACATGCATCAAAGTGTTACATGACTGAACAAGCAGCCGCCAGCTTCAGCTTGCAATGTATTATCGTTACCGAGGAAAATAGAGTTAGAGACAGAAACTTGGACTTTTAATGGCTGGAAAAATGCCCACTATTTCAAGCTTATCGGGAGCAAAGACGATAAAAATATAAATGTCAAATGTAAATTGCGTCCAGGAAGTACCAAGACTCTTTCCACTGCCAAAAATACAACCTCAAACCTCCTGAAACTCCTAAAGTAATATAATGCTTAATATTACTTTGGTAAGGAGTAATAAGTAAAGTAATGAAATTTCTTTTGAGAAAAGTAAAGAGTAATCAGTAATACATTTTTTGAGGTGAGGACTGAACACTGCTTATATCGACCTAAAATAATTTTTCAAAGCAAAAATCAAACGCATCATTGCTATGATTTAGTATCTTGTATTTATCACGTCAAACGTTGTTGTGTGGATGTATTTTTCCCAGTTGTAATAGTAAATAGTAGTAAAGGTTACTCCAGTTCATTCTCTGACACTCTGCTCATGTGTATTGTGTCAGCAGCGTCTCTTCAGATAATGGTGGATCATGGCAGGAAGCAGCAGGAGAACGAGAGATTTTCAGTCGGCGTTTGCGTCCACACAGATTGAATCGAGGCCTTGAGCTGAATGTTTGTGTAGTTCAGTGTATCAAGCTTTCCAGAGTTTGACCTCCTCTACCACTGCACAAAAATAGCTCTTTTCTTTTCCTTTATTAAAACAGACAAACAAAAAAAACGTTACTGTATTGATTTCCAGTCATTGAATCGATAATACCGTATCACTGTAAACGAGCCCTTATCGTTCTTGTGTCGTTGTTAAGACATATTGTAACACTCCTAAGACAGTGCTTCAATTGTGTTTTTGTGTTTTCAGTTGGACTGAGATGAATCTAAAGCAGTGCTTGTGTAGTGGGGATTTTTTTTTCTTTTTAAGAAAGCAGGAAAAGGAAAACCCAGTTAATACTTGTGTGCATGTGGGCTAGGCCCTAGTTTCACTTCAAGGTCAAAACTTATTCACTCTCATTTTCTGTTGTCTCATTTTTTCTGTTTGCCATTTAATAGATGTGATTTCAGATGATAGGTTGATAATACGCATTGATACATCTTCCATTTAAATGACATCTGTATCTGCGTGCCCAGGTGGTGATGCTGGTTCTGGCGTGGAAGCTGGATGCCCAGAGTATGGGATATTTCACTCTGCAGGAGTGGCTGAGAGGCATGGGTTCACTGCAGTAAGTCTGTGAAAACCTACGTTTTGTCTTTTTGCACGCTGTTTTCAAGACTGCTGGGTTTTCTCTGTCTGTAGCCATGTCATTCTGGAGTACCCTTGGTTCTCAGTAGAGCGGTTACTGAAGTGGAGAGTATGTCTAAGGCACTTTTCTGTTGTTGTCAGGTGCGACTCCACAGAGAGGCTGAGGAACTCGCTCGACTACCTGAGATCTGTCCTAAACGACAGCACCAGTTTTAAGCTCATTTATAGATATGCCTTTGATTTCGCTCGGGTGAGTTTTGCAAAGATTGTCACATTTACAGCTCATACAGTTCAGTTGATTCAAGTGGCAAAAGCCCTGTAGGAAACAGTTGCCTGCAAAGTGAGCGTCGTTGAAATTCTTATTATTCAAGCCGATGTTCACAGCTCATCCTGATGTTTTTAGTAGGTAGAGTTCATTTTCCAGTTTGACTTCACATTGCCTATTTACATAGCCTGACTTCTCTCCCATGTAGACATTGAACCATGATTAAAGGAGAGTAACTCAGTCTGATAAGGTGAACACGTGTACCAAATTTGAATGAAAACATGGCTGTCACAGCCCAGACGATCAGATGTTGGTTTAGAATTTAAATAACTTCATGAATGAAACTTCAAGCTATTTGGTGCAGCCCTGGAAACTAGCCTGACTCTGTGCTAATTCCATGAAGCCTTGGTTGTTGTGATCGCACAGGAAAAGGATCAGAGGAGTTTGGACTTGAACACCGCCAAGTGTATGCTAGGGCTTATCCTGGGAAAGACGTGGCCTCTGTTTCCTGTTTTTAATCAGTTTTTAGAGGTAAGTGTCATGTGCACAAACTCTTTCTGCAACATTTTACCAACTCCAAGATGTAACACTAATTATATTTAAGACTGTTTAAATTCCTCGTTAATATTTAATAGGGTTGTTAAAAGGATACACTAACTTTTTTCTTTTTGTTATTTGCCTCCCTCTGAGTTCCACACAAGAAGA
This sequence comes from Naso annulatus, assembly GCA_029783625.1. Taxonomy (NCBI): domain Eukaryota; kingdom Metazoa; phylum Chordata; class Actinopteri; order Acanthuriformes; family Acanthuridae; genus Naso; species Naso annulatus. Next base: position 24,919,523 of record JAPZDX010000020.1, on the reverse strand, counting down.
TAGATCTAATTCTCTCGACTGTGCGTGCAGTAACAAGGAAGAGACATGCAGAGCTCGCCCACCGCTAATTAGCTTAGCTCAAATACTGGTAGTCAATGGGAAGTGCTAGCCTGCCTCCACCTAA
>JAPZDX010000020.1:24819745-24831865 GCA_029783625.1 Naso annulatus | reverse complement strand
GATTTTAGAGACAAAAAGAAGATAAATCTCCTTCAAACGTTGCTGAATAACGAGCATCACTTTTAAAAGTGCCCCAGACACAACAATAAAAAAATAAAAATGACAAAAATCAGAAAATGCTGCATTAGTTTCAATGGAGCACAGCCTGGAGTTGCTGGCAGATGCTACACTCTGATTGGCCTGTTTGTGTTCGAGGGCGGAGCATAGCGGAGGGTCAATTTAGGAATATAATGAACAACACAGAAAATACTAACAAGCTAACAAACTGGGACATCTTCTTCGCTTTGCAGCACAGAGGAGTGATAGTAAGTGGCTCTGGGCTTCAAGAGCAGGTTGGAATCGAACTGTCAACCCTGTGATCACTGCAAGACCTGCCCTGCCTCCTGAGCCACAGCCGCTGCAGAACAGTGTGTGCTTCACTCTCAGTGAAAGGCAACAATAATTGCCAGGCACTCTAACTCTGGTAAGACTAATTAGGCTTCACTGAAAAGGCTACGCCTGATTTCTGCCACCACGGGGTCACCATCCGACCCCGGAAACTCAATTAAAGCTCTTACCTCAAGATTATGTAACAGCACATTAGCTCACATATTATGTCGGCCTACTTTGTAAATCAACGCAAAAATAGACACATATATTGTGAGTAATGTCTGAGTGTTAAAAATAACACCTGACATTTACATAACATTGTAGAGATCTCCCTTTATGCACACTTTGCCTGTAACATAATGTAAATTGATAGGATGTTAGAGACAATATGTCACTCCAGCCTCTCTGTGAGGAGGAGATAAAACTGCAAAGAGCCTGGAAACTGACCTGCATGAAAACTTTTCTTCATTTTATTTGGCATATTATATATGTTGAGGAATACATCAACGTCAATGCAGTCAGATAACAAATATACGCTGAACAGCTTGACTTCGTCAGGCTTTTATCTCTGTTATTTGGTCTCTGTTGGTTCCTTTTTTCCTTCCCATAGAAACTACATCAAATTTAGCACAGCGAGCCTTTGTTTTGAGTTGCTGTCTCGAGGAATGTAAAGTGTCTGGTCTGCCGGTTTTACTCTCTCGCTCTGTCCTGGCTGAGAGGTAAACTCTTAGGAAAAACAGCAGGGCTATTTGATGGAGCTGAGCGTAAAGTCGCACTCAGATGTGGGTCTTATCTTCCTAGACGCCCGCAGGGGAGAAAGGCAAAACACACTACAACTGATGTTTGTCTGTCGAGCATTTATACTCAAAAAATGGCAAAGCGCAACATGTAAACGTGCTATAAATGTAAGTTTATGATCTAACCAGTCTGAAATTTACTGTGTAGAAAGTCAAAGTGTTTGTGGCAAGAGTGCACTAGCATAGGATTGTACTGAATATACTGTATTACAAAGGTTAGGTTGGAGGAAACGTGTAAATGTGTTTGAGTGCTTGCGTGTCTGCAGTAAGAGAGCTGGTTGACATGCTGCCAAAGCACACAGAGCAGGCCCGAGGTTGGGTCTGGGCTGTGGCAGGCAGCTGGATGCAGGCCTGCTTCCCTCCCCTCAGGCTATCTGTGGTTTAGATATTGATCGTGGTGCAGCAGATCCTGAGCAGGTGCTGATCCTGGAACATCCAGCTTGGCTGTGAAGCTGAACACCTGCGTCTCACTCATCTCACGCGACGCTGGCACACAATCAACCATAAGGGCACCACGCTGCATATACAACACCACACACTGTCTGATGCCTCTCTTGCAAATGTGAGAGCCCAATTCCGGTTAGCTCAAATCGAGGGCAGAATAAATGCTTATTTATTAGCAGCCTGGTTTCCACCATCATTCTTTGTATTAACAGGATAAAAACTTTTGTAAAAGTTGATGAGAAATGATGACTGACTCAGTCGAGTCCAAATGTCATCTCTGTCTTTGGACATCTACTTCCCGAAACAACTCAGTTTAACAGTCAACAACTCATTTATAAAATTACAAAGCAATTTCTAGGACTGACTCATCGTTGTGCTGCTAAATGACGGATTAGGAAGAGTGAGAAAGCAGCGAGAGAATGTAATTTAGTCTTTATATGGAGAGCAAGAAGAGTCAAGGCAGGAAATGGTTGATTGAGGGTTTTCTTAATTAGATCTAACAGAGCCGGGGGTGAACAATCGTTACTTAGAGGGGTGTGAGTGCAACCTGTGACGCTCACAACAAGAAACCTGCTCAAAAGAGAAGCATAGAGGAATGTTTCACTGATGCAAGGAGCTGGATGGGGATTACAGGAGATGGCAAAAGAAAAAAATAGAGACAGAAGTGATGCAATCAAAGACTGCCATTTAAAAACTAGCCTACATGTTCGTTCCTGAAGTAATGTCTTTGTCAGGTTGACATGAATGGTGTGTGTGATTTGCCATCAAAGAAGAATCAGCCTGCTTCTTAACTCACTTTTCAAAATGCGTAATGATAGATTAGAGCCACCATAACAAGCTTTCAAACAAATTACAGCAAAGTGTGGAAATGTTGATGAAAACTAACTCAGTCTTCACAGGCCTTAAAAAAAGTGTACTGTGGGTATTCCACAAGGGTCAGCGTTGGGTCTCCTATTATTTAGCCTTTATATCAATCATTGTATGCAGACAACGCTACTGTACACAGACAACAATAACAGCTGAAACAACTGCACTGGAAAAGATTACACATAGGCCTGATCATTTGTGTCTAATCGTAAACAAGGAAAAAAAGCATATTTTTCCTTAAATACTAAAAGTAAAATCTCCCAATGATGACATTCTCATCAGTGGCGAGTAACAGCATGGCGAGTCGGAATCCCAATCATAACACAATATAAAAACATTTATGTAATTATCGAACAGTTTATGACATGAGCCAAGCTAATCGTAGGTGCTAGCGGAATCTAAACCACAATACAATAGTGTTTATGTGACTTTTAAACAGCTTGTGATGTTAGCCTTCCCACTGTCTGTCTGTACATTAGGCAGGCCTGGGTTAAATATAAAAATAAGCTTGGCTGCTCCTCACTTGCTGTGGCATTTTATAAAGGGTTGGCGGGCCAATGGTTCTGAGGGGAAGGAGGACGCAGAGATTCACATGAACTAACATGAATGCGCGGCCGTCTCGGCTTGAAAACAAGAAGCTGGAGAACAACACACAGAGAGGGTGTGTGACGTCACGCTCTACTCCAGATGAAATCACGCCACTAGTTCTTTACATAGCAATTTCTTTATTCCTGAAATCTAAAAAGGATGAATTTTGCATATTGCTCCTTTAAGTACAACCTAGAGAATTTTAGACATATTGTCTGTCCGGAGGCAGACAAGATATTTGTGCACATTATGATCATTTTCCCCTATGCTAGTACATTCCATGTCAATTGAATATTAGTTGACCTGAAACAATAACTTGCAACCAGTGTTTTTGCCTTTAATTTTTAGCTGGTGTCTTTTTACATCTCTGTTATTTAGAAAAGGATAAAGAAAAAGCAACCCTTTGTTTCTCAATACCTTTATCGGTGGACCTCCAGCCCCATACACACTAGTTCCTACTGAAGATGTGGAGAAAAGGTCTTTAGGTATGCCCAACCTCCCAAGTACCTGAGGCTCTGACCCGGACCTGGCTGGGTCTCGGATCCATTCACATGAAGTGACTGCGGGTCTGGTTTGGGGTCGGAACCATTTGCCGCGGGTCTTGGATCGCTGTCACTGAAATGCTGGGTCCAAAAGAATTGATTTCTTTATTTACGTCTATTTTTGTGAAGTTATTCTGCTCCTATTGTGTGTTAAGTGCAACAGCAAGCAACAAAGTGCTTCTGTTGCCACAAGGTGGTATCAAATGATTTATTGAGTGAGTGTAACGTTATTGCTTCTGGCCTAAATGTGAACGGTCGCAGTTTAGAGGGAGCAGAGTGATAGCAAGTTAGCAATGCTAACGTAAACAGTCTGGGAATCGTGATTATATTTCAAAAGGGCAAACAACCTAAGTTACATTTTGTTATGTTGGATGCTTTAGACTGCAGAGCTGATTCTAAACGAGTCACGTTTGTCAACTGTAACCATGACAGCAAGTGGACTTTTAAGATGAAACACCGCCACTGAGTGGATTAGCCGTTAGTCTGCACGCTAACGTCATGTCTATCAGCAATAAGGAAGAGGAATAACGTTAACAGAAAACCTGATGGATGTGTCTGATGGATGGATGAATGGTGGATTATATGCATCATGGCCAGGTGCAAAAGAAGGCTAACATTACATCAGGTAAGACAAAGTTTTGATTCAACCTGCAAATTAACGTGAACTTAATAGCCTCAACAGACACTGATCAGGCTACGTTAAGTTAGTCTGTTAATAGCCATCAGCTGTGTGTGTCCGGCATGTCAGAAAATAAACGGGTCTTGGTCGGATCTGGGTCTCAACTTTGTAATATTAGATGGTTCAGGTTTGGTTCCAAGTACTATTTTTTTGCGTCTATTTGGGTTTGAGTATGACTTTTTTGACTTGTGAAGAACTCTAATGTAGAGCCAATAAAAATACTCATAACGCTTTTTTTAAATTGAAAAAAGTCATAATAATTTCCTAAAACAGCTGGGCACTGTAGTCTTGCAGATGTTACTCAAACAGGAGTTAATGGTGCATTTGCAGGAAACTTTTTTTCAACTGCAGCAAAGAAGAAACATGATGTGCAATGTTGAGCCTCATTAAAGTGTTTTTAATAGTTTCTGACCAACGAAGACATCTCAGACTTTGGCCACACAGGGAATCTATGTTAGTAGAGCCAATTCCATTAATTATGGTTGTTATTTTTGTGAGTGTTGTTGATGTTAAGAAAAATACACCCTTTTCATCTTTCAGGGCTAAACTTAAAACTGAAAATGACAAAATAACAAAAACTCACTGGCATATAATATTACACAATGTGTGTGAATAATCATGCAAAAAACTTCTTCAGAAATATTTCCTGCTGCGCTTACAGGAAATATGGCCTCTGCTGAAGAACACAGGGAATGTTAAATTGGAAAAACATAGTCTGTGTCCTCAACAGCCCTCAAAAGACTGCAACAAATCACCATCTTTGCCTGACATCACAATCAAAAGTAATCACTCTGTACTTATCAGTGGAATGTAGACAATGAGACGACTTATAAATATCCCAGCTTATTTTGAAACCTGATCAAATATTCTATTCTGGTCTGAGAAAAGAATGAGGGTACGTGATTTCCAGAGGGAGAGAGACAGAGCGAGGATTTTGACCAGGAGTTTGTATCAGACGAGGTAATCCTGTGAGGAATGCTTGTGAGGAAAATCTCTCTGATACTGTATCAGGATGAAAAAAGACAGAAAGGAGAGGTGGGCTTTCAGAGCTACATGCTTCTCATGCCCCTTTTCTCCCTTACATGATGCTAGCTGTCACCGTGGCAACCAAGTCATTTCTAGGTCAGAAGGAGGTCACTTCCATGTGGTGCTATCATGAGACTGACTTAATAAGGCACAGCTATACTGAGGAAGTATGCACCTGCAGAGTCATAAGAAGCTTCGATGCATTAAAGGAGAAGTTGGTTGTTTTGCACATTACGCCATATCATAGGGTTAATAACGATAATATATGATGGTAGAAAGCAATATTATGATGAACGGTGCAGTCCCAAGAGCTGGAGCTCGTTACTAACGTTACTGTTAGCTTTAAAAAATGGAGGTACATGGGCACTCACCGAATCCGCCAAAAAACACAATAAACACTAGTTTTAAAAGAAGAGAAACCCACCGCATGTTCATTGGTGTCCTCTCATGTACCGACACTAAAACACAAATGTAATCAACAGCATGTAACCCATAAACGGCTCTTTTAGCTGCTTCACGAAACAAACATGCGGGTTATAAGCCATTGTTTAACTTTGTGTTTTAGTGTCAGAACATCAGCAGACTTGACTGAACATTCCTTGAATTTTCTTGTCTTTTAATACGTTCGTGTTTTTTGATGGATTCGGTGAGTGCACATGTGCCTCTGCTGTTTTTTTAGCTAGCAGCTACATTAGCAATGGGCTCCAGCTCTCAGGATTGCACTGTTCATTAGAATATCGCTGTTCAACATTGTATATGATTGTAAAGAACTCTATGATAGGGCTTAATGTGCGAAAAAATGAATTTCTCCTTTAACCTTAAACTATTTTACTCAGCTTTGAGAGCCAAAAGTAAGTGAATGAAAAAACTAAAAACAAAAATTGTGTTTTGTAATTTCAGACCTACAAAATAATAAGATAAGATGCAGATTAACCTCAGGAGGCTGATATAACTTAACTTGGTAATGCCTCGTCTCGCTTGTTAAAAGTTCCATTTATACAAAGATGAAAGCTAAGCTCCAACGTGCCATTGAAGTCCTGCTGTCATGAATTTGGGATTTTTGGGGCTGATGTCAATACTGATATCAATGACAAAGAAAATTCTGATATCCATATATGAGCCAATAAATATATAATACCAGCTGAATGTGGTTATCAAATACCTGTGACAAAGATATGTAAAGGAGGCAGGTGATCTGACATTTTAACAAACTTTATCCTAAACATCAGTGCACTGAATGGTAAACACTCTCTAATTAGAAAAAAATGATGGACCACCTCTGCTGAACAAACTAAGTAATTACATTAATTTAAATTACCAATCTAAGCATTTAATGCCAGTGCATATCAGAGAACATGACACAGATTACACATACCTGTGATAGGCCAACATGGACGGTTAAAACTGGTAAATATAAACTGATATATCGGTCGGGCCCTAATCATGACAGGAGATAAGTAGCAATTAGTCTTTATATATTTTCTACAAAAGTGTGCATAAACACAGACACACATGCTACCATTTCCTTGCAGCTGTGAATCACTGAATTAACTCATTTCCATCTTTCAATTTTTATCCATCCACCTTTATAGTGATGTCACTTGAGTCAGCGATGTTTGGGGTTGAAGAGCACAAGTTAAGTTTTTTTTTTCAGTTGTCCATCATGTAATGCACTAACTTTTGCTTTTATTTATTTCAGCATTACCAGCGCGGGATCTTTTGCTCATGAGAAAAAAAAAGAAAAGACAGCGGTGAAAACCACTTGCAGAAAATGGAAGGAATCACTAAATCACTGGACTGAAAAGCCTGTTGAACAGCTTCTCAAAGTCTGCTTATGACACCCATTCAACTTGTCTCTTTGGCCACTAATGCCAACTAGTGCCAAAGGTGCCGCACACCCACAAGAGGCAAAAGGCAGCCAATGGTTAGTTTGCTGTGTCTACAAGTTGGGACCTCAGTTGTCCGAATTCCAAAGTTAAGCTTTAATCCTCTCCAGAGCTGCAAGCTTGAGAGAAAACACAAGACCTGTTAATCTGTGCTGCTTCATACACTCATTAGGAAGTGCAAAACAATCTCCTCACACTGATTTAGAGACACACACACACCTTGGCCCTCTAACAGCCATTTACAACTCCAACATCCACTGATGCAAGATTTTACCGAGCCCTGCAGTGAACACAATGTGGTGCAAATTGTGGACATGAGTTTTATTAGAAAATGAAGACAAGAGAAACGTAAAGTGAGAGGGACACCCACAGTAGCTGCAGCATGCCAGCATCCTAAGCTTTCCTCGCTGCAGCAGCTCGTGTTTTCCCAGTGGAAGTGACTAATCACATGCTGGGGAGCATGGTGCGGTCTCAGGCCTGCCACTAATGAAGAAAACCTTTCATGGTCAGAGCTGACCACAGGCAGCATAACTGTGGAGAACACAGGGATCTGCATGTACAACACTGTCTCCTGAGTACTTTGATGTCAGCCGGGTGGTTTTGTTAGTGGATGGGCATGTGGGCTGCACAGCGACTTGGCAGTGAGGCCTTCACATGATGTCCTGTCCGCAAACAGACCAGAGGAGATCAAACAACAGGCACGTAGGACAAACCCATGGAGGGGAATACCTTGTCGCAGCCAAAGGGAGTTTTCTGCATTTGTGCATGGGTATAATATACGGCTGACAAGAACGAGGGTACATGTGAGTCTTGCTATAAGTGGATGTGGGAAGTCAACACATGTGTTTAAGTGTATTTGTGTCCATGTATAAAAAGGAGAAGAAGGTGGGGACAGAGGCTTAAATCACAGGGTAATGATCCACTCAATTAGAGAGAGGCTGCAAACACACAAACACATACACACACACAAATAGGGCCCAAAAATAGGCATTAAACATAGGATTGTTGCAGGCGATGCCCATACTAATATTTAGAAAAAAGAAAGAAAAAAAATTAAAATTAAATCAAAAAGAGCAGATTTTCAATATTTTGGTCAATATTAAACATACACAACACTGGCTGAATGTGGTTGTCCAACTTCTGACAAAAACATGTATTGGAGACTGGATATGTTACGTTTTAACAAAATTTATTCCAAACATCTGCACACTAAACAGTAAACACTTTACTTATTAGTTATTAATAAACAGACCGCCCTCTGCTGGACAAACTACATAATTACTTCATTTGAAATCACAAGTCCAAGCATTTGTTCTGGCCTTACAAACCTTGTCAGAGTCTTCAGACTTTTGCAAATATTAGACCACTTTAAAGGGAGAAGTTTGTTTTATTGCACATTAAGCCATATAAAAAGGATATTTACGATCATTTATGATATTCTACAGCATTATTATGACAACCAGCACAGTCCTGAGAGCTGGAGTTTGTTGCTGACGTCACCGATACCTGAAAAAAATAGAGGCTATGAGCACTCAGATAATCCTACAAAAAATACAATAAATGCTCTTTTTAAAAGACGTGAAACTTGTTGAATGCTTAAACTTGATTTATGCTTCTGGGTTGGCTGCACGTGGACCCTGTGGTGTAATCTATTCAAATGACCTACGCCGTTTTGAGCATTTTTACTTGTGTGCTGGCTGGAACGTTTGCTTTGCTGGAGATGTTAAGCGGATGGCCATTGTAACCACACACACACTTTGTTTCTGGGCTGAGAGGAGTGGAGAGAGGGCTGCCTTTCCACTGACTGAGTTTGAACTACTTTGTTTCGATAAGGCAGCGTTTATCACCGGCTGGTTGTGCAACGGCGGCTCTCTCTCCTCTCTCTCTCACCCGGAGACACTCGGACAGCTCAGTGGCTCCAGAGGAAGAGTTTAACCCTATAATAACTGCAGCCGATCGGTCAGGTGGATTGTAACAGCCACAGAGACACAGGTCTCGTTTACTGTCGACAACACAGGTCACAATCCCAGGCAGCACCGCCGCTAAGGACTGGAAGAAAAGCTAGAAAATGCGAGTCCACCGAGCAGACCAATCACAATGCTTACGGTCTGTGTTGCTGCGATGTGTGGTTACATTTTTGGGGAGGTGCATGTCAGGGTACTGTGTAGGCTCCTAATAGGGCACGTGCGTACAAGGAGGCTGGGCCGTAGGTACGGCTTAGATTCGACACAGAAGCATAAATCAGGCTTTAGTTGTGTCCTCTCATGTACCTACATTAAAACACGAAGCTAAACAACGGCTTATAACCCAGAGAAGGCTGTCTGTTTGTTTCATGAAGCAGCTGAAAGAGCTGCTTTTGGGTTATATATCCGCGTTTAGCTTCATGTTTTAGTGTCAGTACATGAAGACACCACTAAACATTCGAGGAGTTTCTCAAAAACGAGTATTTATTGTATTTGTTGACAGATTGTCTGAGTGACTGCGTTCCTCCGTTGTTTTCAGCTAGCAGTGACGTCAGCAACGAGCTCCAGCTCTCAGGACTGCACTGATTGTCATAACCATGCATTGTATATGATCGGAAATATCCTTATTATGAGGCTTGATGTTCAAAAAAACAAACTTCCCCCTTAATAAATACTTATAATCCAAAACATGTGTCTCTCTGAAACAACATTTATCTAAATGACTCAATATTTTAATCTACTCCTCACTGTGGAGTCACATTTTTCCCTTTTTCATTTCAAATACTTTTTACTACTTATTAATAGCTGATTCATGATCCAGTATTAATTGTAGAAATGAAAAACTTTCGTGTCGGTGAAAGAAACTTCTGTGTCTTAAAATGAACTCAGGCTTCGCTCTTTGATTTTGTCCCTCATCATTTGTGTTCCACCTCGCTGTCATGTACTATTAGGTGTACCAGCAAACTGGCAGAATTTCACTTTGATCCTCTCTGGTTACAGTGCTGTGGGTTTGTGAGTGTGTATGAGAGTGTGTGATGTTGGTGTGTGTTGATATCATGGTGGTAACAGTGTTTTCAACATTGTTTTTGGGTAAATCAGTGAGATCTAGCAAAGACAAAGACAAAATTACACCTCTGCACATAATGCCACATGAAGCACTTCATTCGTATGGAACAGAGGGGTGTGGGGGAGTGTGTGTGTAACAGCGTGTACAACGGTGGGATGTTAAATAAACCCCTTTACCACATCAGTCCTGTGGCTGTCTGGCTGACTGGTATGTTTGCTCTCCTGTCTAATAAATTTCCCTGTAGTTACATAACTCCATCCCAGAGGAACAGCCAGGTGTTTATCCACATGTCTACTGCAAAATTGTATTCATCACACTGATTGGATACAGTACACAAGTCATGCATACTAATGCTGTACTCTACTGTGTGTGTGTGTGTGTGTGTGTGTGTGTGTGAAAGAGCATATTAAAAATAATATGGTCTGGACGTCATCACCATGGCGATGCTTGGGTCTGATATGCGAGTAAAATCACGTCTCATCCCCGGGTCCCTGTGTGTTGGTGTTACCAATGAAAAACAACACAAAGGAGATTTGAACATCCATGTATGTTGTGAAGATAAACTGCTGGTTAAGGACTTTTTTGTCTCTTTTTGACTCCTTTGACCTTACTCAGTGGGTCTCTAGTCCAACTCATGAAAAGGGGCACACACTTGATCTGGTGTTATCTCATGGCTTGTCTGTTAGCGTAAATGAGATCTGTAATAGTGGATGTATTTCAGATCATCGGCCTGTTTTATTCTCTGCTAATGTCCCCTGCTCTGTTGTTGCTGGTCGTCCTCCTATACGTCAGTTCTGTGTTATTAACTCGGATACTTCACTGCAATTCTGCACGATCTTTGATGTTTCTGTAAATTCAATGAATGAGTATAGTGTTTTCAGTCCTGAGGATCTTGTAGCTCTCTTTGACTCTAAGCGCACCAGCATTTTGGACTCTATTGCCCCACTTCGGAACAGAAGCTCTAAGGCTCCTCTGAACCATGGATCAATGACTCTATTTGTGCTCTCAGGCGCTCCCGCAGGCGTGCTGAGAGAAAATGAAAGAAAGGTAAGCTATAGGTGCCCTTTGGTATTTTGAGACTGTTTACTAGAGTATTGGAGTGCGGTGAAAGCTGCTAAAACCAACTACTTCTCAGACCTTGTCTCCAATAACATCAATAGGCCCAAGGTTTTGTTCAATGTTCTGGATTCTCTTGTTAACCTTGGCAAAACTGATCCAATTATACCCACACCTGCTCTTTGCAATGACTTTCTAAACTTTTTTGTTGACAAAATCTCTGGTCTGCAGTCAGTTCCACCCGTTGTTGCTCCTGACCCTTCTCCTGACCCCCCTATGTGCTCTGCTGTTTTTAACCAGTTTGAGCTGATATCACTGTTGGAGTTTTCTGGTATTGTGCACGAGCTTTGGCCCACAAATTGCCCTACAGACAGCATCCCCTCCTGCCTCTTCAAGTAGGTTTTTAATTCTATTGGGTCTTTCATTCTAACGTTGGTCCACGCTTGTTTTAGCTTAGAGTGCTTTCCAGCTCCTCTCAAGCACGCTATAGTGGGCCACTTATCAAAAAGCCTAACCTTGACCCCTTTGTCCTCTCCAATTTTCGACCCATCTCCAAACTACCGTTTCTGTCTAAGGTGTTGGAAAAGGTAATGGCTACTCAGCTGTTATCTTTTTTGGAGAGAAATGATATTTTTGAGAAGTTTCAATCTGGCTTCAGGCCCTGCCATACTACTGAATCTGCCCTTCTGAGAGTCTCTAATGATATCATGTTAACTGTTGATTCAGGGTGTGCTGCCATCTTAGTGACTCTGGACTTGACTGCAGCATGTCATACTGTAGATCACAGGACCCTGCTGTCACACCTGGATCAATATGTGGATATCAGGGGCGCGGCC
>JAPZDX010000020.1:24789887-24805168 GCA_029783625.1 Naso annulatus | reverse complement strand
GGGGGGGGGTAAACTAGGTGAACGGTTGTCCTCTGCCAGGAAATTCAGACATTAGATGGAAAAAAAAATTGTTTGTTTTTATCTAAAAGAAAACACTAAAGTCAGGTGCAAGGTAATAAGACATTTATGACAGAAATTCCCTCAGTTGTTCTGTTTTGTTTTAAAATACTTATTCTCTTGTAGATCAGCTCTCCTCTAATTTAATGGGTTATTTTTCTGCTAAATCATCCACGTTTATACATGATAAGACAAAGTAGGCATGACAATTACACTTGATAAAAAAGATTATAATAATTTTTGTATCAACAGACCACATGCTGCCGTTCTTTTGAATACCTTTGGACAGCTGTTGCACAGCTGATGCTAATGCTAGACTAGCTTGTCAGATGCTCGCTTTCCTAGCCGGCAAATTTTAATTTTTAACCTTAAGATGAGTTATCAAACAAACATACTGAAAGTTAACTTTAAAAAAAACAAAAAACAGTAACTGAGCTCATTAGCTGCCATTTCAACTCACACTGTTGGTTTTCAGACTTTTTGAGAAAGTGTCTTCAAGTGTCCTCATGTCAGAGTTCAACCTAGTCACTAGAAATAAATGTTAGCGTCGTACGTCTCTACAAAGCATAGCATAATCTCTATGTTACATCCATTTCATATTAATGTTGCTACAATACATATGGTTAATATAGGCCTATAATACAGATAATTTTAGGTGTAAATGGGCTGAGGTTTTCTTAATAACAGGAGGAAGCGACGATGGTGGCGTGACAGCGAGATGAGATCAGATCACAGTTCAAGACGACATTACACTCGACAGCTGTCCATGTTACCACAACTTATTGTTTCAGTTGATAAAAAGGTGATTTTTACAGCCTGTCCAGACTTTACACAGCGTCGTCACAACCTAAAGTCGCAGCTCAGCGGCCGGAATAAAACGTTGGTATTACATCGGCCTTTATTTGTGGTTTTCAGAAACGTGCAAAGACAACGTTTACTCTGTGAACGTCCTGTTTTTTTCCTCCAGGCTCTTCAGTTTTTATCTACCATGCATATTTACTTCTTCTTCTTCTCTCCATGTTAAGCTAAGACCTACTTTGCCAGGTCGTTGTTGCACCATTGAATCATATTCTATCAGCCCTCCAAAATAAAAGTCCTGTGCTACATTAATGCTGGGGGGGGAGGATGAACTTGTTTTGAATGCTGAGGGATTTGTTGTCTGCACATTGTTTTTCCATTTAGGTTACTTAAATTTGGCATTATGGTACATTTCTTTTAGTTATTAAAGTTTGATAAAAGATGAAACATTTCCGCAAAAATGCAGTGAAACAAATAAATAATCCTTATAAAAATCTGCTCCAAAGGACTTTCTCGGGATCAGTGGCATGTGTCCATAAAGTAACAGACTGCCCAGTGAGGGTAAGTGCAGCCTATAAAACTTCTTGGTCCCTACCCATAATCCCTCTCAACTGAGAATTGAACCCAGCTCCACCCCGCCTCCAGCCGAGCCTGCATGTCGCAACGTGAGCTCGGCCGCTTCCAAAGCCTCGTGTCAAAAAGCTGGTCAGCATTTCAAAGGACTCGGAACATTTGTGGAGACTGAGGGCCGCAGCCGCCGACGGGCCGCTGCCAACCATCGCTGTTTCTGTTGGCTGCGGGAACGATCGTACAGAGAGAGGGATTCAGAAGTGGCCAAGTAATGCGTGGTAACCTCGAGAAGTAGAAAAGAAGAAGCGATTCTCTGCAGACGTGCCAGGACTTTCTGCTTATGAGCACAAACATCGCATGAAGGGTGATTTCTCTCTGAAACTGAGAGATTCAGAGGGAGATGGTTTTGTAGTTTAGACTTTGAGGTAATACTCTCGAGGACACTGAGTGAGTCACTCTTTGAAATCACCTAGCTGAGAACAATGAGACAGAATCTCTCTTGGCTTTGTGGGAAAGTTGACAAATCCTTCCTCAGTCACATTAAAGGAAAAATGTGTGTTTTCTGTGTGTGTGTCCTACAGCAGCGAGCGTCCCGGGTGGTGACGGATCTCAGCAGCAGACGGATCGATGGTCGGGGACAGAAGCAGGGGTCGGTCGGTCCTCAGGGGTCCGCCGGTGACATCTCCTGCTGCAGCTCGCCGGCCGGCCGCCAGCTCGGGTCAGCTATCCCAGCAGGCCGTTCTCTCTGGCAGCAGTTACCAAGGTGACAGCATGTCAGCGCAGCCCCGCAGCGCCACTGAGGTCGGGAGGGTGAGGCGGAGGGGAGCGAGCAGGGAGCCCGATGCATCACCAGCTCTGATGGGTTTGTCAATACTGTTTAGATCCAGGGGGAGCCGGGCCAGTCGTGACACACGCTGGGCCCCTCCAGAGAGCACACACACACACACACACGCATGCACACACATTTCTCATTACAGCTGTGCAGGAGTGGCGACCTCAAGGTTAGAGAAGTGGGGATTGTTCGATTTTCCAACAGTGTAAACCTAATGGGGAAAGGGAGAGAGCAGTGCTTGCTCTTTCCTCATTATCACTGCTTGGGTGCCTTTTTTTCAGGCACTTAACAACCAACAAACCCAGCGAAGCTGCTTAGTTACTAGCAAGTAAGACTGCGGAAGTACTGGAAAGCCTTGAGGTGGCATTGTGGTGTACTTGTGTGAGTGTGAGCACGGTGCTCCTTAAAAAAAGCTGTAGCATGAGACTAGTCACGTTTACACAGGAACAGCCCTACTGAAGTTCTTTTCTTTGCATCTTCAAAGCGAAAGCGGTGTAGTATGCATGCCAGGCCAGTAGTCGGTGGTGTAAATTTGTTATGACATACAGTCGGAGCTGTCGAAGTTGTTTATGTACATTTAAATTCACCTCAACAGACTGTCGTCATACTGACCTGCTTTCGGTGCACTGCGGAGTGTTTAATCAGAGTTTGGTAGAGGCTAGAGTGGAATGCTTTGCCTTCGGGGCACTGGTATTAGCGTCATCACCACGTTTACAGACACTCCGCTTGCCAGTTTATACAGCTGGAAAGAAGGTTATCGTCTCAAAAGATTCCACTCTGGAACCCGGTTTCAAACGTTTGCGATTTCAGAGGTGCCAGCAAACTGTTGTCATGTAAAAGGAAGGCCGAACCGCAATAAAAGTGTTTCATTTGATGTGAAAACTTGTGCAGAGTAAACTGCCTCTCCTTGGGATGCAACTCTGCTGCACCCTCCCCTCCCTGTTTTTGCTCCAGCGCGTGCTTTAATTCGTTCGTGGTTGCTCTCTCTATTAAGTCAAGTTTGCACCAAAGATTCACAACAAGATAAAACGGTTACAGGAAAAGTTGCGGTGAACCAAATTGTTCCCTCTCAGCCCGACACAAGCCAGCTGACAGTGTCGCCTGCAGCCACTATAGTCAGCTAGGGCGAGTTTTAGAGCATAAGGCATGTCACTCGTTTCAACAGCCAATCAGCTTGTACCAACGTCACCTAACCCAGCGTAGAGCAGCCAGGAAAACTTGCTCTCTGAAATGACCATGATTGGCTGAAAAATACCTCATGGCGGTCTGAATACAGAGCCACGGAGAGGTGCAAAAGTGTAGTGTTTTTTCAGACCACCTGAATTACAATGTGCTGAAAGGTTCCAATGTAATTTTAGTACAATGACACCAAAAATAAACTGGCTAATCCAACTTTAACGACCTCTGTTTGGCATATTAGTATGCTATCTTTAGAAATTAGCAAACAAAGAAGATGTGATGAGGCTGATGGGAATGTCACTAGCTTTGCTGTATGTGGTCAGAATCAGAAACCAATTTTTTTAGACCAACTGAAGTGATGCTGAATTAAAAGTGAAGTATTTGTGCATATGTACCTGTGGCAATGCCATCAAACAGGGAGAGAACTCTGATTGGTTTCCTCTTCTCTGCTGCAACTGGAGGATACAACTTGGCTGGTTCCTACAGAGAGTAATGATAAGAGACACTGATGAGAATTTATCCTTAATTTTCAGATTTAAACACTTAAATGCGTCACTATTAATCAAGTGATATGAACTATAATACTATTAAATGATTGCTTTTACTTTTGGCACTTTAAGTATATCTAAATGCTAATAGTTTTGCACTTTTACATAAGAAAAATTTTTACTGTAGAAGAGTATTTTTATACTATAGTATTGCTTTTTTTCTGTTTATACCCATCACTGATACTCCCTTTCTCTTACTGTAATACCACGAAATAAAGACAAAAATGCTTTAAATACAATATAAAAAACATCTCCTAAACATTTAAAAACCTTATTAATGTAGGACACACTGTGTACGTCGTGTTTAAGTAGGTTTTATAGTAGGTTGACGTCTTTTAGACTGACTGGAAACGTAGCTACTGCCAGACTTACGAACTCCTGTTCATGGTTGTTGGCAAAGAAGTGCTGTAGTCGGCAGGGCCAGTCGTCCCGTCGCCGCAGTAACCCATAGGTGCTCCGGGGGCCACACATGTAGCAGTTCCAGGGGTCTTCCTCAATGGCTGCTGCCGCTGAGCCGGCTCCGACCAACAGATCCACACACTCCACACAGAAACACCTGCACACACAAACACACACACATTGCATTTGTTTTCGTTATTAGACTTTCCATGACGCTCTGCTTAATATTTGCTTAAATCAATGGTTTAGGCAGCTTGGAGATAAAGTTTATTGTAATGACTCCAGTAGTGCATTGAATCAAGTAAGGTAATGAAGAACAAATTTAAGGTATTTATACATTAACTTTTCTTTTTTCAATTTTTTTGCTACTTAATATTTCTATTCCAGTGTACTTTTTACTACATTTATTTGATAACTTTAAAATTATTATATTATTATAAAATTATTGACACAATATATAATTCAATTAATAAAGTATGATTTAATATTAAAGGCTAGCTACCTAGCAAGTTACATATAGTGATCGAAATCATTTCCACTATCACCAGCTGCAGCATTAGTCATGCTTACACATTAATGTATCAAACATTAAATTTTCTAATAATAAAGTATATGATTATTAAAAAGGCCTCAGTATATCTATTCATTCACTGTAACAAAGAAAATGCTTCCAATATTGAACATAAAAGTATATCTAAATATCACTTGTACGTTTACTTGAGGAATTGTAATTTAATTCGGGTATTTCTTCAACCACTGCACGACTCCCAATATCTGCTGAGTTTAGCTGGTGCATGATTTCAGTGAGGTCAGAGTCTACAAGCCAAAATAAACTGTATATTCACATAAATAAATGAGATCCACATGAGCTCGCTGACTCAGCTGCCCATAGAGAGAACCATGAATCATGTTTGACATTTATGGGTAAATTGTTTCAGTTGATGTGAAATTCAAAACCTTCTCCTGGCCACAAAGAGAAGCAACTGCTGCTAACCAATGCCAGAGCTCAAAAGTGTGTACGGTGTCATACTGACCTACAGCAGTTGTTGTTGCCACACATGAGCACTTCCCTGCCTCCACAGCAGATGGTGCAGTAGGACTGATAACCGTCGTCATCGTACTGGTAGGCACACTCCAGGAAAGAGTTCTGCCAGGGAACACAGAGCAGAGTCAGGAGGAGGCATACAGGGAGTGTGCGTTTCTTATCTGTTCCAGATCCTCAAGTGTGAAAATCTGGGAATTTTCTCAATTTTACAACAATATGAACTGAATATATCTGAGTTTAGTCTGTTGGTCGAACATCAAACAATCAGAAGAGGTAACCTCATGCTCAGGGAAGTTTTGTTGGACATTTTTCATCATTCTTTCATATTTTATAGAAAAAAATTGTGATCTATTATTTAAAAAATAATAATAAAAGGTCTTATATTTGTACTTGGTTTGCATTCAGTCCCACTCTGTCTGTGTGTATTATTATATCCAGGTCCATTCATTTATTGCTACTAGGGATGCACAATATTGGATTTTTTGCCAATATCCAATATGCTGATATTCTACATCTCATTTGGCTAATAACTGATACCGATACTGATATATATGTATAATTTTTCACCATACCTAGTTGTAGAAATGATAAAGTCTCTTCTGTAGTGGAATTTACATACAGGATTATTATCGTCTTACCATGTTGGCCTGCTGGCAAATGCAGGTATAAAATACAAAGCTCAAAATTATGTAACATTCATTCCTTGTGCAAAAAAGGAAAAATATTTGAACTTACTTTATGTAAAACATGCCATATTATTCATGACAACTGCTTTTAAACAAAACAAGTAAGATCCATCCTGCTTCAAACTGGATGCTGCTCTCCCTGAGACAATCAGAACAAAACCCACAACCAGGACAAAGTCAGTAAACATGACATCTGTCCACAGGGAACATGGGAAACGTGGCATTGACTCAGGCGTTCATTCAAGGAAACAGCAGCCTGTTATTTACAGAAACTAACTTCTATTGGCAAATATCAGCGCGTTGGCCGATATCCAATATTTAATTTTAATGCCAATATCGGCCGAAACAGATAACATGCAGATAACATTGTGCATCCCTAAAGAAAACTAATTTTGGTTTTCAGATCCAAACCACATTTGGACGTGGTTTGCAATATGATTCAAATCTGCTTTGCACAGATGCACAGATGCACAGATGCGTCTTCAGTCTGTACGTGCTGCTTGTTTAAACTGGATATCAGAGTGTCTTTTGTACGTCACTCCAAGGATATTGGGCGCCTGAATGGAGTATGTTGATGGACGCCACAGATGCTGACAAAGGTCTTGCAGCATTCAAAAATTTGCACGCCACCTCTCATCATCAAATGTCTCAAGGACGACATGCTCCCACCAGTCACTGCTTTGTGGAAGGCACCAACATCTCACTGCTCAGGGAAGCTCGCCGTGGCGGCACTACGAAACACTGCAATCTTCATCGGTCTGTTCCATCACTGAGTCTGTGTGGTGTGGCGGCGGAGTTCGGCACCGTGACTTGACGGCACAAGTGGATGGAAAGTGGAATGATCTTTCTCTGTTTTTCCATTCACCAAACCTCCACGCTGTGCGGCTATGTCACCAGTGAACGTACTGACACCAACATCGTTGCCACAGTAACTCATGCGGATTGGTCAGTACAGAGCAACAAAAACAAGCCTTTAAGATGTAACACTGCACAAGCACTTGTATACTCAGAGCATTTGGTTATTTAAAAAGAAATCATTCATAATTCAACAAGCGGTGTTGCATTTCACTTAATTCTCTGTTTGTTTAACACTGTGTGTGATCAGTTTCCAAGATCTGAATCAGAAGTTGTAGCGCTAATGCTGCTTTGTCAACACTCGGCGATAATTAAGTGAGTGTTTTATTAAGAGAGAGGTTGTGTACAACTGTGAAACTCCACAGTGATATTATTAAGAATCTGAACGCATCCAGCAGCAATATGTGAGCAGCGTCTAAAAGGGGAACGGGAGGCGTGGAGTGGAGAACAGGAAAAGGAGAAAATTAAAACCATACATCCCATCCTGGAAATAACACATAAACTACAGAGGATTTTCTTAGGATTTGCTATCGCTACAGTGCGCAGAGGGAAATTAAAGCATGGCCAAAAATAGTGAGTGTTTTCAATGTGGAGACTGGAGTTTGTGTGTTTGGGGCCAGGGGCGATAGGGAAGGAGCTGGTATACTGGGGGTGTATACAATAGGGGCAGGGGTTTCTTTAGCCTTAGGGGAGGGGGAGACAGTTATAAGAGGAGGTGTGTGAGTGTATATGTGAGCGCTCTAATGTGTTTATTTTCTGAGGGACTGAGTTTACACTGGCCTCACTGCAGCAGCCCTCGCTTCAGACAGTCATTATCACTGCATATACGCCCACGCTGTGTGGATGGTGGCGATAAGGGCAGGCGGCGGCCTGCTCACCCGAACGTTTCTCACCATCTGTGACGCTGCGGAGGAAACGTTACAACAGCGAGTTCATTCATTCCTCCAACTCTGCCCATCAGAGAGAGACGTTTACCTGGACCGAGAGTGGGCCAAGTCGGATGTGATAGTGCTGAGCTCACACACACATTACAGACGGCGAGCAGCCGTCAGCATCAAAGAGCAGCCCAGTGTGTGTGTGTGTGTGTGTGTGATAGAGAGTGTGAGAGGCAGCCTGAGAGGCAGACAGGACTCACAGAAGATAAGATGAAATGATGGAGAGGAAGACAGAAAATGTGATGGAGAAACAGGCTCTACTGATAGGAGGATTTAAATGATAGTGAGCATCTTCTGCAGCAGTCTGGGCTTTATCAGACTGAGTCAACTCAGCACAGCTAGAACATTCATCGTAACATTAAGTATCGTGGCTGCACAGATGCTTAATGTTACGAGATAATTAAACACTGAGGCTTTTAGGATGTCTGGCCTATTTGTGAAAATTGTTTGCTGGAGAAGCAGATTTACATTCCTGCAGGTGGTACAAATTTGAGAGAAAAAAACACATATTTGTTAGAAAAAACTTGCAAATTTATGAGAAAAAAAACTCAAAAATTTGTGGGGTTTTTTTCTATCAAGGGAGAAAACACGACTACACTCTGCAAACTTGGACGTCGTCGCTTGTTTTGGTTTCCAGTGTGGCCTAATACACGGTCGCAGATATCGCAACTGTGATATGATTTGTGATATTAACGAGAATGATCATTTTTACATCCTTGTTCTCATTTTCACTGAAAAATAAATTAAAATTATTATTATAGTATGGTCTTTGCAGTGATCTCTACAAGATAGAAATATTTGTATATATATTTTTTAGCTTTTAGGGAATGTAGGGGGTTCATCCAAAATTTCAATGTAAGGCAAAAACAAAGATGCCTTTCCCTTCTCTGTGCATTCAGCTGGTCGTCAGATACCTGCCCTGCACGAGCACCTTTGAATGTTCAATGACGGTGATTGAGAGAGGCCTTGGTCCATCTAAATGTTGCGACCATACATATTTACCACGATATGGAGACATTGTCATTGTGGGCAAAAATACCAAGGAACTAGTTCTCTGGGCGTAGTGACACAGTGCCTCAGAAACAGCGCGGTTATGCTCCTAAAATGGCAAAAATAATATTATTTCATAGTGTGGTGAATGTGCCACAACAGGTTACTTGCACATTCACTACATCATATTTTCATCATTTTCGGAGCGTGACCGTGTTGTTTCCGAGGTTTGAAGATTTTTGGACGTGTTTTAGAGGCTTTAGACGGCAGTAAAGGCGTCTCCCATCACTTCCACTGAACGTGCAAAACTGCTTGCATGGGGCGGGTATCTGGCAACGTACAAAACACAAAGAGAGAGAAAAGATATTTATGTTTTTGTTTTAGATTGAGATTTTGGAAGAATTGGCTACATTTCCAAAAAAGTGCACTTTTCCTTCAAGTCTTTGGAATATGATGGAGGCCAGGAGAACTCTGAAGCCCCACAGTATTTGAATTAAAATGGCATTCTGACACACACTCTTTTTTTCACAAATATTGCGCCTCCCTATGATTTAAACATTGTATATGGCCATAATACGACATTGATTAAATGTCAATCAGTTGTGCAGATCTATGTGTGAGTTTTCCTTCACAGGTGACAACGGCTTTCACCAGTTTACTGGTGGTACTCTTGTCAAGAATGACAATTATGATTGTCCACTGGAAATGATGAAAATCACAAAGGCTCAGACTTTTGGGATTATGAATGATAGCTAGCAATGACGTCTTATTAATTGACACTTCTGAGTCCTGTTGCTCCTCTGCTGAAACACAGAGATGTATCTGACTCAAATGTTTCTTTGAAGAATTTGAAATTAGGTTCTGATAAAACTTTCTTAGGTTCTGATCTCTACTAGAAAACCAGAAAAAGAGATGATCTCCAAAAGTAGCATTAGGTTGGACTGCCTGCACTTATCACAATTTAATGGCATCTATCTGATAATTCAGCAACAGGGAAAACCAAAAACTGAGGGAATATTATGTTGTCATGCCAAAGCGGTCTGAAGTATGAGTTCAGCTCTCATACTTTGAGTGTTTTTCATACTTATTTTAACTGAATTTTCTCCAACTGAAGTATGTTTTTATGCATCAACCCAAAGTGTGCTTCATGAGCTGCACAGCCGTGACTCAAGAACCTCAAAGCATGTAAATTTCCACACAGAAAAACCACAGCTGACGCAACAATTCACCACTGAACAATGGAAATGAGGCACGTAGACCATAAAGTGATTAACAAAGACATAGCAGGAGAACTCAGTCCAAACACTCCCCCTAACTGCGCCCCCCCCACATCAGTCTGTTGGCCTGTGTCTGGTCAGCGTGGAGGTCAGCTGAGCAGGAGGAGCAAAGAGATAAGCCTATCTCCCACTGTGTCCATCACACTGCAGGAGACGCAACAGAAAGTGACCAGACACCAGACTGCAAGTCAGAAAGACTCCTTTCTCTTTATTCTGCACTATCTCCTTCTATCTGTTGGCTGGACCTGCAATCCTCCATAGGGACTCTCTGATAACAAGACCATTACCTCCTCAAGACGACCATTTACGACCAGCAAAAGACACCCAAGAGTGGAGTTTGACATGTACTAAACAAAGCGGGAGTATGGGATGGAAGACAAAAGGACAGAAACTGAAGGGGGGAAAATGGGGGAGGAGAAAAAAAATTGTGTATTTCTTCGCTTCTCTGTTAGATGAGGGGGTGCAAGAGGAGAGGGTTTGGAAAAAAGAAAAGAAAAGGAGGAGGAGGTAGGGGAGTAGGGGGCGTTCCCGCTGGCTCAGGCCTTGATTAACACCAGGCCTCCTGACAGGAAATGACCCGGCCAGCTCATAGCGCCAGGAGAGCTTCCATCTGGTGTCGAGGCCGAGGAGGAATTCTCCACCCAGGAGAACTCAGAACCGAGCAGAAGAACTTAGAACGTGTTTCATTTCCAGGCGTGCGAGAACAGGACGTTAGCACAGAAGCATGGTTCAGTTCCTGCTGTTGTTTGAGGGCGTAGTCGCCAAAAGCAGGCATCAAAACCGATGACCACATCAAGATTTTATTGACAGTCAATACTGCCAAAAGTTTACAGCTGGGCGTCCATGGAGGGCTGTGAGGTGGGAGTGGATTAGAGAGTCCCTCAGATTCATAAAACCGGAGGAAGTTGCACTGGTCGGGGCTGGGAGGGGGGAAGAGAGAGCGAGGGGACAGCTTGGGGAGGAAAGCGGGTAAACTAGGACAGGTCATCTTTCACTGCTGACTGGAATCCTAAACGTAAACAAGCTCTTCCGCACCAACAGATAAAACACAGATATACTGTAAAACCAAGAGGCTCTGGTAAAAAACAGACACAAACACAGTCGACTATCCACATGCACTTCTTCATGAAGGTTGCTTGAGCCGAGACATTTGTCTCTGTGGCCATCAGACTAAAGAAAAAGCACACACAGAGACCAAACGTCCACAGAGACCTTCTTTAAATTCTTTGTCTCGCAGTCTACGTGCTGCACAGGCTTTAAGCAGAAACGTATGGATGCAGATCAAAAGGGATGTCTCTCAGTGGAGCCGAGGAGTGTCCCTGCAGAAGACGAGCGGGTAGAGCGTGTTGGCTGGACTCCTCTGCTGACCCTCCGTCAACGGGTCACAGACTGACCCCTGTCTGCACTGACGCGTGTGCAGGGGCCAGGGGCCGCTGTCTCAGTCAGAGTCCCTCTGGAGCCGGCCAGTATGTGTGTCTGGTATGAATTTCTGCATTCGTTCTGTTGAATGAGAGCAACTTTATCTCTTTGCGAGTCAGTGTGGGATCATGATAGCGTCCTCTTTCACTCTACAAGCCCAATTCCCAGCGGAGATATAAGTGCTTACAAGTCCCTTACGATGTGCATTTCCTGTCATAAATAAGGAGCCGAGGAATTCTCCGCTGAGCGCTAACACACTCCATAAAGCAAACAGAGGTGTAAAATATACCCCACACCAGATGAGATCTGACCGACAAACCATGGCTTCTACTGACTCCTCCGTTTGGATTGATAAAAGTTTGTTTCAGAGTAATAATACTACAGGTATTACTTACTGTGGCTACATGTAGAGCATTGCCAACAACAAGTCTTTAAAGCTATAAATACAAACATGTCCCCTCCCAATGATTAGAAGGCGCCTTTGTCTCATACTATTATACTGACAGGCCAAGATGAAATTTTTCACTTGGCTGACGCTGTGGAGGTGATGTTTAATTCCTTTCCCTGATTGAGACCAGGGTGGCATTATTACATAATCAGTTCCTCACCAATCCTGCATCAGATGAGGCAGGACGTTGTGGTTACAAGTCCCTGCCGAGACGGAGAACATATGTGGAGAAGCAGCTTGGTGGGAGAAAGACACGAGGAAACGAGATCCTGTATGGAGGCACAAGCACGGATCTGACTTGGTAGCAGACTTGGTGAAGTGACTTTGGTGAGCGTGACTCTGTGTGTGGCCGCCTGTTAACCAGGCCTGTCTCGCCCGGCAGTGAGGAGCTGATGAGCCTCTGTTAATTAAAGCCTGAGCTCCATGTCATCAGCTTATCTGATGAAGTGAACTAGAGAGAACAACGCCACCGGCTGCTGTGCTTACCCTGGGGTCTATAGTTTTCACCTCATGCATGTATGTGTGTGTGTGTTAGCGTAAGAGAGGAGGAAGTAAAGAAAGACCACCAATTAAAAATAATTGGGACTAATTTCATAAACACAGTGCAACAGGGGAAATATGTTTAATCAGGCGCGATCATTAGGCTAACTTATGCTCCACTTCCCTCTGCAACCAGCCTGGTGCTTCAGGGCGTCAGAGAGAGGGAAGGAGGAAGGAACACAGGGTGGTAAAAAGAGGGAAAGAGGGAAAGAGGGGGAGAGAAGCAGAAATGGAAAAGGAAAGTAAAAAAAAAAAACAAAAACAACAAAGACGAAAAGTTTAAGAAGTAGGCAGATGGAGAGTTGGTGGCCAGAGTTATGTGTGATTCCCTTTCATGTCCCTCCACTGGCCCGTGTTGCCGTGCCAACCCAAACAGCGGCGTTGGGGAGGTCTGACTCTCCCACTCCTCCCCTCTTCCTTGCCCCGCGCACACCCACTGACAGGATGAATAACAAACCTAATGAATGTCTGAGGCAGAGTGAGGACATGACATGAAACCAACAATTTCAATTAAAATTCATCTTTCTAAAGTATTGTTTTTTGCGACCTTCTTCCCTTCTTCTGTCACTGCTGCCAGTAAATCACTATCATCGCCATCTGGGGACTGGGGTTTCACATTCTCACTACTGGAGCCGTACACCCACACACGGACGTTACGGACAGACAAACCAGCTCGACGTCCGAGGGTGAAGAATTAGGAACATTTGGGTTGGCCTTCTCTCCTTCTAAAGAGAAGAAAAAAATGAGAAAGGAGAGGGAGGAGGCTCGATTCTGCACCAAAGAAAAACAAAATCCACCACTGCTGACAGGAAATAAATCCATAACAGAGTCTGAGGAACACGCATCTTCACTCTGTCACTAGCATCAATGTTGTTTTTACCACAACTAAACAAGGGATTAACAGTAAAGGCCTGGAGCTATTTACAACCTGCACACATCACACACACCACCCTCACACACCACAGACAGTCTGGCAGCAGCCAATCAGACTGCAGGTTTCAGGAGAGTCGAGGGTTTTTATCCACTAACACTGTTTGTTCTCCATTCACAGCGTTGCCCGAGACCGAGCCGGCTCTTTCCACATGTGTGGCTGACTGTGGAGGGTTTTGTTGAAGAGCTCGTTTACCAGGCTGCAATAAGCAGCACCATTTTCTTGGATAAAAACTGTTTAGAGTTTTAATCAAAGACAGACGTACTGCACTTACTTCACAGTATCAGTGTTCACTCCTTAAACATTTCACACACAGTGATGAGAAAGCTGCGTTGTGCACACAAATGCAGGCACAGAGAAACTTCAGAAAAAACAAAACTCAACTCATCAGGTCATTCTGAGGAGTCTGTTTAAGCTGCTCTGCTGCTCCGTCTCTGGTGTGAAGCTGCAAGATGAAGCACTATGGCATCATAATTTATGTCAACAAATCCCATTTAAAGATCAGAACAAACAATGAATTAATGTTTCCGTGTAGCCAAAGCCTGATACAACCGTTTCATTCAGCTCCATTACTGTCCAAAAACTTTTTCAGGATTTTATTTGGCAAAAAAAACCAACAAAAAAACCCACCTTTTAAAATACATATTTTCTGTGTGCAACTTAAAATCTTTGGTATTTGGATCTTGGTGATGTAGTGACAACTTGCTGGCTGATTGGGGAACCACTGGAGCTAGCAAGCTAAGTTCGGTGAAAACTATCGCAATGGTGACGTTTACACTCCCCAGTAACATCAGGGCCAGTGTCCACATGGCTTTTTTTTCTGAGCACCAGCGTCTTTTTTTAATTGTTCTCAATGAGTGGAGAGCGATTACAGCAGGCAGAGAAAAAGAGCAGCGCCTAGCGTCTTTTTTTCCTAGTGCTCCACTTTTTCTGTGCGGCCGCTCTGAGCACCTCAAAGATTAAAATATTAACTTTATTTAGAAAAGCGCTGGCGACGACACCTGCTCTCTTTTCAATAAGCAGTATGGTTCTGTTGTTTTGGTTGTATCTACGAGTGGTAGATCTGTCAGGACTTGAAGATGGAGGAGAAGCTGGTGCTGGCCATCTCCATGTAGATCTGAACGATATGTCGGACAAAAACTACTGTGACAGAGAGAGGAAGGCCTGTTTGTGTTTGTTCACGTCATGCACCCACATCCTCTGAGATCTTTGCCTGTTAAGTCTGTCTACGGCCCTGATAGCGGGTCAATACCATCGTTAAGTTCATCATCAATACAAGGTACGAGAGAGAGGATGAAAAATGTGGACATGGACCCTTAGGCAAAATATGACAGTGTCCACAGCAAAACTTCTCGAATGTGTCGAGCAACACATTCTCTGTTGAAATTCGGTCATTTTTGTTGAGTGACACTTACCAAATGTGTCAAGCAGGGCTCGAGACTAACGCCGTCCCGTCGTCTCGGGGACTATAGAAAATGTGTTTGGAACGGTCAGATGTCTCTCGGGACAGCTCCGGGACGAGTCTCCAGTTTTTTTTTGTTTTTTTATGTGCAGTATATGTGTTTCAGTAACCATTACTTAGCAAACGAAAACTAAATCTTGTGCTGATTTGATCAGTGCGTGTCTGTTCATACTGTCAGTATGATCACTCATGAAATGTTCCCGGCGGTCCATCACTCATCAGTGACGATTCACCATCACAGTACAGCACCACGTTGCGGTGGTTAAATCCAGAATCCACCCTGGGTGGCAGCGCTGCTGCTTTGCTCTCA
>JAPZDX010000020.1:24755875-24768178 GCA_029783625.1 Naso annulatus | reverse complement strand
GTTACACGACTGGTGGTGTTGTCTTTATAATTATGTATTTTCACAAACTTAAAACATCGACTGTTTGACGACAAACAGACTTTCTTCACATGAAGAAAAATGATCATTTGAATTGACGAACATCATATGTGCAATTCACGCCACAAGTCAAACAGCATCAAAAAATAAATTTTCTTCTCCCATTGACTACAGTACATATTTTTCCGTACTTAGGTCCCACGGAGTCCACTGGAAGGGGCGTGACTTAAAGGCACTCTAGAGTCTGGGCCCATACCAGAGACTCCGCCCACTCCACTGAGTGGACTTGATTCTCTTGGTTTGGCATTGCCTCCACTTAGAGTGATTCTTAGAGGGAGGGATTAGATTTTCCCTAACCCTTCCTCATTGGTTGTTTCCTTTTCAAATTTAAACCACGAGAACGGTCATAATGTTGCTAGGGGGTGTTTCGCCTACTGCGAGTATGTGTGGGCAAAAAACCAGAGACGATGAAAGTCCAAAAATGTCTCCACAAGCTGTTAAATAATCACAGATGTTGTTATACTTAGTTGTGATTGAGATTCTGACCCACCATTCATCGTGGAAAGAGCCAAACATTTTTCTGCTTTAAATCATGTCACGTTATAATTGTGAGAAGACGTGGGACCTGCAGCGGTGCTTCTTGCTTCTTGCTTTTGCTCACACACTCACTTGCGCCGTGTCCTGCCGTATAGATTTGATGTTTTTAATAAACTCATATCACCACCATTGTTCATTTTGTTGACATTTAAATTCTAAATCAGCATTCGATTCAAGCTTCTGGAGGAATAAACATCTTGAGTCACAACGTTTTGATCTGATATGGAGCCCTCTGTTGACAGACTGAATAGAGGCCTTGAACTGAATGTGTGTGTAATTAAGTGTATCAAGCTTTTCCAGTGTTTTGCCTCCTCTACCACTTCGCCGAAATAGGCTTTTTCTTTGCCTCTATTTTGGAAAAAAAAAAAAAGCAAACAAACAAAACAACAAAAACCAAGAATGTTACTATATTGATTTCCAGTTATTAAATCGTATTGTATCGTATCGCTCTAAATGAGCCCATATTGTTCTTGTATCTTATCGCCAACCATGTATTGTAATATGCATCGTTGGGTTATTAAAACATATCATTACATCCCTATTATATATGGTTAAAATTGTTGTAAATTATGATTTTCTTTTTTCAAAGCAGACAGTCACAAAATAAGTAGGCTAATCTGTACTTTATTTTTAAGAAAATCGCATAAATGTTGAAAACTCAGCCAGTCTCAGTAACTCCCCGTATGTGTGGTCTCTTTTGCTGACAGTGTGATTAATTACTGTTGTGGACTTGAATAGAGGAGGAGGCTGACAAAGGGTTTTCTTCCCAACACACACACACACACACACACTTACACGAGTCACATTCACACTCCTGTCCCATCATAACTGCTCTGATTATAGGCAGGTGTACTTTGAGCCAAGTTGTTTTATACAAATACAGACCTTTCCCTCCATGACTTTGGCCTTTCCAGGCCATGGCGGTGTTTGTTTTAATGAGTCACAGACTGATTTTAGATCCGCGACAGCCCTCATGGAGTGCACACCCACAAAAGCACAGGTGTGTAGTTAGTACACAAACAGCTCTGTGACAACACTATGTTGAAATGTCAGTGCAGGTTTGAGCCAAGCATACGTCTGTGCTTTCTTTCTCAGTACAAGGCTCCAGACTGTACTCCACATTTTGTGCTTTAGACATAATGCCTGTGTACCAGTAAGAAAGGTAAAACACCACATTTTTAACGTTTAATGGGTTTGATAAAAGCTGGTTTTAGGAGGTTTTGTTGCCACCCCTTTAAAAAGTTATGCATTTAACTTTGTCTTTTTCCTTGTAAATAAAAAAGCACATCACTGTTTCTTCAAAATGTGTATTTATTCCAAAAGCATTCATTGGTTATCCAGTTTAGACGGAGCAATATGAATGGGATGTGCTAAATGTTGATTTCATCGGTGCTTCTAAATTTTGTGCTGGTGCTCCTAAAACAGTACACAGTATTTCTGTCCCTGAAAGGACAAAAACTGCAAAAAAACAAAATTTTCTCCCCAAATTAGACCCCTTCATGTCTCTAAAACTTTTAGGCTGGTGGATCATTTTCTCTTGTGCTTGCATTGAAAAGCTGCCTGCTTGTAACTGACAGCGTCCTTTATAGTGCATTTATTTATTTATTTTTTTTATTTATTCATTTATTTTTTTGTGTGTGTACATTACCAACGTTCACAATGATTTGCTGCGCTTTGATAATATGTAATATGTTGACTGGTCCTCAGTATTGAATTTTACCCTGTGTTTTCAAACTGTGGATTTGTCAGTACCGATAGTCATGAAACATATAGATTCCTTACTAATAATTCCTTTAACTAATACAGTGTTTAAAATATAATTTGGTCTGTGTTGTGCTCTACACTTCTTATTGTGAAGTAAACAACAATTACAACAAACCTCTGCTGAGGAACAAGACCGTTACTGTGTGTTCACACTAAGAGCAAATAAAATAATTTACTCACTTAATTGCTTGAATTTGAACGCTAGAATATTTTGTGTTTAATCGCTTCATTCGTGCGAATATCTTGTTTCATTTGAGCGTGAATTTGCGTGTATATGAGTACTAACAAGGCGCAAATTTTTGTGAGAAGGGATGGACATGGTTGAGCTGCTAGGTGCAGAGTGCAGAGTTGCTGGTAAATTAATATTCACTATATAGTCATATGCTGATTTAATTTAGTGAAATAAGTTTCTTCTCTACTTCTCCAGTAACTGAATCTCCGCAGTTACTTCCTTAACGTCGTACATCACTGTCGAAGATCTCAGTGCTGAATGGCTATCGCGGCGCAAATTGGTTGCTAAAGTTTAGATTTTTCAACTCTTGCAAATAAGCGAATAATGCAAAATTCGCGCTATTTGCGTCATTCACACCATTTGTTCAATTTGTGCCATTTGCTTTGCCCGACAAGTACTCGCGTCTAATCGTGTCTTGACATTTACTTTACATATAATTTACTCTTGCAAATAACTTACTCACCCCCGGTGTGAACACACAGTTAGTGAACACCCCGAAGTTTAAGCTCTTAAGATTTGCTCCTCCATTTTCACTCACACTTAGCATGCGTGGACATCAGTGAAACCTAGCAGCCACACGTTACATCTGGGTTTAGCTGAGGGTGGAATGAACAAACAAATTCACACACTTTCTTAAGGAAGTGAAAAATGGTCAGTGCTGTGCTGCTTCTTGAGACAGAGAACAGATGCAGTGTTTGTGCTTTGGCTCTTTGCCAGTCCTGTGTCAATATTCTAACTCTGTTTGTCCACTGTAGAGGCAGATGGATTCCATTCAGTGCAAGCAAATGTTCCTCCATTGCTCACCAGTCTGACATGCAACACTGGACATTTATAAGATATGGAAACATATAAGACACAGACAGAAATTTACAAATATAACCAGGAGACAACATAGCTGTTGCAGGTTTAATTTGCTATTTAGCAACTACGGAGAAGGTAATGGTCCAGTTCCTTGTCAAAGACGAAGTCAGCCTGAGCAGAGCAGGTGGCTTCACCCTCAATGAGTGAGAGGAACAAAAGGCCACAGACACTGCACGCTTTCACCAGCACAGTGGAGAGTAATGTGAGGAAATGCTTAGTATTCAGCTCATATTGACTGGTACTCAATACACGGATACTGCGACATTTGTGAACTATTCCCTCTGTAGCTTGGATACAGGCTAACTTCCTGTGTGTAACTCCTCTGTTAGTGCTGATCCAAGTTATTAGATACCTGACGAATCGAGGCACTTCTGATGTTATGATCATTGTCAGTAGGAATAGTGCATTTTACCCACTTATTCTTTTTGAATAGTGAGGTGCTTATTTAGCTGTTGCCACTGGTATTGTATGGAAATGTTTGCATTGCCGTTGTGGGAGACATTAACTTGTTGTCACTCCAGTGTATTTGAATAGCTCTACACTATAGGGATGTCACGAGAACCAATACAGCCAACAGTGTAAAAATACGCCAGTAGCCATTTTTCTATGGTACTGTAGGTACCGGACATACAATTTTGCCATCTGATGGGGGCAGTACATGATTTACAAGTGTTCAAGTCTGCACCAAAGAAGAGCGCCTACCAGCCAGTTAACAAACACACGTGAAAGCTGGCTAACGTTACTGCAGGTGCTCCACCACGGCTGATTGTGAAAAAAAAAGCAAGAGTCGAGTATGGAAGTATTTTCCTTTCGAGGCGGATACAAACAGTGCCTGTCATTGGAGTTTCCAGACGAAAGGAGAAAACACTTTCAACTTAGCGAAGCACTTCAAAGACTGACATCCTGAGGTATACCAAGGTGAGTGAGTTTCAATTTAAAATCGCATTTGAAGCGGTATCTGTCATCCTTATCCTGAAATACACATTACATTATTTCAGTCTGAAACAGCCGACACTGTTGAGTAACGTTAGTCCTCTACATATGATTTATACGATGTTTATAGTTGTCAATGCTGCGTTACCAAAATGTAGCTGTAGCTTGTAGGCTAATAACGTTACCTTTTTTAACTACCATTTAATCTGTCAGTCATCTGTCATCAAAATATAACTTCAGTGTTTGAAATAATGTTAATAATCTCCAGACTAATGATCCAGAGATAATTAACATAAGTGTCTGTGTGTGTTTTTGTAGGCTTTCTGTGTGTTGCTAACAACAATGTTATATATGACGTTTGTAGTTGCTAAACGCTGTGTTTAGGCTAACGTAATGTAGCTGTAGCTCGTAGGCTAACATCCTTACTATTCAAGCTGTCAGTCATCTGTCATCAAAATACAACTTTAGCTTTATAAACAAACATTAAAGGAAAAACATTCTTTAACCATTTCAGTAAATCAACTGCTTGCACTCAAGAGGTGTGTGTGTGTGTGTGTGTGTGTGTGTGTCTTTGTTTGTGTGTGTGCTGTTTTCTTGCAGTCATTGAGCTACCTGAACTGAAATCTCATAACATTTCTTTCACAGTAGCAGCCAGAAGAGGATGTTGTCAGGAGAGGCAGGAGGAGAGTCAGCGAACACACGCAGCCAGTCGGCACATTGGGCCTGTTGTTTGTTTTAAATACTTGAAGGCTTAAATGCGGGAATTTGATTATGCAACAGCTTTAAATAAATGATTGATTGTATGTTGATATACATGGGTTTTCCTTTTTTCCCCTCATGGTATCAAAACTGGTATTGAGAATCGTGGAAATTTACTGGTATTGGTATCGACTACTGAATTTTTGGTATCATGACAAACCGAGTACATATGTACAAAATTTCATGACTCTGATATGCCTGAGATATGCCTGTTCAAATTTGCATTTTCGACTGTTTGTTATGGCGTCCCCATTGGCTGATCGATGCAGGATTCACGTCCTCTCGGCATGACTCTCTACCATTCTCCTACGTTTCGTAAAAAGTGGCCACCTTTTTCTGTTAAATCACGCTCTGCAATTTTCATCAGCTCGTTTTTTTGTTTTGGGTTTTTTTAAAAAAAATACTTTTATAACTTTTGCTGAGATGGAACTGGATATATGGTCTGTAGATTGAGTGTACCGAGTTTTATCCAGACTGGTGAAAATTCCATGGAGGAGAAAGAATTTAAGTGTTCTTCACAAAATTCAAAATGGCAGAAAGTCTCGTGACCGGAAGTTATGGGTCCTTGAGACAAATTTGTTCCTTGTGATTGAATGTAATTTATGAGCAAGGTCAAACGGAGTATGAGATATATCTGTTCAAAGTTTGCATTTTAAACTGTTTGCTGTAGCGCCCCCCTTTAGCCTTAATCAACGTCAAATTCACATCATGGCCTCTCGGCACGACCCTCTACCAGTGTGCCAAATTTCACAACAGTTGACCGTGCAGTTTTACAGGTTGCCATAGACTTCAATGGCAGAATAAATAAGAAAGAAATAAAAAGAAAAGATAGAAGCACAGTGGGTGCTTCACAGATCTGCTGCTTCTTCTGATAGAGGGGGGTTAGAGGAAAAGAAAAAAAAGAATTTCGGAAGAGGCAAAGCTGGAAGAAAACTAAGACAGAAAATAACGAGTAACACTTAATTACCTCTAGACCCCAACAGAGAGCCTGGGGGGCATCTCTCGGTCCTCTGCACCTCGATGTCTATCACTTACAAAGGGAATGGAAGGGTTCATTCTCTAAAAATCCATATAGGAGTTTTTAACTGTAGTTCATATGAGATGGATCCAAAAACAAAAGGCAGCCTTGCCAAACATGACAAAGAAAGAAAGCTGTACGCATTTTTTCGTGCATGTAACTTCTAACAAATGCAAAACCAGCTTGAGTTGAAAGCTGAGCTCAAAACCAGACTGAGCTAACACTGTCACGACCTATAAACACTGAAACATTTAAAGTCGGAGCAGACTGAGGTCTGTCAGCGCTTGGTGCTCATATCAAACACTGACATGCTGCTGGACTTGTCTTGCCTTACTTTGATTCAGAGACAGAGGTCTCAAATACGGCCCACAGTTGGCAGCAAAGACTTGGATTATCATCTCTAACACGACATATCGATTTGACACACCAGTTTCCAAACCCTGTCAGAGGTGGTAAACTTGTGTAACTGACACTGACCCGATCAAAAATACATGTATGAAACAAAATGGTGTGCCCCACCTGACCATGTACTCAAGGCACTTGGATCCAGTCTGTTGAGCTACGTGGTTACATGTCCAGCAGTGCCCCAGGGAACTATGGGTAATTAATGACAGAGCAAGGGTGGCAAGAGTCTGTCTCTGATTGACCTGGTTTGACCCTCCTTTCTTAGTTACCATAGTAATCGGTCAGACTCATTCCCTTTGGGTGACTGGGCGAATCCCCAGGGGGATGAGCTGGTCTTCAGGGTGGGCATGAGTGAACAGAGGGGTGGGGGTGGAGAGGAGGAGGAGGTGAGGACCGGGGTCTCAGATGGGTACAATTACACGCCATAGCAGAGTCCTTGTCCCACCTTGGCTCCATGACCTGAGGGGGTAACACCTACTTCCCCCACCATCTCAATGCAAGTCCTGACCCATCCTTGGCAGTAGGGGGCACTACAATTCTACTGAGACCCAAAATGTGAAGACCAGCAGGAAACTGGCAGAGTAAGTTCTGTGAGATGAGTGTCCACTGGCTGACAAGGATGAGCCTTCATGATCAGGAGTGTTCAGTCGTAACGTGTTAGTGTAACAGCATTGCTGTATTAATATTACTTTTTCCAGTAATGAGTAGTGTAACAAATTACTAATAAAATTTTAGTAATATTATTACCGTTACTTCAAATTAAAACAAATCCTTACAGTTTGGTTACTTGCCTCTGGTTTTTATTTATTCATTTTTAATTATTTTGTATCAGCTGCAACATGCCACAAAGTGTTACGTGACTAAACAAACAGCCACCAGACGCAGCTTGCAATGTTTCAGCATTACCGAGGAAAACAGAGTCAGAGACAGAAACTTGGACTTTTAATGGCTGGAAATATGCCCACTATTTCAAGCTTACTGGGAGCGAAGACGATAAAATGATAAATATCAAAAGTAAATTGTGTCCAGGAAGTACAAAGACTCTTCCCACCGCCAAAAATACAACCTCAAACCTCCTGAAACACCTACAACGACAGCACGACACCGTGAAGCTTGTGGAAATTGACCCCAGTAAAGGCAAGCCATCTGCGGCCACGGATGACGGCTGTAGCCCTGCGCTTCCATTTACACAGAGGTGCATATCTAATGTCTGAATTTTGAAAAGAAATGACACAATAACCAACTTTTGGGGTTTAATGGAAAAATAATATAATGAGTAAAGTAATGTGTTACTTTGGTAGGAAGTGATAAGCAAATATATTACTTTTGAAAAACATAATGAGTAATCAGTGAAATAACACATTTTTTGAGGAGAGGACTGAACACTGCTCATCAGGCAGCCAGACACAGAAAAACTGCACTGTCGTCCCTGCGTTTGTAAAGCTAAAAACATGCTAACCTATCTGAGCAAGCGGCGGAGTTCCTTGATTGATAATGATCACTTATAAACACTTCACCCTCAAATGATCAATCACAATGAAGTCTTTAACTTGGCTACAAATCTGTAATCTGGCTCTGAGGGGTCAATCAGTATCTAAAGAAGACATCCAAAGGTCCTGGAATGTTTCTCTGTCTCCGTTTCGGATCAGACATACTGACACAAAGACACACGTCCTGTGGGTCACGACCTTCCCTGCTCTGTGCTCAGCAGGTAGTGACAAATGACCTGATAGTTAATCTGTCCTGAGGTGGAGCTTTTCTGCAGGGAACAGAGAGCCTGTGTGTGACAACAGGAAGTTGAGACACTGTTACCAGAGTAAGCACATTAAAGGATGCACATGCATGAATGCATGCATGCACACATGGCTGCATTTACTTGCAAGCAATTTGGCTCTAGGTACATGCAGTTCATCATGGGAAAAAATGGAATGTAAACTGTAAACAGTGACATGCAGAACTAAAAGAAGGTGTCTAGTGCAAGCCAAAGGAATATAAAGGTATGAAGAAGTTTGTTGGCCAGCTCCGTCATGGACACTGGGTCACTGTTGGGTCTCTTGGAACCCCCTCCATCTTCCCGAACGGTCAGCTTTTTCTACAGCTCTCCTTATTAACAATCCAAGGGTGAATGCCGGGCATTGTGGGATTTTCCCCAGTCTGTGGTGTCTTGTTGGAGTATGCTCAAATGAAGTCTGACGCCAGGAGGCCAAGTCAGCAGACCACACTGACCTGATTCACCGGGGATGGAGTGTTAGTGGGAGCTCAGAGAGCCCCCTCTGATCATGTTCCCTGGACCACCTCACCCAAACACTGCAAGATGACAATGCAGCTTAGCACATCAGAATTCTGAATTACCAAAAGAGTGTTTAAGTGGAGAGAACAGCATGGATGATCTCCAAGAAAGATCAGCCATTTCTTTCTGCAACTTTCATCTGAGCAATGTGAGAAAAAACTTTGGCTGAGGCTGTGAAAAACATTCAGTTTAAATCCTGCACAACTCCCAAAAACACCCATTCGTGAGGAAAAAAACTCCAGGCCACATGAAAAATCCTCCTGATGTGAAGAGTTTTGATTCCACAGTTAAACAGCCACAGTAAACAAAGACGACCAGTACAAAAAATATCCGCAGATGCACATATGCAGCAACTCTGACTCGATACAGAACAATGCCAAGAGAAAAAGGCTTCAAGTAAAAGAGAAAATGTTCAGTGTAATAAAGCCTGATGAGCCGGTCTCCCTCACCGAGCTTTAACATTCAGAGAGCTGTTCCTCCATAATTCTACGGCTATTAACACCAAAGCAATTCCTACAAAGTTTCAGTTCAGTGGGCTGAGATATAGATTTAGCAAAAAGATGCTTAGTAGAACATTTAAAATGCACCACATGCAAATTACTATCGAGCTGAGCAGTGGAGCCGCTGAGGTTTAATATGAGGCAACTTGATTGAGCCGTCTCGTGTCCCTCAACAGATTGAGCACAATCATAGCCAGCAGGACGGCGGGGCCGCTGGGGATAAGTAATGCAGGAAAGCAGAGCAAGTCAAGCACCTTTCTGTCTGAGAGAAGAGAGGTAATCATAACAGGAAGTGAGATGAGTTGGTCTTGCCCTCTGGCCTGCCAGCCCATCACCTCTGTTAAAAAGGCCCCTCTCTATAAACAGGCCTCTCTCTGCCTATTAAACAGACAGTACATTAGGCCTGAGCTGTGCAGAACAATGTAAACACAGCCGTCTCAGGGTAACCGGTGCTGTGGAGCGGGAGGGGAGGGGTCTTGAGATGAGGGCTATTCCTGGGAGTGAACTCCATCGCTGCTCTTCTCTCCCACTGTAATCCCCTCCAACTAAACACAGGAAGGAAGAGATAGGTAAATAACCCAATCTTCTGATAAACCCAACTTTCTTCCAGTTTCTGAGGCTTGTTATGCTGCAAAATACAGCAGACTTAAGCAAAGCGCATGAGTACATGCTGTACATGTGTGTGAGTGTGTGTGTGTGTGTTTGGAGAGCACAGAACAGAGATACAGGGTAAACATGACATATTTAACAGGAAGTGCAGGATAAAGTGTAGTTTGGAGAAGAGAGATGAACAGAAGGTGATAGGAGAGAGCCGGAGACACTGTCAGGAGTTGATCCTGAACCTCCTGTTGCTCCAGCGAAGTGGGGCTACAGAGGGAGAGGATACCCAGGGGGTGGATGAGGGAGAATGAAGTACTGAGAGTGGATGGATGGGGAGACGGTCAGTCCAGATGTGAGGCTGTTAAACAGTGGGGAACTGGAGAAGGTCAGTTCTAGACATCTCAGGGCAGTGCCCCCGAGTCATTCACACCTCTTTGTTACAGTCTCCGGCCAAACAGGACGACCCCCCCCTCCTGTGGCAGCAGCAGGGACACAGCAGAGACGGAGAATAAGGGGAATGTCTGGGATGTGGGGACAGGCTCCATACCCTGGGGAAAGGCCAATTACAGGCTTACAGCCGCCCGTCTGTAGCATGAAGCTCAGATAAGATGAAAGTTACTTCAGACCAATATCAACATTTTTCTCTCTCTGCCATAAGAAATGATCCAATCCAGATGTGACGTGTTTTGGGGACTGGTGTGCTGTAACGTGGCTTTACATAACAGGAGTATTACACAGCTTTTATTGTCATGACTGACACTCTGCAGACTGAAGGTTTGAGCATTGACAGGTCAGTGGTGGTCCAGGAGGGGTCAGAGGATAGAGGTGAAGGGCCACGCACACACTGACACTGTACTGGGGGGTTAATGGAGTTTGTGGGTCACCAGGCTCCGACCTGACTATAAACTCACCGACAACAGCCACGGGGAAACACAGCAATGGAGCAAAACAGTGTAAAATTGTGGACATATTGTGATTTTCACATATTTCATTTGATTGTTCAGTCATGACATGCGTATACTATTTTTCACAAAACAAAGGAGAGAAATCCAACAGGGAAACAGTCAGATACCGTCTGAAAGGATATGAGGATAATTAAATTAAATGTGCTCACTCCAAGAAGACAGAGACTACAGAGTGAACATCCACACGTCTAATTTTTCTATAAACTTGACAGTTCTCACTGTATAGTGTAAAAAAAATATATTATAAATCAAGTGTCCATCAGGCTGTCATGTTGACACCCAGACTCGCTTCCTTAGATTA
Source organism: Naso annulatus (assembly GCA_029783625.1). Classification (NCBI taxonomy): domain Eukaryota; kingdom Metazoa; phylum Chordata; class Actinopteri; order Acanthuriformes; family Acanthuridae; genus Naso; species Naso annulatus. Next base: position 24,756,935 of record JAPZDX010000020.1, on the reverse strand, counting down.
GAAAATGGGACTTTCACTAACCTGATTTGTCATTTGGATACTGGCGATCTCAGAGCTGCTGTGGAACTTGGGGCACTTTCACATCTAATAGTTTCCCTCCCTGGTGTGCACCAAATGCGATAATTATGTTTTTTTTTTCTGCTGGTCTAGTTCACTTTCTCACCCTTTTATTTGCTCTGGTCCATTGATGATGTGCTCAAGTGAACCAAAGTTCAGCTACACTTCAGTCACTGGCTCAATAAAGTCAGGAAAAAAATAAATTAAAAAATAACTATTCATTGGTAAGATGTATCTGGTCAGAACTATCATGTGGGCAAACTCCAGGAATGTAAACAGAGGTGGGCAGACAAGGCACCCACTATGATTAATTTCACAGTGAAGAGGCAGCTGTGAGGTTGATTTTGGTGTTGGTCATAAGATGTTACATTGTTTCATTCTCCACGTTTGTGCACGTTACTCATCCTGGTGTGTTGCTGTTGTTGTTGTTGTTGGGAAATGCTTCCTCATCCCATACTGCACGCAGCTGCCTACAGAAGCTGAGATAGTCATATTCTTAGCAGAGTTCGTTTGGAAGTGTACCGAGACCACCTCTCCAACCAGTTTGGTCTACTTCTGGTGCGCACCCGAGTACAACTGCTGCATTCACACCTGCACAAACAAACTGCACCAAATGGAGAAATGCACTGATGTTTGTTTCAACTGAACTAAGTAGGCTGGTGTGAAAGTGTTCTTAGAAAAGAAGAAACAAGTTAAAGCTGAGGTAGGCTTTAATTTTTGGTGTCATCAGGCAAAAATCCCAATATAACCTTTCAGCTTTTTGTAATTCAGGTGGTCTGAAAGAACTCTAGACTTCTGCTCCTCTCCTTGGTTCTGTATTCAGACCGCGATGGACACTTTGTTGGCCAATCATGGGTCATTTCAAAGAGCATGCGTTCCTATTGGCTGCTCTACCCTGCACTTCTTTGCGACAGGTGATGTTGCTGCGAGCTGATTGGCTGTTGAAACAAGTGATGTGCCTTACATTCTAAAACTGGCCTCTGGCGACTTGACAAGCTGAGCT
>JAPZDX010000020.1:24679058-24691333 GCA_029783625.1 Naso annulatus | reverse complement strand
TGGCACAGGTCCTTTTTAAGGATAGATACCCACAGATGCATAGTTATTGCTGCTTTGTTACCAAATTTAAAATCATATACTTTCTGCTTGAGACAGTGACTCTTAAACAAATTGCTCTGCAAATTAAAAAAAAAAACAAACTGAAATGGGTCGCTATTATCACACAGAACGAGCGATGTAATCATGTTCATTTAGGAACTGAGAGGAATCTTTGAGGGAAGGTTGGCGGCAAAGATGCTTGAAATCTGAGCAGTGAAGAAAAAAATGAAAATGATGGCTGATACAGACGCAGCATTTCTCTGAGAGGCAAGGAACAGCCTACCGTGCTGCTTAAATGACATGCTCAGCTTTGATGGGGGAAAAATACCTCCATGGATCATTTGCACCTGAAAGGGAATATTTATCACGGAACGAAGCTCCTCTCTGTGTATTCATACTATCCTTTTTTTTTTTTTTTAACCTGTATCTGTGTGTGTGAGTGTTGCTCACCAGTAGTGTTTGTTCTATATCCACAGGGGAATAAGGTGGGGGACCATCCATGCCCCACGGAGCTTCTTGTAAGATGTCTGGGGCAGGTAGGCAGATCTGACGGGACACTATGAAGTGGACGCACTCCTCGCTTGCCTGGAAAAAATTCAGAGGTGACACAAACATTAGGCATTAGTTGCAAATTGTACTACGGCAGTAAGTATTTTAAAAAGACATTGATTGTGTTTACATGGACCTGAGTATCCCAGTTATGAGCCTGATTCCGGTTTTGATCATATTTGGATTATGGTGTTTACATGCACACAGAGAAACCTTGTTATTCATACCCCTGGCCTGCATGTGTGATAATTGCTAGTATCCCTTTTTTCTGATTAGTGCATTGCATTTGCGCAGGCACCTTTTGTATTTCCCACCGGGACCAGACATGCTCCGCTGTACGTGTGGGGAAACCAGTAGCCTGTTCACCACAGACTCGAATAGGTCAGCCTTTTGATGTTTTGTCCCATCTGAACTTCTAATTTTATTTCATTCTTTCATTACTTAAAGACAAAACTTAGTTTCTTCGTTGCTCCAGAAGTATGATGCTCTCATTGCCATCAACATGATTGTTTTTCTGGAACGTCACTTGGCTGAGGCTGCGCCTGCGCAAGTAGTTGGCAGCTGTCAGAAAAGAGGGTGCTGCATATACATGCCACATTATCTTGTTTTCTTTCGGAGAACTCCAGGTAGCAAAAATGGGTTTCTCTAACCGGAGTAAGGGTTTGTCCCGGGTTTCTGAACTGAGGGTATGTTGTTCACATGCACTAACACAAAAACGGCATGCCTCAAAAACCCAAACATAACCGGGATACTCAAGTGCATGTAAATGTAGCCAAATTGAGAAGATTGATAATGCTCTCATGTCTCTCTGCTGGCTGAAGCCTTACACTAAATAAATAGATATAAGAGTGATATCAGTCCTCTCATCCAGCAGTCATTTCATGAATGATGCTCACTGCATTGAAATATTATATTTATAACTTAATTTTTCAGTGCTGTGAGCTATGCAAATGCAATTTGTTTAACCTCCATGGCACTGGGTAGAAGCAAAATATGTTCAGATTAATTAGCAGGAACAGTCATACTTTAAATTCACTACCACCTAGTAATCTATTAAAGTCTCCTCTCTCTGTGACTCAAATGTCTACAACTAAACTGCCAGTTCAGCTACACTCATTCATAGATTCACGTACAAGTTGTCCAGCAGACACACCCTCCCTTCCCCATCACTCCTCTGAGATTTCTCCTGGTCTCTGACTCCTGAATAAGCCAGTCCAGCCCATTATTGCCTTAATTGGACTAATTTAATTTCTTCCCTGCCAGTTCTTAATCTCTGACAGAAAGCGCCTGCTCTGAGAGGCCATTTTGGCTCCACAGAGACCCAGAAGAGCCAGTCAGACTGCTCAGACAGGAACTCTGGGCCCAGAGACCCTGCACAGTCAGCCGCAAACACACTGCAATTAACCACAATTAACCACAAACACACCACCATTGACTGGCATCATCCAGGAACCAGCGGCAGCCGCATGGCCTGCTCCATCAGGGAACCACCACAATTAAATACCATTAACTGCAGTGAGTGCAGACACAACAGCACAGCACAACACAATTAGCCTGAATCACCACAATTATCTTTAATACCTCAGGGACCAGGAGTAAGAACAGAACACAGTAACAACATGCGGACACATTTGACCGTCACAGCTGTGAACTTTCTGTAAGTTGCTAAAGCTTGCTGTCCTACATCAATTAGTATGTTTAAGGCTACATCCACACTGCTGCTTTTTAAAGTAAAGACGCAGCAGTATTGCTACAGATTGACTCTGACTGACCTGAATGAAAAAGTGTGTCCGCATGTGGAGGGAACGACGACAGTGTGGGCACTCTTGGATGTTTTCACAAAGCTGACCGGCACATTGTATTTACGCTGCTTAAGTAACATGGGGAAAACTCCGGAAAAACACCAGTGTGTTTGGATTATCCCGACAAGTTGTTTCCGTCATTATCGCACAAGTTTGTAAGGCTGTTAACATCTTTCCGGAGCCAGACTGACATTCAATCAAAGCACGGCGTACAGAGCCCGAAGTGACAGAGTTGATCATTGGCACGTTATGCAACAATGCCTGGGAGCTACTGGCTGCACACACATTGAGGCAAAACAACCGCTTGCTAATTTCCACAGACTCAATCACAGAAGGGAGAAACATTTTTTGAATGAACAGGTGTTGTGTGACGTTGAGGGGCCATGTGATATGCGTGCAGTTTAGAGAGTAGAGCTGCTAGGGAGCTTACACCGCGCATTTGGACGAGGAGCGTCTTTGATTCAAGACTCCGTCTTAACTTCAAGACAAAGCAATGTGAATGCAGCTTAAGAAAGACCTGCTAACTGACCTGGATGAGCAGAGCAGCATGTTCCGGCGCTCCGTAACGTAGATCGTGCCCGTTGATCGCCAGCACACGGTCGCCAACACACAGCTGTCCGTCACGTGCTGCCAGGCCGCCCTCCAGCAGGTGAAAGATATAAACTCCATGCTCCTCTGACCGCCTCACCAGCTTAATGCCCAGCTGTTCATCTGGGGTGGTTTTATTCAGGACCACGTGGATGCTATCATCCCTCAAGGGATGGTGGAGGAGGCCGTGAGACGGGTGGCCACCAGCGACATCATGGCCATGCCCGTGACCGTGTGGGTGGCCATGTGAGTGTGAGCGATAGCGATGGCGCTGTTCTCTGAGCACAGTTAGCCGCAGGAGTTGGCAGGGCTGTTTGAGGGTTGCCATGGCGTAGCAGTGAGGTACGTTACTGATGTCAATTCCATTCACCTGAGAGGGCAACAGACATGCAGTTTAAAATGGGACTTGGGATTGATTCGTAGTAATTTGTGAGACCATTTTTGTTTGGGTTACCTTCAGGATCATGTCCCCAGGCAGCAAGCGTCCATCCCGAGCAATGACACCCTCCCTGTAGATATCCTGGATGAGGATGCGAACCAATGGAGTTTCATTGCCGCCTACAATGGTGATAGCGAGCGGTTCTGAGGGATCCACCCGCGTGATTTTAATACTGGTAAGTTCCCCGTCAGGAATCAGGTGATGCAGCTGAGGAAGAGCCAGCACTGAGGAGGAAAAAAGCTGAGTTTAGCTTTGAATTTTACTGTACAACAAGAAAAATTTGACAAAAAGCCAAATAAAACAGGGGGGGAAGTGAAAGAAAGAGAGACGCATTAGGGGAGAAAGAGTGGAAGTCCGTGGTGGAGAGGTTCAGCAGTGGAACCAGCTGTCTCCACTCCCTCAGGTTACTTAAACAAACTTGAACAAGCCAAGAGAAAAAATTGACTTGGCTGATCGTCCAGCTCCATGTTTGTATCATTAGTCACATACATCTGTAGCAAGTATGCTTGGGAAAAGCCTCAATTTCACATTTCCACAAGGTTATTACATGGGCGGGGATGGAAGTACAGTTATAAAGTGCACAAAAATAAGCACATATTCCAACCAAATCACAGTGAAAATGTTAAACTAAAAGCTTGCTCTTTGTTTTTCCTCAAAGAATATTAAGAAATTTTCCCAAGCTTTGAACGAGTGTCACAAAAGTAATAAGATATTTTTGCATATCCAGTCTGTCAAGACTCAACTAGTATAAAGGATTCTTTCACAAAGATAAAAGCAAAATTGAATTAACCATCTAGTGAGATTTCTATGCATATTAACCTCATTTAAGGAGCATCCCAGTCTATTTTTGACTTGTCACCATTAGCATCAATTGCCCCGATCTTCTATAAAAGTAGTTGTTCAAACATGACCATGTGTTTACTTTAGTAGATGTCAGGTTGCATTTTTAAAGCCCATTCACTGCCATTCATGTTGAAACAGGGGATAGAAACACTACAGGACAGGTGAAAGTTGCTAGCCATAGGTAATTCACCCTTCTACAGAGAACATCTGCGTTTATTTGGTCAAACATCACTGAGAGTAAGAGAGAGAGAGAGAGAGAGAGGGGAGCTGGGAGCTGTGGAGACCAAAGTCATTACGCCTGGAAAAATAGTTCCTTCCAAGTGCTGCCTTCCTAGCTGGAGTATTAGCATGAAGAGGGATTTTGACACAGACGTTCTTTTAAACTAATGTTGTCGCACATTTTCAGCTACTTTCTGTGATGTTTATTGAATATAGCCAAAATGTAAACAAACACTATGTAAGATGTTGACATGTAGGAACAGTGGTATGGTCCTTTACATTTGGAGCGATCTGTGCTTAAATGTATCTGCTAGTTTTATCTCATTGAGTTGTGAAAGTTCCCCTCCCCTCATGCCAAGTGGTGAACTACACTTCCTGAGAATGACACATCTTGGACTGGACCATGTGGAGGTGGGTGGGGATCTTTTGTGACTACTTAGGCCAACAGCCTTGGCCAACAAATGACAGAGGATGCATTTCTCATCCCCTTCTTTGTCCTTTTGAAGAATGTCTCTCTTTATCTCTCAGTGGGCCGTCTCCCTCTGCGTCTTTACCTCGGCAGCCTCAGTCGTTCGTTCCACTCACAGTGCACTTTCTCTGTTCCAAAGTCAATATTTTGTCGTTATCGCAGCAGATTGCTTCTAGGGTGGAGACCACATTGGAGAGTGGAGACCTGTAACCCTTCCTTCTCTCTTTTACACGCCCTTTCAACCTCTGTCTTCTTCTTCCAGTCATTTCTCTTTTTTTGGTTCATTCTTCCATCCACACGGGCATTCTCATGCCTCCATTTATTTCATCGTTTCATTTCTTTTTTTTCTTTCTCCTCCCTTACCTCCATTTGTTTGAAATGGATCTATCTATACTTCAGTCTTCCTTCCACTCCGTCTATCTTTGTCTCTCTAGCGGCAGGCAATGAATATTTAATCTTTTCTCTCAGCCTCCTCGGTGATGGCCTCAGAATAATCTAGTCCCTGATCATTCGTCATCCTTCATTCTTACACAATGCCACATCCATCCTTCTCTTTCCATCATGCTGCAGTTTTACTTTTAACATTATATTCTCTTATGGTGGACTGTATTTCCCTCACATAACCATCACGACCAATAGGATGTGGATATTACATAAAATATCTCTAGAGCCTATTTTCTTTACTACATAATGTCTTGTGAACCTGCCACGTCTCCTCAGGGACTACTCCATCAAGCTGGTGCAAACCTGTTGACCCTGGCTGTGTTGAAGGGAGAAGGAGAGGAGGAGGAGGAGATGCAGAGTTAGGGGAGAAGGAGATGAAGAGGGGGAAGCCTAGGAGGAGGAGAAGAAGTGGAGAAAGGAGGGAGGATGTCAGCAGCCAGCCCTGTCTCCAGTGACCTCGCCCTGTCCAGAGTGCCTCAGGCTACCACTCTCCCTCCTGATCCGTCTCTAGTGATGCACTGGTGCTCTTATGCAATCTGCAGCTGAATTATTAAAGAAACATATGCTAGAGTTTCTCTGTGGGCCCCGAGCCGTGTCACCCTGCTCATACAGCTGAGGGAACATCACAAATACACACATTTGGAAAGACGCTGAAACGTTGAGTCCACTCTCTGGAGTCCTCCTCAGGGAATCACGAAGTGCAAATGCAGCAGTGACAGAATACAGTCAAGACACAACACAAAATGCATGATGCAAGCACAAAATATCACGTCAAAGGAACACAGACAAGATATGCAGGCCCTGATTCATACCTTCCTGCGGGACACTGGAATTCCTGGCATTGTCTCTCTCCTCAGACGTCTCATTGCTCACTGCGTTGCCGCTCTTGGTCCTCCGAAGGACACTGAACGCCCGGTTCAACCTCCTGAAGGACCGACTCCTCACTGATGAACGGTCAAAGTTTCTGACTGCAAAGGAAACAGGGAAGAAAGAGAGGCAATTTATAGACTAGCTCACCATCGACATGCCCGGACATGTCTGAATCTGCCTCCTCACAGCCAATCAAATGCCTTCTCCAGGCTCAGTGTGTGAGATCTGTGTTGGTTTGTTACTGGTGAAAAGATTAAACACTAATATGATCCAGAAGTCCCATGTTTAATAATAAAAACATATTTTTCAAGCTTACTGGATGCAAAACATTTCACACTGCTTAGATGAGACAAGATTGTACAGCTATGTTACAGTAAGTTATTATCAACCACTTATCACTCATCTTGATAATATTGATATAAACAGTAGAATTGCATTCAATTGGCAATTGTAGTGCATTGCTAGGCAAAATTGCATTGTATTAAAAGTATCCTTTAATGCTTTAGATATGTAGTGGCAACCTAAAACAATGCTGTGTTTGTGCTGTGCATGAAAACAAGGACATTCATGTGCAACAGGTTTCACATTTTTAGTGCAAGTTTCACACTTTTCCAAGGTTTGCTTCGCCAGATTTCTCTTCACACTACTTTAGTGCTGTGCTTGAGCTGAAGACAGGTCTGGCTCCACTTGTTACCGTTTTGGAATAGGGCTAACGACTGCCCTGGCTTATTTGTATTTCTTTAAACCAGTCACATCACATCGTGTTGTCTTGGGCGGTGTTAAGCCCAGGATGCAGCAACGGTGCCCTTGCAAAATATGCTGCCTTCATGTGATGTTGGAGTTTCTGAGTTGGGAAGTCGTTCTTCCCACTTCGTTGTGTTCATGAGCTTTGAGGTCATAAAGTGGGAATAACATAGGCTATACAAAGAAAATGAGCTGCATTTTAATGCTAAGAGCATATGAGAGTTTGATGATTGTGTCCAGTTTATTCATGACAATGAAGAGGGAAGGAAATGAATACGGTGTCTCTGTCTCTTGTACAGCGTCTGGGCGGTGGGTTGGCTGAGACTAGCATCCCATTAGAGATTCATGTTGCTGTCCAAGTATGCTGGAGCGGTTTGAAGCTTTATATCAGTGATTTTATTCCAGACCTGTCACTGAACCAATACATTCCCTAACACCACTAAAATTTAGCTTAAAAATTGTTTTACCTGACTTGTTATCAGAGTTTGCGCTAAAATAAAATGTTTCTAACTAATCTAGTCCCTCTACAGGAACAGAAGTTAACATTAATACCATATGACACTTACATGTGATTAAACATTGATATTCAATATGTGAATTAATAAAAAGGTTTCTTACCATTAATCAAACATTGACTTTTGTCTGCTGTGTTTATGCATTTATGACGTGAAGCTGGTAACTCGTGTTATAGAATTTCCTCTGAGTTGCCGAGTTATTTTACCGACATGGAATCCCGTTCATTTGAATTTTCCCAGTGGGAAAGTCGTTAATTCAATTATTCTGATATCACAAGAATGCTACAATACTCGGGACTGAACAGTCGGCAAATGGTAGGCTTATCTGATTTCTCTTTCCTGTGACTGAGACTTCACTTTTCTTGATATAGTTTAAATTTCTGTACCTGCTGAGAAGGAGAATTGATTCCTTGCTGCTTAAAACTCATTGGAATAATTTTATGCGAACTTAAGTCAGCAGCCTGCTTAGACTAAAGTAACTCAATTGTAGGCTAACTAATAATGACAACACTGAATTTCATGATGATAATGACATAAAAGAAAAGCATTTAATGTGGACTGGTCATGGCTGATAACCGATCTCCTTCATTCGTTCTGTATCTGCACAGACACCTGCTCATTTTATTGGTCCATTAACATGAACGTAAATAATGCAGTGATACAGTGTTTAAAAAAAGATCAGCTTTGCAAATGTTCAATGAGAAAAAATACATTTGTGAGATCTAAGGGATGCATACACTGGATGTAAACAACACTATGTTCACAAGAATACACAGCACATCACTAAAGGCAAAAGCTGAGTCTGGCAACCTTGTGTTTTATTTCCGGAGTCCTCTCTGTACTGAGACAGCAACTGTGTCACTGCAGCAAAGAGACTGTTTGTGCCTCCAGTCTAGCCTCTTATTCTGACGTTTGTTTGTTGAGCTGCTTTCAAGCTCAAATATTGTTTCTGTTTTTGTGGACGGAGGAAGTGCTTTCAACCTGCTCTTTAATTAATAAACCCAATCTGTGCTGAGTATAGTCACAGGATTGCATAACTGCAGTGATGTAACACACCGTGGACTCTAGTGGCCACCTCCAAAAGAGAGACTGTTGTCTGGGTCTTTGCTTTTCTTTGGAGAAGATGGACAGGTTACATGAGGCTGCAGTGGAGAGCCAGCAGCCCCAGTGTGGCTGCACTGAGCATGGGGCAGGGAGCCTCTGCAGCGCCCCTCCCTCCCTCCCTCCCTCTGCGGGCTTGGGGAGATGCGAGGGCTCCTGACAGCCACATTATTCTTTAAAAGCGCCAGCCGCTTCTGGAGCTGACAGCTTGTTCAGCAGTAGTGACGCTTGTGGTGGTGGGCGCTCGGCCGGCCGGGCCTAAAGTGCTGGTGCAGCGTCATTTGTTGTCCCCACTGCCTGTGTACACTCATGTGTGGGGAGGGATGGGGGGGCAGAGAGGAACACTCGTGACTGCTTCCTGGTTTCACAGGTGGGAGAACCGGAGTGAGAGGGGTGTTCACGTCATTGGGGATTAATAAAGACTTGCGTCAGCTATATTTAACCCACCTCTCCGTCCGTCTCTCCTTTACTGCATAATGTGCCTGCCCTCTCGCTGACTTTCTCTCTCTGTTTCTTGACTGTTTTCCACAAAGAGAGATTTTATGGATTGGTGAAAAAAAAAAACAAGGCAGTGGAGCTAATTGGCTAACAGGATTTCTATCAGAGACCATTAGGGTGAACAAAGACTATTCGAGGTTGAACGAGTGCTTTGGTTTTTACATTGTGAGGCCTCAGCTGTGAATGTACATTTGAACATAGATCACGGGCATCCTGGTTTTGACTGGGAGACCATGTAACTGTGACTAGAAAGCACTCTGCTCTCTATTGATTTTCAATCTGTTATCCTGGCAAACACACAGACACTCCCTCCAGCTCCCTCTCTCTCTCTCTCTCTCTGGTCAGGTAACTTCAGGGTAACATCATGCACAACTGAACATGACCACACACAAACACAAATATCCGATCGCCCACTCACACTCACTCTTCTTGCTGCTGCTACGGGCAGCCAGGCTGGTTGTGCTGCCTGACTGGCTGTTGTCCTCCATGCTGGGGTCGAAGGCGGGGTTGACCAGACCGGGCTCGTCTGACAGGAGGGCCACGGCGGCGGAGGTGGGGCCATCGTTGGGCAGCGTGGCAATGGTGAGTTCCGACGTGCTGTCGGTGCATTCGCCCTCCTGCGAGCGTCGCTTCCTGTCTGCTGAGAGCCCATAGTGAGAGGCCCCTTTACACCTGCACACAGGGGTCGAAAGGTCAGCCTCAAACTCTCAACTTAATTCTGGACATGTGATGAAATGACAGCATGGATGATCTCACAAAGGATGTTGTAATTCTACAATAAACAGCATCTCTTGCTCTTGTCACAGTAAAGTAAAAATTAATGCAAACATCCAGCGAAAAGGTCACACTGAAGAATAATGAGAGCAGATTTTAGCATCTCGTCCAGCCTGAGGCTCTCTGCACGCTGACCTCTATCTGCTTTGTGCAAAGAGTGCTTATCTGACCTCAACACTCACACAGCACCGCACAGCCTGTACAATGAACCACAACAACAGATGTTGCAGCCACATACATTTCCTGGCACACCCGCTTGGAATTCATGCAGCACCTCTCTGAAAATGTACCCGAAATGTCACATTTACTCTCATAGAGAAAAGATGTATCTGTAATCACACGGAGGATGGGTTCTCTCTGCGGCTGCAAGCGTGAGCATTGCTGACAGATGTTTGAACACAAATGTAAGAAAGCAGCGGTTAGAGGGGACAGGGGGTGGGTAACTGACACAACATCTGAATATAAAACAGAGATCGTCTCAATGTTGTTTTCTCTCAAAAACAAATCTAACTCCTGAGCTCAGGGAAGACGTCTCCTCCCTGTCAACGACTCTTCCTCATGCACACACACACACATGCGCATATTGTGCTACAAGACATAAAAGGCTTTCCACGCTGACATTATTGAGTTGGGAATGTTTGTGTGTGAATTACAGATATCTCTACAGAATGGGGCGATGCATTGTTGGAGAATTTTCCTCCTTCTGTAAGCCATAAAGGCTTTGAGCTGATGCTTCATCAGAAGCAGGAATAACACTGGCTCGTCTCTCCAGCTGTCTCTGCGGAGCCATCAGCACAAACATTAACGGGGTTTTAATGAGCTGGATCAAACCCAGGCTCCACAGTCGCCCAGAAAAACAAGAAGAGCCACGTCTATTCTCCTGTGCTGAACAATGGGCTGGGTACCACCGGATCTTACACACAGGATATTCAGCCAAAGAGGAAGGGCTGAGGAAAACAAGGTAAAATGGTGGCCATCACTGAATGATCACAAAAGAAACTAGATTACATGTTGGTGAGCCAGGGAGGCAATTGCTTCCCTCGGGGCATCACGTCACTAGAAGCAACATTTTGTCTCAATAATAGGGCTGTCAGAGTGGGTCATGCACTCTGTCCATATTTCACTGGGAAAATCATTTCATCCTAAAGTGGCTTCTATATCTCACTTGTAGCTATAAGAGTCACCGTTGGCTACAGCATTACACAAAGCTGAAGTACTTATTGATCCCATGCTGAACTCTGTGACATAATGCTGCCATACAGTGCATGTGTCTCCACGTGTGTATGCATATGTACACCTGGGAGTGGGCAGGGCCATTGTGAGTTATTCTTGTTCATTCAGTTAGTTTATTAAATGCTATCAAGCATGTCTGCGCAGCAACATACCACTTAACTGAGTGAAGTGGCTGAACGGAGCAATATTTCAATCAGCGGCAGAGGAGAGCGCAGCGCTGCAGTCACAGGGGGGCAGAAGCTGTGCTCGTGTCGCTCGCTGTCAATTAAAAGAATTGAAGCTGTATGTGACCAGAAAACACTGATACAACCTTCATCAAGGAAAGAATTCTAAAAATAGCAGCTCCGCAGACAAATATAAAGATAAATGTGGATAACAACAGAAAAGCTGTTGCACTTCCAAAGAAGTTTTTACCTTTTCATTCGTCTCAAACTGTGAAAATAAGACAGTCATCTGCTAACACTGAGACAATATTGTTTACTTTGGTAAAGGTTTTAGATTGTAATGTTAGTAACAACTGACCGAATAAAGTCATTTATATTTCTGAGGGCTGGCTTAAGGAGAGGATTCTTTCAGAAAATGTGTTGTTTGTTTGTTTGGCAATTTAGGGCTGTTGGTTCTGACTGGAAAAAAAATGTCAGAATGCCGAAAAATGTAGCAGAGGTGTTCTGTGTGTAAAAAACAGTTCATACTTTTACTAAAGGTGACCAAACATGACGTAAAAGTGAATGTTTCAGTCACAGGATCATCAACCTCACTATCAGAACACAAAGTGCTTCAGACTTAAAAAGTTCTCAGTTAAACAGCAAGGGTTTATTATGAAAACAGCAACAAAGGCAAAAATGAATTTGTTGCTCACTGGTTTGAGTCACACAACCCAGATTGTCAGTGACTTCCTCTAAAAGTCCATTTGTGCTTCGTCACTCAACACTTTTAATAACTTTCACTCGACAGGAATAAAACAGTAGCGTGATGTTTCAGTTGTTTCCATTGTAACCATATTTGACACCAATGACTGAATATCAACAAGGAAGTTCAGTTAAACCTTCTCCATGGAGACGTTAACAGAGACGGTTGATAAAAAAGCGAGACCTCCTACTCAACAGTCATTTCCTGTATCAGTGTCACATGGGTTTTCCGAGGAGAGT
>JAPZDX010000020.1:24594007-24604521 GCA_029783625.1 Naso annulatus | reverse complement strand
CCACTTTTTAAAGTGACTACGAGGAACTTTCGGTTTTTTGTTGATTCTAGCGCCCCCTTTGGACAAAAGTGGTAGTGACACACAAGCACCTACTGTCCTAATTTTCTTTGGTAGTGCGTGCCAGGCAGGCAGAACTCGGCATAACACCAGCAACACGTGTGTTTGTTTTGGAAGTGAGTGAAAGAGAGACGGCAGGATGGACGGTGATGAGGTAATGTATTTATATGTGACTGAGAAATAAGTTATAATATGACAGTAATGTCCCCTGAGACCTATTAGCTCTATTTTCTGTAGGCTAATGTTACACAGCCATTTGCATTAACGTTACATGCTGAGGTGCAAACAGCCGTAGGCGGAGAATATAATTACGTTACTGTCACTGCACAGAACAATGAAACATTTAAAAAAATCATTTTTTCCGAGTTTGTGGGGATTTGGACCCGATCACGGGCATTAATAGTGTCTACATAAAAACAGCAGTCTGTTCACTGAGGGGCTCGTTTCTGTTACAGGAAATTTATAATCGTCAGAGGAATCATGAGACTGTTTCATAAATACTTAAAAGTTCCTCATAGTCACTTTAAAATGTTAATTACACTGTTTTGGTGAAAAATGTCAGGTTTTACACATCCTCCAATTATAAACCAACGAGGTGATTTCTGAATGTAGGCTCACTTTTAGCAGGCCAGCTACAACCACACAACATAAATTTTAGAGTTCTGAGAACTGCCTCTGGTGGTGGCTGGCTGCCTCATTACACCTGCAGTCCATGTGTCAAGCTAATGGACCAGTCTGTCACCTGAACACAAAAAGACCAAACTCACCCTCCATTAAACTCTCAGTAACACAGCACATAAGCTAACAGCCAAATTATCTAAGTAATGGAGCGTCAGCCCAGGTTCAGACAGCAGCACGGCCTTCTCATTCATGTGAGCAGAGCCTCTCCAATGAGGCACAGACTTCACGATCATGGTGAAAAAATGAAAAAGATTTGCATTCTGGGAGTCTTACAAGCCTTCATGCAGTGTTTTGGTGTTTGAGAAGCTTCACTCTAACTACAGCTGGACCTTCTGGATCTTGTTACCTTAAACACACTCCCAACGCAGCCCCCTGTGTACTTTTACCGCAGCTCTATTTTTAGTTTAAATCCCCTCTTACTGATATTAGTGACTATAATGTAATGAGTGAATTTCAAATTACAGTCCCTTGCACAACTTGTTTCTGGAAAAGATAATCACATGACTGTAAAGCTTTACTAAGTCACGCACTGTCAATGCCAAGTCAAAACATGAAGAGTTATTTTGAGTGTTTTGAGTGTTAGATATCAAGTTTTGCTTCTAATGCCAGGGTCAGACCACAAGATATTTTTGTCTGTTTAAATGTTCACTGTGTCAGATTAGGCAATTATAGAATCATAAATTCTTGCCATGTTGTGGCCAAGAGACATGACAGACTACATGTTATTTTATATTACTAGTAAAAGCTTTCTTTCCAGCCTTAAAAAGCAGTTTTAATACTCTTATTGGAGAATATACGCGCCAATACCGTTTTACTTGCATAGGCCAATATCAGCTGATAATATCGGCAAACCGATATATCGGTTGGGCCCAAGTGTAGTGGTGCTTGGAGAATTGGGTATACTCTTTTAATTTAAGCTCCCAGTTTTTTTAAAGCGGCCCATCCGGCGAAGGATAAGCGCCTTTTTTAAACAGTGACGTGTTGTAAACAGTGACATGTTAGACTACTCTTGAATATTTGGTTCATTCAAAAGTGGGACAGTTGTAGGCCTACTTGCAAACTGTCAACTGTCAACTTCAGCTGCTTGACTTCAAGGAGTAAGGAGGATCTTTATGAAATTAACATCAGCCACAGAAGAAGCGCAGATTTTTCAATCAGCACAGTCCACAGTCAGACTATAGGATCGACAACTATATAACTGGGCATTTTGAGTGAACTATTCCTTATTCCTTAGTCCATCCACACATGAAAAAATAAACCTCGCAAGTAGTTGTTCATGGGCCAGTAGTTTCTTTTGTAAACAGTCTCTTGGAATAGATTATTTACCACAGATAGGATCAGAGGGGATTTAAAGTGGGTATACTCAATGCAGACTGAAAAATAAGTGGGTATACTCTATATACCTGCACACACTCTGCACTAAAGCACTGATCGGCACCAAAAATCCCATATCGTACAGGCCCTACACGTAATGATAGAAAACAGCAAGATTCAGCTCTACCTCAAACTTTGACGAATCTCTGAGCTCTGTTATCAAAGAACGATGTGTTCATGGTGAGACATGTGCGATGGGCAGAAGAGCTGACTGATCCATAGCGTCTCTCTCATCCGGGCCGTGTCGTCTTCAGAGACACCGAGGAACGCGCTCAGTGAGCCGTGGCCTGAAAGCAGACTCTGAGGGTGAGATGTGCTGCAAGTATCATATTGTTACAGGGAACGACCGACCCCTGAGGTTCCCATCCGTCTCCCTGCTCACATCTACAACCTGAGAGAAACAGCATAGACTGAACTAAAAAAAGAAGATGTCAGACTTTAGTTAAATACTCATGCAGGCTTACTGAGTGCACACATCCTGTGATTATGAACAAGCAGGCTGATAACCACCAGATTAATGATTAGTCCATTCGCTCAGATATTGGAAACACATCTGAGGGAACATTGATATTAATGAGCAGCCATCTCAGTTAGCTCTTAATGCATATCACATGGACCATACTGCCGCATGCTTCCAGCACCACATGGGGCTCTTTTATCTCCACTGTGGCCCTGATCTGGATGATGTAACAGCTCAATTGAAATAACATCACGGGAGAAAGCCAAGCATCAAAAAACAAGGAGTGCCATCCCCAAAACAAACCTTAAATATTAATATCAGTGATGCCACTTACGTAAGCCTCAGCCTCAGACACGTGTGTGCGTGAGAAGAGAGGAGACATCTGATTTTACAAGAGCTCTTATATTTTCTGGTTTGAAAAGCCTTCACAATCAGTGCCAGATTGCTCCTCTTCATCCTTTTTATCTCATCGTCTTACACTCCCTGACATGTTTTTCAGTGTATTTTAAAGGCAAAGACAGTAAATGACAATTTCCTTCAACAGTCTGAAAGAATTTCAGGTTTATAAATTATTGCAATGGGCAGGAGCGAGCAGATACACAGAACTGAGATAACGATAGCAAATGAGACTGTATTTATTGGAAAGGTGAGGTGGAGCACATATCTGAGGAAGCAGTTAATCTTTTTTGAGACAGAAAAGGTTACTCAGAATGTGCAGATGTCTCAAATATTTACATAAGGTGTGCTTAGACATTCAATCTCTCTCTGCCGCTCGCTTCCTCTCGTTCTGTGAAATACTTTACGTCCTTCCTCTGAGGTGAAACACTGGGGAAACATTCTAAACAGTTTTATTAGATGTATCAGGGGAACCTAAATATTTGTGTAAGGGGATGGGCGGGAGGCCGATGTATCATTCTAGGTAGATGCCTGGAGAGGGCACAAAAATGAAATTGACTATGCTAACATTTTTGCTGTTCTCTCCACTGATGTCTTATACTATCTGAAACACTTGTAATAACAGTATTTTAGCCATGCTGATGGCACGGCTCTGCAGCAATGTCAGTCTGTCAGCCAGTCCACCTGACTGAAATATTTTTAAAGACTATTTAATGGATCCATATGAAATTTAAACAGACATTCGTGGTTCCCAGAGGATGAATCCTAATGACTTTGATGAGCCCCTGACTTTGTTGAAGTTGAAATTCATGGATGAAATGCATAGAGTGAAATGACTCGACACCTTTTGGACAGACTCCAGTAAGATTTAGTAAACTGTAAAGATTTCATAAGTAAAGGTGGAAATCTCTTACACCTCATGATTCCATTGGATTATAGATTCATTCTTTATAATTAAATGCATTTTTAAAAATGAACAAATTAATTTGAAAGCATCCTAAAGTCTCCTGCTTGCATAAAAATGAAAATCCAAACACACGTCTGGATTCAGTCGAAATCGGTCGCCATGCTCTCATTTACACTCATGAGTAATGACGTTCTCACAGCCTCAGCGGTCCAGTTAATGGCTGTGATGACGTCTGTTTTTAGGGGAGACAAAGTTTACATGTTTAGTCACTTAATACAACATAATCTTGAGACTTATAAGAAAAATATTGAGTATCTGATAAGATTACAATAATGTAAGAAATTATCATTTTAGCAAAGATTCTGAAAATTAGGTTCCATCCTTAAAAGTTCTATCAGACAAAAACCATTCAAAATAATATCATGCTGTCTCTCACAGTTAACATACGTGCTCTTATTAACATGATTTAACTGCCTATTTAATGGTGCTGCTCCAGGCTCCATTGTACTGTCATGTGAGTGTAACTCTGATAGTAAATAGTTGATCCTATTTGATCCAACAAATCATCTGAGCTGGACTGTGCCGTGCACAGTATTTGTATTAGCTTAAGCGATGGGAAATCATTTTTCTTTATTTCTTTATTTCAGATCCCCATTATTCACTGCCTCAGCAACAACTGTTCTTCCTGGGGTCAAGCAGTCCAGTAAAG
Organism: Naso annulatus; assembly: GCA_029783625.1. Lineage (NCBI taxonomy): Eukaryota > Metazoa > Chordata > Actinopteri > Acanthuriformes > Acanthuridae > Naso > Naso annulatus. The sequence continues at coordinate 24,599,937 of JAPZDX010000020.1, read as the reverse complement.
CAATACAGTACTTTTTGTTTTTTTGTTTTTTTAAAAGAAGCAAACATCCTAAATTAGAAAAAAGTTACTAATAAAGCAGAGTACATGCAGAGTCAGGCAAAAATAGAGCAGAGATAATTAGAGACATCGCCCCAAACTGATACTGATAACTCATAACTCATAACAGAATACAGTAAACAGACAGAAATTAGACACAATGTAAAACAATCTCTCTTTGCATTACATCTTTTCTCAGTCTCTTTTTGAAACCAACTCTGCTGGTAATTGAAACTAATTGCTGTGGAAGTCTGTTCCAGTAGGTGATAGCCCGATACATAACAGTTCTTTTTAAGGCATGAGTTCTGGGTTTAGGCACGGCGAAATGACGCTCAAAACTTGTCTAGTGCCGTAGTTGTGATTATCCCTAATGAGCAACAGCTGAGAAAAGAGACAAGCAGGTTTGTTGTTGCCCATAAGGCAGTGGATCATCAAGAGTTAACAAAACAATGAAGAGAAACGTGTTTCGACCTTCTATCAGTGTCTCCAATACCTCTGTGGTAATCTTGTTTAATCAGCCACTGATTAATTTATCATCACTATTTAACATGCTCCCTCCCACATGAAGCAAAGGAAATGAAATTCGGATTCTGAAGATAACAATAGCCTGCATTTACCAGTTCAGTTGTAGTAATGGATACACTGTCATCTGCACCTCAGGGATAATTAGATTTGCCTTGACATGGTAAATTACCCTGCTACAGCCTGTCCATTTTATTCCCTAATTCAATCCAGTGTCACTTAACACCCAGATCCCTGCCAGCGACAGGTCCCCAGAGGAACGGGGAGGCTGGTTTACTCACCATGCACCATTGCTCAACATGTTAACATGTTAGTCTGACTAAAATCATACAAAACTGAATTTCTCAAAGTCAAACAAACACACCTACAGTAAATGATGTGGTAGGGAGTCAATATACTCTTTCATGTACATGCCTCAGTCGACTGCACCTAATTTATAAATTCATTAACCAAAAAAAAAAACAAAACCCCCCGCCCCGCCAAAATACCATTAGCACGATGGATAGCCTGCATCTCATTTGCGCCAAAAGTAAAGCAAGCAAGCACGTAGGGTTGCTGGGGTGATGAAATTTTCCCACGTATTAATAAGCTTGTGTCACCACCGGTAATCTGCATGAAAAAACACTATTTGAAAAGTTAAGTTTCTGCTAATGTAAACTGAACATTTCCTGCAGCTGCAGCTTCACATTAAAGCATTAAATTGGGAAAACATGAGCTGATTTTAATTTTGAAGTAGGCACAGGAAATACAATGTGTGTTTAGCTAGCTGACCGATATCAGTCATCAAAAACATGTTTGCGGAGCAAAACAATGCTAATTTTCAGAAATGTTGACAGCAGATCAATTTTAAATAACGTTATGTCTGGGAGTATTATTACATTGTCTGTGAAAGTACTGGAACAAGAAGGAGCTGTTAGATGAAGAGCTGTCGGCGACAGGTGAGCTGACAAGGTTTATTTCTTCTATTTAAGTTATCAAGTTATCCATTGGCATCCAAAATATTGTGAAGTAATGTTGGGTACTTTTTGTGTTTCGCTTTAACTATTAATCCTCCTCTGCCGTCATATTTTAGGTGAAATGTCACTGTGTCTCCAGCAACTCTGTGCTATGACTCAGCTGCTGGCCTCGCCACTGCTGCCCCGGCCAAAGAGGCCTTGCTGACAGTGAGGCAAGTAATGTAATCGGTGTGTGTCCCACCACTGTGTAACACCGGGAACACCGACTACTGCCGCAAGCCTACAAGCAAGCGAGGATATTTATAGAACACATTACACAGAGGCAATTCAGTTTGCTTACATAATTAAAAACAAAAGAGAAGCCACATATATAATTAGAAGTTAATTATTAAAAACAAATAGGAACAATCGTATATAAAAATATAATTACAAGAGCACATGAAATATTAATTTAAAGGACAGCAATATCATTAAAGAATAGTTTGGATGTCAAGACAATAAGTACATAACATAGAATAACAACCGAGTCTTTTCCCTGTCAGGACTGCCACAGATCTACTTCCAGAAATTAAAATAAGGGATAGGGGATAGGGTGCACATTTTAGTGCTCAATCATCAGCACAAGTGGAAAGAAAAGTCTTTAACCTGGACTTGAAAAATGCTTCATTTGAGGCACATCTGTGATCTTCTGGCAGCCTGTTCCACTTGCATGCAGCGTACCTATGCATCTATGCACCCTACTTGATTTATACTCCTTCAACATGTCAGTCACACATTCTGGGCCTAGACCATTCTGGGACTTGTATACTAAAGTGTAAATACGAAATGCACAGCATTCAACATGGAACCTACTTGTCACTTGCTAATCTGTTTGCCACTTGTTTGGTGATGTAATAGATCAACCAGAAGATGGTCTAAAAGCAACCAGCTGAAAGCAGGCATACCGCAGCCTACTGTAGTGGAGTCGGACATACTTCTGCCAATAAATTGATTCTTCCCTGGTTCTCGTAAAGTGGGACAAGGACTGTAGTCCAATGAAATGGCCTGATTGAGTTACAACTTTAGCTCAACTTTACTGTGCATGTAAACGCACCGATTGTGCGTACACGGCTTCATCCATTCAGATGTATCTACTTAAAACAGGGACAGTACATATTGGTGGACATTTGCATGTTAATATGTAAGATTGTAGCCAGTGGCTAATTCTAATTTCCATCTTTAGTCCCACTGGCAGGTTAATACAACATGCAAGCAAGTTACTCACAAGTGAGCAAGTGAGCAAGCTGACCATAAGTTGGGGGGACCATAGGAATTTAGGTGTTAAGTGCTGAAGTGCTTAAGTGCCAAGTCATTAAAATGCTACTGTCACTGCACATCGCCCTATTGCACAAGTTTTTTCAAAGTGCTAGCATAGATAGTAGATTGCACTAAGCCAATTGCACATTTTGCACATACAGATGTGTGCATGTAGGTATTATTGCACTAGATTAACATACATAGATGAGTTAATGTACAAACTATTGCACATTATTACCACATAGGTGTATGTATGTATGCATAAAAAGTCACAGGCTTGGTTTGTCATCAGTCACATTCCCAAATCACACCCCAACAAGTAAGCTCACACATAAACAATACAAAACACAAGTAACATACAACACATTGAATGGATTTTTAGGAAAATGACATTCGAGAGTTGAGGAGGACGCCCTATGAACTTAACCAACGCTCTGACCAGCATGGCCTTGACATGGAGTAAAAAATCTGCCACGACAGCAGAATTACCTGCTGACTTCATTTGTGGTGTCAGGGGCCACTGAACTGGGCTGACCACAGTTCACAGCCTCATAAACGCACAAATTCACATGCAGATGAGCACATACACACATGCAGAATTGTTTTAATAAGCATGTAGCTTATGAGCCATGTCGGCTGAAAGAAATGGAGCTTCTTTGCTGCCTCACCCTCTTTCTCAGAGCTATTTTAAAGCATGATTGCTTAAGACACTTGCATGATGAAACCCCTATATATCTTATTAGATCTTCCTGTAATTCATCCCTTTGACACAGAGATCGTGATGTAAGAGAACCAAGATATGTCTTCCATCTTTATTTTCCAAGTGGTTGAATAAAATAAAGATGTTCTCTCACTGGTTGCTGACCTTGTTTTCCCACCACAAATTATCCTTCACGAGCAGGCCATGTCATTTTCTCTCCCTTTGCATAAATATATAGAGAGACAGATTTTTTCTCTCCAAACCTCCATGTTGAGATATTCTTTTACAGTTTATACATTTTGAACAAAGTGACTGCTAAGCCAAGTGACTAACATGCTCCGACCAAAAGTTTCTTAATCTAGTATCCTGTTCCCTTCTTCTTCTCACCACATTTTTGTGTTCTGTCTCTTATTGTTGATGTTTTTTGAACCCAAAACCCCACTCCTCTGAGCTTTCCAGTAGACTAATATTTGTCTTTCCACCTCCTCCCTCTCTCTGACCATCTGGACTGGAGCTTTGCAGGAACACAAACTTCCTTGGCGAGCCCTCGCATCTTTTGATGATTGCATACATAACCGTCGACAGTTTACCACGACCGTAAACATTCCACCCTGGCCACCAACGCATGGTGGCTCAGCTGACTGGTGATTTTTATCAATTACGATATTTATCAGATGGAGATGGGGCCACTCTTGCTGCTGTGGTGTAGCAGTGCAACAGACATTTATGGCTGAAGTTTCACTGATTGAAACAAAGTAATGTGAAGTATTCTGCAAAGGCAAATGTCTGGTGCCCAGATAAGCTAAAAGTTGTAACCAGATTTAATGAATGTGACATGAGTTTGAAAAATTTAATTTGAATTTGAAACTGTCTGCTGAAATCTGGTCAGAGGATCTGAGAAACTGATGTGCCGAAAGGTTTGCATACAGCCCCTGGTTATTAAGTGAATTAATAAATCCTCTGAATATCTCAAAGTGAAGTCCAAATTTAAAAGGTTTTCTTTACAGTTGGAAGCCTCGTCCCTTGATTTTTGATAGGATGTTCTGCAGGAGGTTGCGGTGTCTGTGACCCTCAGGAATAATCAGATTGGTGTGAGCACTGAGAAGGAAATTAATTACACACCCGTGCTTTTATTTTGTACCTTCTTTTTTTCTTGCTGTACTGCTTCCAGCTGAGGTAGCGATAAGATAAATGAGGAGGGAGAACAGAAATGAGCCCGAGCTGCTGGTAAACGTGCTCGTACTGTCAATCTGTATGTAAGTCCATGCATACCTGTCTGAATGTCTGCACCACGGTGTGTTTCTACATGTCACCAAGTCAAACAGCCCCAAAGTTTGGTCCAATTTTCTCTATGTGATGGAAGTCATTACAGCTCTGGCTCGCTGCTCTGATTGAAGTCTTTTAGGCACAATGGGCCGATGGGACTTCGTCTGAGGCTGGGTCAGCTGAAGCCGGCGCAGTAATCAGGTGGGATTCAGGAGGGAAGATGTGTTCAATCAGGCAACCTTCCAGCTTCACGCCGCAGGTCATGAGACGGAATTTCATGAGCAGCTCCTTGTATGAGCGCTGGTGTCAATCACAGACACACGTACAGCAACCTACATGCTACAGTGTGAGAAAGCATGAGACATGGGCGCATGCACATGCAGAACACTGTAAAAACAGGAAAATTCTGTGGTCACGTTTAATTACAGCTTATTCACTTGTTTCATTTGTCATCTGAAGAACTTCTATTTTGACACTTTTCTCAAAAGAAATCCCCCCTTTAATTTGCTCAACATAACATCATATTTTCTAATTATATTTCCTTCTGTATTCTAAAGTTTTGTACAGAATGGTTAATTCTAGGGCTGTCAGCGTTAACGCATTAACTGCACTGATTAAATGGCTGCGATAAATGCTGGGGGCTGTTTTGTCCCTTCCACGTCCCCCTTAGTCAAGCTGCTCCAGCAGTTTCCTGCTCCCTATCAGCAGAAGAAAGAAAACAATGCACTTCTGAATGGTTCCATTTTCTTTGTTATTTACCTTCCTCCCGAGTTTAAGTCAAGAACATAGATACCATTTTTTTGACTGTGCATGCAGCAACAAGGAGGAGACAGGCGGAGCTAACACACCGCTAATTAGCCTAGCTCAAATACTGGTGGTCGATAGGAGGTGTGTTATTTTCAGACTCACATTAGCACTTGATGTAATTATAGAACTGAATATGTACTGGAAGTAAACTACAAGGCTGTGGTGGCCCCATGGCCAAAGAATTAGAGGTCAGCAAATCTGTTAAAAAAAATCAAAATTACACGAAGTGCTAATCTGAATGTAAAAATAACATAACGTGGTAAATAAACCAGTCACAATAAGCACACAGGACCATTTAGAGTTGTTGGAAAGTTTATCTGATGACTTTAGGTGGAGGCAGGCTAGCA
>JAPZDX010000020.1:24561360-24572565 GCA_029783625.1 Naso annulatus | reverse complement strand
GTATATTTGTGTTTAACTGCAAATACATACACATGTATCTAGCAACTAAGTGTCTACTAATAATTTCTGTAAAAAGTCTATTTTTAGCTCAAAATTCTGAGCATGTCAAGACTCGTTGAGGGAGCGAATAATCCAAAGACTTTGACTAGAACAATTTTTATTATTTTTATTTTTACAAATTGTCAGTTTCCTGAAAACCATCAATCTCCAAATTTAGTGAAGAGGTTCATTTTTTTTTTCTTTTTCCAATTCTGAACTGAAACAACTTAAATCCTACCTGATGAATTCATTGTAACACAGTTAAAAGATTTACTTCTATCACTCATGAAATGTTGACATTTTGGAGATGCATGGATTTAACAGAACAGCAACAACAAACTAAAACAACTATCATTCTACACTGGTTTCAAACTACAGTTAAAATAGTTCATTATGCGTCTTATTTAAACGCAGTAAAGCCGATAAAATGAGAGAGTTATGGCCGTTTTGTATGAGACTACAGAACCACGGCTGCAGGTGCAAAGCGAGAGTCACCAAGTTCAAAACCCTCCACCCGCCCGTCCCCCCCCTCACCCTCAGCGGTGGAGGAGAGTCCCGGTGTCCTGTGGTCATCCTCTTCATCATCAAGACCGCAGGCCGAACCTCCGACCTCTTCATCTGAAGCCACTTCTTCATACTTTGTATATGCAACCTTGTTCCTTACGGATTAAAAAATAAAATAAATAAAATAAAGTACTCTTTTAGAAATAAATACTTCTTTGTCATAAAGTACCTTTGTCTAAAATCCTCTCTGTTATCATTAGGAGGCTTTAAGCCTTTTCTGGAGAAGATCCTCCACTGAGGTCTGTGTGTGTTTTTCTGATTTATATGTAGATCAGGTCTCATCCTACAGTATCTCCACAGTAAAAAAGTCTCTTCTCCCTCCACACAAACAACTCTCACTCACACTTCAAACAAATTTACTCTCTTGGGCATTGTCATGCTTCAGAATGAGACTGTTAAGAGTGTGTTTAGCATTCAGGTTTGTCATTCATTCCCTCGTCTCCGCCAAGAAATCTTTGTTTGGCCGCTCCTCTTCAAACCTTGGAGTGTCAGGAGGGGCGGAGGGATCGATTTGATTCTAATCGGACCATGAAAAGAACATGATCTAACTACTTTCAGACCGGAGTATATTTAGGCCCACTCTTCTTTACACTCTCCCTCTTTCCGTCCCCCCCACTTTAGCGCATGGACAATGAAGCTGGCCAATTTAAAAAGCTTTGAATGTCTCGTCAATGACTTTGTGAATACAGGGGAGAGAGATTTGAAGAGGAAGAGCGGGAGAGATGCAGTGAGGAAAGCAGGAGGAAAGAGGGGGAAATGGAGGAAAAAAAGGCCAGAGAGCAGACATAAAAATTCCAAGAGTTGTTTAAGCGTGGGTGGGTTCATTTGCATGACAGCGCCATGTGAATAAGAGTGACCTCTTGGACCGCCCCAGTGCTCGGCCGAGCTGCAGCCTGACGTGCAGGCTTTGACCCAGCTCATTGACTCTGAATGGATACTCTGTCAAAGGGAGGGACCTTGCAGCTCTCAGCCGGACAGGCATCTGCAGACCTCCTGTTTGACACCCAGCTACCTCTGTTTTCATCTCTACTGCTGCGCAGACAGCCGTGCACACATGCACACACAAACACACACACACACACAGACACATTTACCAAACCATTAGGCATATCTCCAAACCTCTCTTATCGCCGACCCCCAGCCCTTTACGCGCAGTGAAAAGATGAAGTAAACATCCATAGAAAGAGCTGAAACATTTGCAAAGACCTCTCTTTTACTTCCCTCAGAACAAACACACACATGCACATGCACGCACACACAGACACGACAGGTGCAGCAAAGCTCTTGCACGTGCAGGCCCATCAACACGCTTCACTTGATAGCTCTATGATTTAATGCAACAGGCAGGTGAGAGGACAGAGTGGACCAGGGGGGCGGCACAGCGATGTAGTCTGCATACAAATCTTAGAACTCCCCCTCAGCTCCATACAAAGTTGTGACTCAGTGCAAACACAAAGCTCAGCCCGCTGACAAACACTCACTTCATTTATCTGGCTGGTGCAGAGCTGGGACGGTGCAGACAGGAGCTCCCGACCCTGACCTCCACCGTCTCCATACGCTGCACTTGGAAATGCAAACAGCGTGAAGCAAAGCACTTGTTCAATTTCTATGAACTGACTTGGCTGGAAATGACAAGTGAAGCAATTTTTTTTTTTTTTTTGGTAAGAGAGTTACTTTACAAAAATATACATCTCAGCTCTAAGATGAAAAGTGTGCAACTCTAAATCACAGCCTTGTTTCTTCTAGTATCCAAATCAGCCCGACTCATCACCTTAATATGCAGCAGAAGTTGGTTCGTGATGACGTGCAGATCACAGAATGTGTTCCATCAAGTGACTGTGTTTTGCAGAAAATGGCTTCACAACATGGCTGCTTATTAATGGACATAAAAGTTAGAACGTGTGCACAGCTGCGCAGGTGGTTAAAGCCTTAAAGTCACCTGGTTACTGTAATAATCAGACTTTTTAAATCTGAACTTTTAAACATGTTTACGACCGCAGTTTTTGAATTCATCTTTATAAAGATTTCATAGACTCATATTATCATATATTCTAAACATCATTACTGATTCACTAACATGTTTTCAAGATGGAATTTCTAACTACTTTTTGTTCGTAATTTCATCCAAAGCAATGCACCTTTTTTTTTGAACGAAACTACAGCTGACAGAGAAATGAACAGGAGTAAACAGTACTGCATGAAGTGAAGTAAAAGTACCCAGTACTGCAGCATGAAATCATCACTCATTTTATTATTTAAACCAGCACTTTTCCTACTGTGACAAGTCAAAAGATCTTATTTGGAAGAAAAAAAAAAAAGGCTTTATATTGTAAAGAATTATATCGAGTTGATGAAAATCCTGAGTTGTTGTAGAATTAATTAAAAAGTCAAATGTTTTTTGTTTTTTTTTACTACCCTAAAAAAATTACTACCAAATCAATTATGTCTTAAATATTGTTCAATTTAGACTTTACAGTGAACAAACATGGAGACCAATATATTGATTATTATGTTCTAAAAACAAACTTTTATTTTCAAGAGAAATTCTGTTAACGCTTCTGTTTTGAACCTACTCTCCCAAACTGGCAGCAACTACAGGATGCAGATTTGTTCTGAGACCGTTTGAAAACTTGCATCAATTTATATATTTATTATTTGTTTGTTTTGGATTTGATTTGATCTTCATTGAGAAATAATTACCACATAAATGTGTTCTCATTTTCAGTCTCTTAAGCTTTAATAGTGGACGTTGCCTCATAGCAGCAACATATGTGATATGAAAATTTGTTTTCATGTTATCTAAAATTATTATTCTTACATTTTCTTAACACAGGAGAAAGATATAAACTACAAAAACCTGTAAATCTCACACACACAAGCACAGCAGAGCTCTCGGCTGTGCTCGTCTGTGCTGCTGCTTCGTCTGCTGACTCTGAGCTGCAGGTGCGATGCAGCTGACCAGCAGACTCCAGCCAGGTCATGTGACGCCACGAACTCACCGCGCAGGTAGCTGCCTGCTGACAAAACATGCTCTGCGGGGCTTACAACACTTCATGCATTACTCTGCCATTAAACCTTGTGATGCCCACCATTGAAGCTTATTGGCTGGATGCAAGAATTGGAAAATAATTACATTTAATTTAAAATGATTGTATCTCTCTCTGCTTACATGGGATTTGCAACATTTTTGAAAAATTATTCCCGCAGGTCTAAATCTGCTAAAACTACATGAAAACATTGCAGCTCCTCATCAGGACAAGAAAAGACAATAAACGACCGTCTGTGTCTGATACCAATTAACACTCAAACGTCTGATGATCCTCATAAAATGAACCAAACATGCGAGAGAGAAAAAACACATTCATAAGAGATACAAGGAGGATTTCAATTATATTTGCTTGTGGGTTGTTGTTTTTTTTTTTGCAGAGCACTTGAATGACAATAAATGAACACCAAAATGCCAACAGCTGTAACAACGATGAAGACAAAAACAGAGAAAAAAATCTGATCCGGGCCTTCGTCATCGTCCAAATGAGCAGGACACAGCAGAGCGTCAGAGTGCTGACAGCTCCTTCTCTACTTCCCTTTAAACTTCTGAATGTCCTCCCATAAATCACATTGGGGGAACACTACATCCATAATAATAGATGGAAAAATGTGGCCATCATATCAATTAAGGAACGTGTAAGCTCTCCTATTTGTTTGAAAGCTTTTATTTGACCTCAAATGTGGAGAAAAGCTGCCTGAGAGACACTAACAGGCAACGACGAAAATCAACATAATGACAAAGTCTACATAACATGACACTCTTCGGAATCAATATTAAATCTGAAGAGGGAACACACAGAATGAGAAACATTATTTATATAAAAATAGACTCCCTCTTCACGCAGTTTGGGCCCATGAAAGCCTGATCGGCCCTCAGTGGGGACATCCTGCATGAACTACAGAGAACAGCAGAGCAGCAAAGATGGAACTTGAAACTAAAAAGCTGCAGGTTCCTGCTTTTGCTTCATGTGTGCTGATTGGACTAAAGATGTAAATCAATGGAAGTTATTCCTGTGAGTTGAAACACCCAATCAGATAAAAAAAAACCAAAAAGGTGATTGACAGGTATAAGGTGTCGGCAACATGCGGACGAAACATTTGGTTTGTTTGCTTCTTTACAGTTGGATAAATAGAGGACAGAGAGATTGCGGCTCACGGCCATTCACAGCTCCGACCAATGACAAAAGATGCAGTCCGGACACACATTCCAGTCTGCTTCCGCTCCAGCACACAAGCTCAATCCCTGGGATTTCCCCTTTCAAAGACAGAAAAAGGGCTACAATATCACCTCCTTTAGATAGAGGGAGAGACCGGTCGGGGTAGCCGGGTGGAGGGACTCCTGTCATTCACTCTCTGAAACATTTCCTGATTTAGGTTTCACAGGAAGTCAGGATCTGTCTGTTGTGAACAGCCGAGGGGTGAGAACCTTTCAGGTTTGGTTGGGGCTGTTCGAGGAGGAGGTGATTGGTTTGCACCTTTAACTACAGCTGTGTCTGATATGTGATTTTAAGTGAGAAGTTGTTTCCATGCTAGAATTGTTTAGGTTTCCTTCCCTCTGGCAGACAATACAAAGTTCCCCACAGTAAACTCAACCATTTCAAAAGCTCATTTGTTCCCTGCTATCAAACTTTTAAACAACGGAGCTTGAGGCTGTAGGGTTTGTGAATAGTTTCATGGTTTTTTTTGCCACTGGGTGTGTGCACTATGTTACGGGCAACATTTTGTACGTGCAATGGGTGCAATTATGTGCAATGCTTTGCTAATGTTGTGGAGGCATTTATGTGTGCAGCTTTGAAGTCCGAGACAAATTTTCCTACGGGACAATAAAGTGTATCGTATATCGCAGGGGTTCCCAAACTTTTCAGCCTGCAACCCCGAAAATAACAGTGCCAGAGACTGGAGACTTCAATTGACCCTGGAGGAGGCGTGTAACGTTGCACACAGCTGCGCACACACACTATTAGGCCTATGCAAACACATCAAGACCACACAAAAGAACGAAAGTCTAACAGCCATAATATTATTTAAAGTATTTTAAAAAAGAATATGAGAAAGAATATAACCAGAATTTATACAATAATGGCTTAAATATGCAATTTTATTTTCTTTTAAAGTTATTTGTTTTTTGGAAGGCATTTTGCAACCCTCACTTTGGAAACCACTAGTATATCGTATTGTTGGTTATATTGTAGCATTCATCGTATTGTATATTGTATCTCGTATCTCACATTGTATTGTACATTGTATTGTATATCGTATTTCGTATCATACGTCATATCGAATATTGCATATCGTATCGTACATCGTATCATGTCTTTGATAGATACTATATATAACCTCATGGGGAAACAATCACTTAGCATTTTCATACACCAACATAACAAAAGTGAACACACCTGTAAACGTAACCATACACTTACATTGTTGCACCTCATAAAAATAAGAATTGATGAGAGAGGATGGGGTGGTGGACGTCGTATATCGTGTATCTCATCGTATATCGTATTGTATTTCTGTGCAGATAGGCATATTTTCATACATAGCCTAAAGTCCTCGTTCTGAACCCAAATAGTTCTGTTAGAAGGCCAGTCATTAAGGAAGATAAAACAACATCTTGATCTTGGAAACCAGTGAGAAGCTCCATAATGACTCCCTACAGCTGATAACTCCTGCTGGAAGAACATGCAGCACAAAGTGACCAAGAGTGGACAAGCTTCCTATTAGAAAAAGGATGAAATCTCAGGACTATTTGACAACTCAAGCACGAAAAGATTGAGATAAGGGCTGTTCTGTTCTGTGCTGTCTCTGTAATGGCATTTGCTTAGTCTTCTGGAAACAACAGAGGACGACGAGGGAGGAATCGGGGCTCCGACAATAAGCTTTAATAAAGACATTTCTCCGGGAACTTAACCATGATCAGCGTCACTATCCGCCGGTGTTTATCTCATTTTCGAGGCTCGTTAATTGTGCACGCCATAAAGTGCAGACACATACACATGCTGCTTTGAGTGTGGACATCCAGACGCACTCGTTGGCGCAGGGGCACACTTCAGTCTGGAGTGTCTGGTCTGAGCAGCCCTGTGAGACTGAGAAGCATCTCCCTAATTAGAGGGAGCCTGGTGCAGGACATCTCTATAGGCCATCAACAGAGCCCTCGCCAGCTTTGTTCAGCAGCCTCTTCTTCCACTGAGCCTGTCACTTTACTTTTCTATAGGACTGAGGGCTGTGCTCCCTCACTGTGTTGTCTGTTCCTCATCACAGAGACAGTCTGTGGGCATTTTCAAGGACGGAGCTGCAACACAACAGTCCTATATTGAAAGAGAAGTTGTTTCCTGATCCATTTTGCACCACACTTTTAACGTTAGCTTACTGATCTTGTGCAGCGAATTGAAAAAACTCAAACTCCTGGAGATAGACATTAAAAGAGGCTGCTTTCCTTTGTTTATCAGGCTAAGTTGTCACGGCGTTTTAAACTGTAATTATTTCCAACTCATTTTTGCATAGAAACCTAATTATTCACCAAGATATAAATTAGATTCCACATTCACGGAGACCATGAACCACTTAAACTACTGCAGGATGCTATTCACGGGCAAGCCTCTTTCTCTCCCCTGCACCCCTTTTCTCTGCAAACCCATGAGATGGAGAGTAGCCACTGCAGCTGCTATTCACATCAACCAGATAATTGTTAATGAAAAGTCATTGCGTGGCATTATGTTGTCCGCAGGATCATTGTTAATTTCCCACCATCACCACTGAGATCTATATGGAGAACCAGAGTGTTTCCTTTGAGTTTTGGTATTCAGGATCTGTTGCCTGGTAACTAATAAAGGGGCAAATCATCCACTGTATTGGCCAAGATGGGCCGCAGACTGGCCCGGCACAACAATGCAAGGTTTGTAAAAAGGCGTTGATACAAGTTAATGACGCTTGTTTAACAAAACATTAATGGACTTCTTCACGGTATAATATGGCATGGGATGCGATGTGAATGAGAGGGGGGGCTTTAGCAGTGCACTTTAACAAGTTTGTGTGTTTTTTTTTACAACTGGGAGGAGCTGCACACACACACACTCACACACACAAACATCTTTGATGCACTTGCAGCTTCTCATATTCATAGCAGAAATGACTTTTCTGAGGAGAATCTTTGTGGACTAACAAACCTCTGAGGAGAATCCACTTTTTAGAAAATCTCTGTTTAAATGTAACTTTTGCATCAGTGAATGGGCCTGTGATTAATTGCCCATCAGCATGAGTTGAAAAGGGGCAAACAGTGGAGGGTAACCACCACACTATAAAGTAAAAGGCGCTTAACACTGCAGAAAAAGAAGAAGCAAGTGAGAGGCGGAGTCCTGCTGGAGATTTACACATTTCTGAAATTCTTTTTCCCCCTTTAAATCTAACGTTTAAACAGTAAGTGATATTGCATCGGTCCCATTTGTTGCACCGGCTTCTTAACTGAAGCGGACAAAAAATCTGCAGCTCTGTCACCCCGAGCAGAATAAAGGGAATCAAAGGATTTTTCCCTTAAATGGACTAATTTTCTCCTTGAATTATGAAAGTAATGGCTAGGTAACAGCCTGTGCTCAGTACCCGACGGCTTAATGCTTCCTAAATCCTTCCACGTGGCTCCACTAGTCCTGGCAATTAGGCCTCATTATAGCCTCATAAAGGATCTCATTTGTGGGATTACTTAATAGACAATGAAATTTTATCGTGCAGAATTATGGAAAAATAATATTAGAGCTTGCATGGTGTGATGGGGGCGCGCGCCACGCATCATTCCGCTCGGTTTGCGCCCCCCCCCCCCAGACTGTTATCTGTACCATAACAACTCTGCGCGTCTTCCTTGTCAAACGCTGGATTCGCTTTATTATAGCAATTACTGTCCGCCTGGCAGACATGTTGGTTTGTTGACGTTGTTGTGGTTGGATTTTAAAGACTTTCTAATTCTTTCAAAGCTGCGTGTTGACTCACAGATCACTGAGTGCTTCATCATGTGTTTGCTCTATAATGAGGTTTTTTTTTTGTTTTTTGTTTTTTTTTTAAAGAAAAATAGGCGCCATGCAAACAAAGAGTTACTACAAACGACCCACTTGTGTTTACAGAAGACATGTATATATTTTCTCTGTCTGAGGTCAGTGGATAAACCAACACATGCTGCTGTGTTGGACCTGCACCTACTGACGGCTCGCCTCTGTCTGAAGGTCCGAGGCGTTACTTGGCAGATGAAAGCAGAAGCTAAACCTGCCGGTGACCCGCCCGCGTGGGATCAAACTCGCTAATTATCGTCACAAGATGAGGGATTAAGGCATTTCTGGAATAGTTGCCTGTTTACCCCGCACAGAGCGGCCATTATAAACACTTTCTAATTGAATCCTAATCGCCATCAAATAACCGCAGCCCAGACGCGCCATCGGTTCATAATTTTTTAATTGCTGGAAGTGAAACCTGGACCAACCGGGATCAAAGTGTGATTAGACTGCGAGGCAGTTAGCGCTTTGAGTCGCGTGCCCTAAAACTCAAGTCGCACTTAGGTAAAATAAAAATGTAGGTCTGGAGTAAAACCATCATGTGTCAGATTCAAGGTTAAATTGACAAAAATAAGGAGGCAGCTGGAATTTTATGACTTTTTTCTGTTTTATTTCTACTTTCAGCTGCTTCTGATCAATCTGATGTATTTAATAGATTGAAAGGTGTTTTTAGATAATACCTTAAGACTGCAGGAATTTCCAAAAAAATTGTCTTTGTTTTACAAATTTCAGTTTTTTAAATATTCCTAAAATCCAAGTTCCACATAACAGCCTGCAAACAATTTGTAGGAGCATGTTTGTGAAGTTTTCAATGGAATTTATTTTATTTAAGAGAATCTTTTTTATTTGTGTTACATTTAGTGAGAGAGAGAGAGAGAGAGATAGATTTTCCTAACTTAGGGGATAAAAAGAGTAAATCTGCAAGTTGTGATTGGAGGCCCACGGAGACATCACGTGGTCTGGGTCGCTGACAGTGTAAACCCTTGGAGACGGGTGCGCACGTGGGTGACGCTGCAGGGCCAGCCCTCTTCGGGGTCTCTTTTGTTGAACCATCAAACATAAGCACCTTTGGAGATCCCGAGGGGTTCAGATGAGAAACAGCTATCATCATCTCGTGCTCGGAGCGATCACTTATCAGCGGCAGCCATGTCGAGGTCTTTCTATGTCGACTCTTTAATAATAAAGGACACGGTGCGACCTGGACCGACTGAGCATCCGGGACAAGACTTCCTCATTCCCATCAGCATGCACTCCCCGAGCGTAATGACGGTCACCGCTCCGGTGTGCCCGTCCAGGAAAAATGGCACTTTCTGTGTTTGTCCGCTGTGCGTCACGTCCCACATCCACTCTTCCCGCAGCGGCATTCCCATGCTGAAGAGTCAGTTTCCAGGAGCGGAGGCGCAGTACTGTCAGAGAATAGCGCATCAGCAGTCTCCCGCACTCGCGCACCCGGGACATACACCTGTCTGCACGCCCACCTTCAGCGTCACGGATCCCAGGAGATACCACTGTCTGTCTATCGGTAAGCCACCTGTTTGCTACAGTCTCAACTCACAGGCGCACCTGTTTGATCGTCCTGCGTCACATTATGATGCACTTTAAGAAACTGGCGCGGCTTTTACGCACAATGTTTACGCGCAATGTTTTGTTCCATTTGCATCTTTGATTGAGTTTAGGTTTGTATGGAAAGGCTTCAGGTCTGACAGGAAATTGTTTCTTTTCTCCCACAGGCGCCTCTGACAGCAGCCACATACAGAATGGCAAGAGGATGCGCACGGCTTTCACCAGCACGCAACTCCTGGAACTTGAGAGGGAGTTTTCCACGAACATGTATCTTTCGAGACTCAGAAGAATCGAAATCGCCACGTATTTGAACCTGTCGGAGAAACAGGTGAAAATCTGGTTTCAGAACCGCAGGGTGAAGCACAAGAAGGAGGGCAAAGCCACGCAGAGGAGCGCGCACGGCGGTTGCAAGTGCACAAGCGGCCACACAGACTATTCGAGGTCAGAGGACGAGGAGTCTCTGTCTCCGGCCTCTGCTGAGGAAGAGAAAGAGGTGTCACCCATCTGAGAGCAACGACTCCCCGACTCCCACCGCTGGCACTTACTCCGCCCTGCTACAGTTTGGGGTTATGGCATCACGCAACTTCTGGGCCAGTAATCTCCCGCATGAAGCCTGACAAGTGTTGAAAATGTCTGTTATTCTCCACTTGACGTTTATCCAAATCAAATATGTGAATTCACGTTTTAACGCTGTGTTGAAAAACCGGGAAACTTGACCTCTGCCGTAGCAGATGTATTTTGATCCTTTCAGGGGTTCTCACCTTACAAACCCGCGTCTCCTTCATTATAGTAAATGTTTGCAAATATTTCCTGATGTCCAAACACTGTCGGTGGTCACGAAAGCCCTTAGAAAAAGTATCGGCCTAACCTGTGTGGAACCTGTACGCAACAATTTGTAAACTATGTATATCTGTATTTATTGTAATAAACATGACGAGTTTACCTACATGTCAGT
>JAPZDX010000020.1:24550674-24561102 GCA_029783625.1 Naso annulatus | reverse complement strand
CGTCTTACTTTACATAGACATTACTTGAGAACATATTGGAACATTATTTATGTCAGTGCAATGCAGTGAAACAACAGCACATGCCCCGTTTTTACCAAGCCATGAAGAAATAGTTGGATCAACTTGTCAACTTGTCAGAGTTAGTTTGGGATGGATTCACTGCAAAGGTTCCTGTTTTTCTCACCACTTTGTCAAAAAACAGAGTTTTGCACCAGTGGATCAACTATGAGAGCAGCTTGATTTAACTTGAGATTTTAAAACGAATCCAATCGATTCACATGATTCACTCGATCGGCTTTATCAATTATTATTATTAAGCCGTCATTTCCGCGCTGTTGGCGCTGTGTTTAATAGACTGATAGATCTAATGTCTTTTATCTGGGGACGTTAGTCCCATAGAGCAGAACTCCATTTACATGATATAAGCGATTTAATTCAAAGTGGATGGAGCGAGCTGCATAAAAGTGTAGCTGTAATTTCTCCTTAGATCTGACCACAAAAGGGTACCCGATAACGCCCCTGGGGAGCAGCCAATAGTCCATTAATGTTCGCTTTTGAAAAGATTTTGGTTGTCCAAAGCGAGTTTAATTGCGTTTTCGGTCCCACGTTGGTTGATTATGCTGCTATTGCTTGAAACCACAGAACGAGGATATATAGAAGTGGGCAAAGGCTTTGACAGGTTAGATTGTCCTGCCTTGGGACTCGCATTTAGGCGGAGACCCCCGACCGGCTGCGTGCTCAGAGAGCTTTGAGAGACAGCGACAGGGTTCCTCCGAGCGACAGAGAACGATTTAGTCACTGTTTCATTAGGCACTATTTGAACCTTTCAACTTATGGTGAATTAAAGGGGGCACGCTCAAATGGAAGGACTCCGAGGGGGGATTACGTGGGAGGGGCCACTGGAAATTAGCTGACGCCTAATTTAACTCGTTTCTGTCAGAGTTTGGGATACATTCCTAATTGAGAGGGGAAGCAGGTGAAGTTTTGGTCCCACGCAGACCCATTCAGAGCGGGAATAAATGCTCCCCTTTCACATCCCGCTGATGATCATATATTATTGGGGGAAAGCCGCCTAATGAATATATATTGAAGTTCCCATTAATCGAATTAGAGTTGGCTTGCAGGTGTGAAAGACCAATGCAGCATTTAGAGCGCCTTCCAATGGAATAAACGGCAGTTTGTTAAAGATTCCCCCCCTGCAGCTCCACAGGACGTGACCTCACAGCGCACAGGCCGCTTTAACGCGCTGCAGCTCATCTGTCTGTGTGTTTTTGTGTGTGTGTGTGTGTGTGTGTGTGTGTGTGAACTGCTTCTCTGCGCTAACGTTACAACTTGTGATCACATTGCTTTAGCGTGCAAAACGTCAAATGATGCTGTGCGGAATTTCTGAGAGAAGGGACTCTACCTACTAATGCGCAGACAAACGAGAGCACTCCAAAGACGTCAGGCCACCATTGAGAACGCGGTAATTACGCATGACAAAAGGCAATTAATAAGAGCGCCTTTCAGCCGCGTGCAGCTGCTGTCTCATGCGGAGAGACAGAGGCGAGAAGAAGCTGAAGTGCCGGTGTGGACTAAAGACCGAGCAGATACATATGCTCCATAAATGTGTGTGAGCTGTCTGCGTCACATCTACAGCTCCGACACATCAGAGTGAAGAGATCTGACAGAGGAAGGTTTTCTTTAAACTGTGGAAATCATCGCTGCTGCATCGCTTCGGAAACATAAAAGCTTTCGCTCTTTTTTTTAGCAGTTAAAATGTGTCAAAAGTGACTTTCTGTGCTGCGTGAAAAACTAAAATATACATACATGCATTGATATACAGCCTTAAGTGTTTTTCCCCCCCTTTTTTTTACATTTAATAAAGTCTTTTTTTGTATTTATTTACAAAACTCACCTACAGTTATGGTTAATAGCAGCTCTCCTCGCGGGCCTCTGCGTTTTCTCCGGTTCACTGCCTCAGGATGTCTCAGCTCTCGAAAAAATAAAAGACTTTAATTTATGTTTTGTTTGTTTATTATTTGTTTATTAAAAAGGATCCCCATTAGCTGACGCCTAGACGACCGGCTAGGCCTCGGGGTCCAAACACCATAATTATATTACAACACTGAACAATGCATGACACCTAAACCTGACATCACAGCACGAAAACATCACATGACACAAAACAATAACAAGCCAAACAAAACGAAGCAATCATAAACTAAAATAAACAATACTGCACAACTCAGCACCAGAACTTCGGGCTCCCCTGTAGGTGAGATCTTGATTCCTTTTTGAAACTTGGCCCAGCCTTGACGGAAGACAGCTCCACGCCTGTGGAACAGTTTGTTATTGTTTTGTTTGTTTTTTCTTTAACGGGGCTCGATAACGGCCCTTCTACTGGAGTACGGATGCACAGCCGAGCTGTACATTCTTTTATCAAAAATAAATTTAGGACTCTGAGTTTGAATAATTTTGTGAAAAAAAGTAAAGTAAGTCGGTCTTTGCTCAGCATGAACATCAGCGACGTTGGACCTGGAAGAGCAGGACGAGTCAAGCTGCCTTAGCGGGTTTTGTGTGATTTACCACAGACAGATAACACAAGGGACATACAGAGAGAGAGACTGACTGACTGACTGACCGACCGACCGACAGACAGACAGACAGACGGACAGACTGACAGACAAACGCCTCTCGATGTTCCTGAGAAAACGCAGGGGAAAAGGCCAAAGCGGCCTGCTTGTCACCACCTGCAGTGAACACCGCCTCCACAGCAGAAACACTGACGGGAAAAAACGGCTGTGACGCTGCAGAGGAGTCCGCACTTCTGCCGCCATGCTGGCAGAGACACACTTCAGCACGCTGGACAGCTCCCACAGGGAGGGACCGACCGTCCGCGGACTCGTCCTCACACACTGATCACGTGTGTGTGTGTGTGTGTGTGTGTGTGTGTGTGTGTGTGTGTGACTGCAGGACGCGCTGTGTCCACGTGTCACCTGGCCTGTGATGGTGCATGAGCTCTCAGCACAGACTGACAATTGGAGCAGTTTAATAGAAAATCATTTGGTATTTTTTTACCTGTCAACTTTTATACATATTATGAAATGTATTGATTAAGAGAAACCCATGAGATCATCTCGTTTTCGAGGAGGTCCCAAACACGATACAGACAGTGCAATCCATAACACGACAAAGACAAAACAAGTTGTGTAAGTAAATAAATGAATAAATAAAGGGACGACAGTAACAGGTCTAATCTACACACAGGCGTTATGATAAGACTGGAAGAGATCAGTGCGCAGGGATCTCGCACATTAAGCATTTATCAGGAGCTTTCAAAAAAAGAAATGACATTATCATCAAACTACTCTTGACACATAACACGTGGAACAATCTGAACTCAAAATGTTTATTTAAGTTGAAAAGCGGCCTAAAACTGAACCTTTTTAAGAAGTGTCAGTCTGTTATTACTCTTAGATTTGAGGCCTAATTCGGACACGGGAGGAGTCAAAATTACACGCAGGATGCTCAATTTGTTCCTTTACTACTGGGAATTTTTCAAAATTTCTGTTTAAGTAACGTTGAAGTTATAAGTCCCCTCATAACACATTGGTTACAGCATCACACATCTCTTCCACTGATACAGAGTGTTAGTTTTCAAAAGCCCCCTAGTGGACAGTCGGAGTCAGGACCAATGAGGAAGATGAGCTCTGTTAAGTTTAGATGTGCATCATCCTGACTGCCGAGGTTTATACAGCTCCACCTCTGAGTTAAGAGTGTCCATCTTACGCAGCACTTAGGCAACGTGTGACCGAGTAATCATCATATTTGAACATATTGAAAAAGTGCTTCACCATCTTATGGAAACTGCTTTGACTCAGCAAAGAATTTCAGTGCTATTTAGCTGCAAAAATGTGCGCAAAAGATCTTTTTATGACTTTTCATGTTCAAAAGTAATTCTGATGGACCTATTTTAATAAGTTTTGGTGAGGGCAAATATGTCTTTTTTGAAACTGCATTAACTAAAGACGTATTTTTGAACAAATGGCGGCCTTCAAAGCCCCTCCATACCTCATCATCAGTTTGCTGCGTACGTGAGTGCTTTCTAAGCGAAAAGTGTCAGAAGAAGCGAGAACCTGAAACCAGTTTGAGGTAAGCTTGCCCACGAAGTTGAGATCCTTTGTTTGGAGAACAAGGACACTGTTCTTTTGGGCAACATGTGGAAGTAATTGCGCCAAAGCGGCTGTATGGAGCGGGGAGGGGGGCTGGGCGGGGGGGCTGGCTCATCATGGGCCGCGGGGCTCTGCTGCTCCATGAGCAGACACCGAGCTGATGGCCCTCTGCTCTGCCCACAGATAGGTGATTCATAGGGGCCCATTACTCTTCTGCTGGCCGTCAGCGGAGCCCCGGGGGTAACAAATGATAACGGCTCGGTTCGCAGCTGACGCGTGTGTGCCTTTGTTTTCTCCAGCAGAAGAAAAGAAGATCTACTCTGATAGTGTCATTTTGAATTTAAGGGCAACTCCGTGTGTGTGTGTGTGTGTTAGGGGGTGGGGGGTTGGATGTGGCTTGTGATATGGTGGTGTTAGAGCGCCCTCTATGAGTTACTCGCTCCACTGTTTCCACTCTCTCACTGATGCGCAGGATGCGACACTGAGCTGCTTCATGCGAAAAAGGGTAATAAGTGCAACTTTGTTTTGTTTTTTTGTTTTGTTCCTAAGATGGGCTGTTTACAATTAAACTCAAAAAACAAGGACATTCGTGTGAGTGTAAGGCACTTGTCATCATAGTCGCAAAATAAGTCACTCAAAAACACATCAGACCTTCTTCAGTCCCAGAAAATTCTCGTTAAATAAAACCCAGTGAAAAAAAAGAAAAAAAAGCCATTCCTCCGCTCATGTCGGCAGCGGTTACTCGTCTGCATTCCCCCCTAAAAAGGCTCTTACTTTGAAAGAAAAAGGGGTCCAGCGCTCGCAGGGAGGAGAGGGGGGTGTCATTTCCTGAGAGTTATTTACTTTGAGCCAGATGATTTTTCGGAGAGGGGCGGGGGCGCGGGGGGTGGACTGTAACATTGAATCAGTTACAGGTCGCTAGCCGGAGCGCAGTTGTGCGGACGGTCGCGGATGCGGACAGAGGGTTGCGCATATGCTCTCACAGCGCAGGATCTCTGAGGATTACAGCCGCTGCAAAGGACCCTCACTGCGCCTTTTGGAGCGACCAATTCACTGTGGATATACTTACACGAAAGGAATATAAAGAGGGGATTACTAAAGGTAATTGAAAGGTTGTTGGGATCAAAAAGATGGGTGAAACTTTTTTTCTTAGTCTTTTGCGGGTTTAGGGGAGTTTTTCAACGAATACATCCCGGGAACTCTAAAATAAAATCACCTTCTGTAGGTCTGTAAGAGTTTAACCGTAGATTTATAAGTTCAACCAATTATTAGATTTAAATTCTGGAAAAGTTTCCTAAAAAGTTTTCTTCTCCAATGAGAGAATGATCCGCCACCGTGCAAACTGTATGCAACATTTGCATCAGGCAATGCATTTTCACTTTTTTGGATGAGACTTGTGTTGCCCGTGCACCATATGGCCTCACCGCTGGACGCCGCGCGGGGAGATGTCGCTGACTCTGTTGGATAAAAGCGCTCGGGTTCGGCCTCACAGCTGGAGGTGTCACCTCGAGGACTGAAGGCAGCATTGTGGGATGCTGGCTGGCATTAAATGGGAAACACATTGGAAATTGTACATCACATTGTTTTCTCGGCCGGTTGTGGAATGTGAAGAATTAAAATGGAAAACTCGGCACTGGAGGCACCAGAGTGAGGCCGGCGGAGGCTCCAGAGCGGCAGCTGAATGGATCCAAAGAGGGAAAAAAGAAGAACTGAGAGCGTTTTGCAGCCACGACGCATTCTTCATTAACCACCCTGCTGTGTCACCAAAGGATTTTTTTTTTTGTGCAAAGGAATACTGTTTGTGGTCAAAACCGCTCGAGTATTTAAACAAAAACACATTTAAAACTTTATTTTGAAGCACATTCATGTTTATTGCACGGTACCGTTTTTAGATTCTCCTTTTTCAAACCACATTCAGGGAAATCCGCCTTTCTGACGCGGAACAGAACTGAACCATCACCCAGCAGAAAGCTGAGATGAGCCTTATCAGCTGTTGCTCATCCAACCCAGCAGCGCGATGCATTTGCTGTGTGCCACAGTTGTTGAGTCGCTCGGTGGGAGCGAGTGAAGATGCAGTCTGACTTGCCACTCAGGGCTCATTGAGATTTACGCGCAGCGGCTGCAGGATCCCCGCCGAGCAAGAAAAAAAAAAATCCTGTGTTGAAGCTGTGAGACAAGGCGTTGCAGAAACACGTCAAAACCGATTCTGTACTTTTTAGCTGATTCCTGGGCGAATATGTAGCTTTGTGCGGAGCTGGCCCGCTAATTACAGAGTTCAGCATGAAAACACATCCAGGTTGCTCATGGATAATTTAGCCCCTTTCGGATGAGCCGGAGCGGACAGCCGCAGGAAGCGCACGAGTCAAAAGTTTCAGTGTTTGGGAACACTGTCCATGAAGACACAGACTGAGCTCCCATTCAGACAAAAAGAACAACAGTTAGACTCAGGATCAGGTTAAACAGGCCTGCTACGTTAGAGGTCGAGAAGTTAAGGATGGTGATTTCAGAAATAACAACTAAAAATTTTAAAATGTTTTCTCAAACTGTGCGGCCTCTGGTAATAATCAGAGAGAGAGCAGACTAAACCTGACAGGATCTGGACCAAAGGTAACAAAGTCTTAATGAAGAACCACTGAGCCTACACATTCCGTTTAAAAATCCGTTTGGATTAAACAAACAAAATAAAAACCGTAGTCTAATTTGTGTATTTTTACGGTTTCATCTTTAGTTGAACCTAGTTTTTAGTCAAAACAGCCACCTTTCCTTTAATCAGAGAAGAAAAACTTCAGGAAGGCGAGTTGGCAAACTGAGATCCGAGGAGGTTCAGTCCGCGGCAGAAGGTGGACTGTGTCGCCCTCTAGCGACAAGCCTCATGTTCGCACGGAGCCCCGCGCGGTCTGTCCTCACCTCCGCCTCTCTGTGGATTCCTCAAACAACCATCTTGCCGCCTTTACCTTTATTTCGTGAAATATATGTCACGTAACCCTGTGACAAATGTTCGAATGTTACTTTTTATACTAAAGTGATGTGGGAGACCACAAGAGCTGCTGTGAAGTTCCGCACATTCCGGTTTAAATCTCTGTGGGTTTGTCTGTCTGGGTAAGTGCAGGCAGACTGGGCTGGACGTGGCATTTAAAAGACAATGAGCTATTGACTGATTGGCCCTGTTATGTTATCAGTATGGATAAAATGTGATATCTTATCGGGAAGGGTAAAAAAAAACTCCAACTGTTTGTTTGCTTGCTTGACTAAAAAATCACTTTTCTATCTTTACAGGCCAGAACATCCATAAACATGGATGGGCTAAAGAACTTTATGGTGTTTGTGGTTTTCTTGGTGCTGCTGGCTTCAGGTAAAAAGCCTCATTGTTTTGTTTGCATATTATTTAATTTTTTATTTCTTAATTTTTTTTTACATTTTCTCTAATGGTAAAGTTTTCAAATCTGTCCCTCAGTTACCTCCGGACTGTCGCCTCCAACCATCGTGTCCAATGAGGAAGAGTTCATCCTGCAGCCCAACTCCGTGTTCAACATCAGCTGCACCGGGAAAAGAAACGTCGTTTGGGCTGAACCTCTGCCGAAAAACACGTTTGTTTACCCCGGATACTACACGGCCACGTTATTCATCTACAATGCAACTGTGGAAAACACGGGCTATTACATGTGCACCTATGAAACCCACGAGAGCGACCCAGAGCACGAACCGGAAGAAGACAATGAGGCAGGAATTTACGTCTTTGTCCCAGGTGAACATGTTTTCACGTGGTGCCAACAGTCATGGATGTCTATGAACATTTAAAAAGAGACCAGAGGCTGTCCAACTCTTAACCGTCATGTCAGTTAAACAGCATTTTCTGATTGCTTAACAGGGAAACTGTTGAATAAATCCTGAAATTTTTACTTTTGGGGGAGATTTTGACCTATTTGTAAAACCCAAATGGAAAAACCTGTAGCAGAGGAATTTTAAGGCCAAAATTAAAGATGTTCTGATGGGCTACCATTTTTTTCCCTCCCGACACCATTTCAGATACCGAGTACCAATCTGACACCAGCATGTAAAAAAACAATTTGCTCTGCACATCTCCTTTGACTTTCCAGTGTGAAATATTGCTGAATACAGACATTTGCTGGCTCTGTCAGGTCTCTGCTCCTCTTCATCGCTCTTAAAGTTAGTAGTTGTAGTAGCATTAGTATTAGTAGTAGCAGCCAGAGCACAACTTTCTGAATACTGCTTTAGAGAGGCAAAGAAAAAGTGATTTTAGGTGAATGGCGTCAGTCAGAGCCAAATGAGCTAATTGGAAAGTAGCTAGGTACCATTTCGTGGCTAACAAATAACACGGTGTCAGAACGGTCCGTAGACTGGCATACTCCCCGATACTAATACCAACAGCAGCATTTTCAGCAGTATCGGTAGCATATTCTGATACTGGTGTCTGTATCAGAACAAGTCTAGCCAAAATGCGTGCATGAGGTTTAGTAGAGTTTCTATTTTGACAAAAATTTGAACATTTTGATAATCCTCGTGCACAAGCTTAGCTGGTGATCTGGTGGATGTTAACAGGTGAAAGGAAAGTCAAGAACAAATGAAAATTAAGTACAATGAATCAAAAATTCTGCTTTTAAATCAAACCAAATTTTATTACTAAGTGTGACCTCTTCCCCTCCTTGTGCATCCAGATGCCCAGGCTCCCTTTGTCCCCGAGCGGCCTGATAACTTAGTGGTCCCGATGGATGCAACTGGAGTCCCCATCTACTGTCGTGTGTCAGACCCCTACTCTCATGTCATCCTGAGGAGCGTCCCTAGCGGAGAGGAGATGTCTGCCTACTACGACAACAAGATGGGCTTCTTCGGAAGCCTCTCTCCCGGGCAGTACCAGTGTGAAACAACTGTCAACAGCCAGACATTTAAAAGTGCCATTTACACTGTGGAGACTGAGGGTAAGTCAGCACCAAAATGCAGAAAAAGACTTTGCAGGGTTCAGAAGAAGGGTTTTCCTCTTTAGATTCAACCCGTATGTGTTCTCTTTTAATGAAATGAGCTTAGAATAATAAGAGTCAAGTTATATTTTTATTTCCAAAAAGCACAAAAGTAAATGGATAGGGCCTTGAAAGCTGCACAGCTGGAAACACTCCCCACGTGTGTTTACCATGAGAGAGCTGCAGGGTGATCTCAGTGCATGACAGCCATGACATTATGTCATTATCACAGGGGGGAGATGACTTAACACGCCTGTTTTCACTCTGTGTGTGTGTGTGTGTGTGTGAGTAATGACGACTTGCTGGTGATAAATGAGCTCACGGTAATCAAGTTGTCACTGTCTCGGGACCTGTGAGATGACAGTGCTGATATGTGCTCTCTGGTGGTCCCTCCAGGCCCTGTGGGGATGGAGGACTTTGACGTGGAAGTGAAAGCCAGTGAGGAGATGGTGAGAGCGGGACAGCCTTTTCATGTCTACTGCATCGCCCCCACAGGATTGGGCTTTCAGCAACAGTGGCTCCATCCTAAAAAACAGGCAAGATGCAACCCCTTTCTTTACTGTGAGGTCTTAGTTTAGTCCGTCTTTTTCTGGCTCAATCCATAATCATCCTCTCAGCCTTTCTGCCTTATTTCCTTCAACTCCATGTCATATTTCTATGTCATTTCCCACCCCAGCAGCACCGAGGCTTAAATTAGCGGATGATGGTTTTGGACTAAAACGTAGCAGCGGTGGAAGCGGAATAAAACTTTGAGAACGGCCCTCAGTGGTTACAAAGTATGTGTTAGGAGAGCGGTGACTGAATGTTGTGTCTTCATTATGAGGACGTCAGCCAAACAGCTCCGGCTGCAGTTTAACTCCATGCGGAACGCTGATGGGGGCGGGCAGTTCAAAAGAAGAGAAAAAGGATAGTAAATCCTTTGACCCCATTGACCCTGAGATGTTAGGACAGATGCTATCTGCTCATGACAGCCAAGTAAACATTTAATGCCTCTGAAGTCCTCACTGCAAGGGTCCAAAAGAGTCCCTTTTGCAATTTACGTTTGTTTATATTTGTGTTGAGATTCTTAATCTATACAGCACGCTTTCTCTCTTTCTGCATGGGATTCCTCTGAGCTCTTTTCCAGAGACGGTGAGGGCAGGAACGCTGCAGTCTTAACTCCTGGTTTTGGTCTCAGTTGCAATTACAGGCTTTTAAAAATGCTCTGAGATCCTGATTTATCTCCTGTGGGCTTACAAGTGTTTTCACCATCAGCCTGCAGCAGCACGACACAGCGACTCTCATACAGTGTCCCTGTA
>JAPZDX010000020.1:24432566-24443423 GCA_029783625.1 Naso annulatus | reverse complement strand
ACCCAGAAAACCTGACACTCAACAGAGAACACTTGTAGAGGTCTTCTCTCCATGCTGCATGATTAAAGGATCTGATTCATCACTCTGTGTTTGTCTTCTTCTAAGACGTAGTAACTCTCAATTTCAACAGGTAAAATTTCCCTGACAGAGTACAGCAGAGTGCGGAGACGCACATGAGAGAAAGGGGAGGAGGAAGCTACACAGACCATTTGAGAGAATGCAGAAAATAGAAAGAAGACAGAGGGTACAAGTCACAGTTTTCTGAAGATCTACAGACTTTACTTTTCGGTCAGTTGTGTCTGGATGGATGAGGGTCCAACTCTTGGCACGATAAAAAAGACAAGGACACAGAGGACAGGGGAGGAAAGGAAGCAGGAAACAGCCCACATTTCCTCAGACAGGATACTGTTCTCCTCTAAGAGGCATCCTGGACTCTAATGCCTCAAAGGCCTTTCACAAAAACACAGTTGTCTTCCCTTGACACATTGCTGCATTGCAGAGAGGAGGAACACAGGGGCGACTTGTGAACCTGTGAGAAAAAAACTCAGCGAGAACTGAGCCTGAGTGAAGCAGCGAGGTCTTCAGGTCAGCCGGCATGTTGGGTGACTCTGACCTGAAGATCAACGTGTGACCTGAATTGATCTGACCTGATGCATCAAAGTAATGTAACCTATTACATTTGATTACTTTTTGATTACTTTTCTAAATTTCTAACAAATGTTTTTAACTGTTAACCACTTTCAAATGTTTAAACCAGGCAGTGTTCATGGCAGATGTGGGGCACTGCAAATTCAAACAAGAGAACAAATCAAAAGCATCAGAATCACATCAAACTTCACCAAACAGCCTTGACCAGAGAAATATTTAAGGTGTTCCTGCGCAACACGAAACAAGTACGTTCACATCAGTCAAGTAGTCGGCTGGAAGATTTTGAGCTGGAACAAATGGACAATGGAGAGGAGATCCAGGTACCATCAGAAGACAGCTTCGTGATCACAACAACCAAAGCTGCCAAGGAAATAATTATGAACAACATGAGGAATATCACAGAGAACCCTTTGAGTGACATCCCAGATGAGGATTACAAGCACCTGCGAGCTGAAACCTCTGAGGAGATTGAAAAGATTTCAAAAAGCATTGCTGAGACACTTTCCAGCATGAAAGAGGTATATATATATATATATATATAAAACGCAGTGCATTGTATGAACACATAATTGTGAGCAGCCCCGCACTTTTTCACTCAGTGAACAGCCCAGCACACAGCATCTGAGGAATCACTGCTTCCTGCTTGTCTCTCTCAAACATGAATAGTAGTTGTAATGTCCTTTTTTCATTTTAAAAAAGTGTTTCAGAAACTAAACAGGAGGATTGTTTTAAGGGTTAGGTAGGCCCACCTAAATTTCTCTGTGCCCACCCACAACATGATTTCACATAACGTGACACTCTCAGACCACACCACTTACTAACAGCTGTCTATGGGCAGGCCTATCATGCTGTTTTCCTAAATACAACACAAAAGATTATTGTTATTTATCCCAAAGTTACTGATTGCAGCTTTTAGAAAAGGCAGTAGCAAACATATTTGCTTGTTGTCAGCAGACCTGCAGTTTTTTCTGAGTTTTTGTTTTAGATATTTGGTGCATAGAAACTAAACACTGCTTCTTCTGTTTTTAGCTGCAGTGATTTCTAGCTCCAAAAATCAATGTGTGTGGGTATACATATACAATTTTATGTATTTTTTTAAATGGACTACATCCTCTGTTTCACTTTCTTTCTCTGTTTCATTTTGATGTTATTGCAGCTACATCAGTGTGTTCAATAATTTGCTGATACTGAAATAAATTGGAAAGTAATTTTGAATAAATTTGTTTTGATTGTGGAATAGCAGAAATAACACTGTTAAGATGCTGAAAATGCTGTTTTCTGAGCACGTGAGAAGTTGACTTTTCACAAGAAACAAACGAGAACCAAATATGATGACGCACATTCACATTAATGCAGCACTAACATTGATCCAAACTGTTGCATCTGGGCGCTGCCACCTGCTGTCATTTTACAACATTAGTCTATATGTAAAGTTAAACGCTTTCTCAATGATACTTAATCAATGGAAAGATCCTTTACTTTGCAGATGATTTAATTGTTAAGTTTAAAATAATTTCTTGGCATTTCCTGCTTTCACGTTGTACCCGGAACTGCTGCAAGCTTTCCGACTGACGCTTTTCTGTGTTGCACAAAACAGTGCTGGAAAATGTTTTGGAGCTCAGTCGACTTGTGCTTTGCTGATGTTTTATGGTCTTTTCTGGCTTCATGTTTCCTTGTAGCTTTCTGCGCTCACAAAATCTCAACGCACCTGCCGAGAAAATACGAAACGTGTCGTCTTTACGTGATATTTCAGGATCTTATTCGCTACGGAAAAACCAAACAAAACGTCAAACAGGACGACTGGCTGCGTGCGTTTGATGTCCCAAAAAGGTAAAGTTAAGAGGGATCGACTTAGAAAATATGGTAAGCTAAAATAAAGTGAATTTATAAGGCATGTGTTGAATTTTTAATAAATATGTAATTGAAGTTTTATGGGCTCATTTCATTATAAGCGTCAAACCGAGTGCGCAAAAGTGTAGATATGAATTTATTGGAGCGGTAAAATCCTAACTTCAGCCACTTCTTATGTCTGTCAGGTGGTTTTGGCACTTCTATGCCATCTCTGTTGGCTGGAATGGTTTTCTTCTTGTCCTGTACCTGAACGTCTCACTTCAGCATCAGTCGTACCCATCATGTCTGAGTGGACTGCTGGATGTGTTAACGGGTGTACCAAGCACTGACAGTCAAGGTAAGCCGCGTGAGAAGCTTGTGTGTTCCTGCTGGATTCACTCTGGTGCTGGTGTTCACTCTGTCTGTAGTCCCACAGCTGTCCACCGTGCTGGTCCAGCTGCTGCTCTGCGTGCACTCCCTCAGGAGGCTGCTGGAGTGCCTGTTTGTCAGTGTCTTCTCTGACGGAGCCATTCATGTGGTGCAGTATGTGTTTGGACTGGGGTATTACGTCATGCTGGGGCTCACGGTGCTTTGCGCAGATCGTCTGGGAAAAGGTTCAGCTCAGATCAGTCCTCTCGTCATTGATTATTCACTGTTTCTGCTGTGTGGTATTGATGCTGGTGTTGTTCGTTTTAGGGACTGGAACTCTCTTCTCTCAGCTGGACTGGTGTCATGTGACAGGAAGTGCACTTTTCATTGGGGCCTCATTCATGCAGCATCAATCCATGGTTCTGCTGGCTAGGCTTCGCATTGGGAAGTCAGGTAACTTTGTGCTGTTGTCTGCTATAACCCAGTGTTAGGGGGAGCCTGGGGTGTTTTATTGCAAATGATATACACATATGAACAACGGACCATTCCCAAAATTACCATAAATATGAAACTGTAGATTTATACAGTCTAACACTAATCTACATTCTCTATCATGATGGTAGGCTGCACAAAACAGATTGCAGAGCAGTATCACATCATGTCATCAGTATTGTAGTAGAAAAGGCCATTTCAGATTAAATTGCATGTGAATGCTGAGAGCTGTGTGGCTGACGCTGAATTGCCAACGCTGAATCTTTGAATGTTTGTTGAAAAAAACTGAGGCCACACTGAAATGCTGTTTACACACTGAAAAAAGCATGATATCTCAAACACAGTAAAAGATAGCAAAAACACGTGAATACAAAGTTAATAATTCAAAGTCCTGTGAATGTTTTAAAGTCTGAATGGAGTTTCTAGCTGGAAGTATGGCTGAACATTGTAGAGTTGAATAACTGAATTTTTTGAATTTTGAAGGTTTTGTCCTTAAGAAATGAATGTGCCAAAATTCCCAGAAAATTTAGAATATTTTGTAAATTTGAATGATATCAAAAATCTGAATGGAAGCAGGAATGTCCTGAATTTTCTGAATCTTTTGGTGTTTGAATGGTTTGAATATGTTGAATTATGTTGAAGTAGTTTAGGACAGAAAAAACTGCATAATAATAATAATGATAAACAATTTTTGTGCACAGAAGAACAGAGCTATCACAGTGAACATCATATATTCTGTTAACGTTTTAAAAAGTGTGTCATTGGTGCAGAGTGACTCCTGTAAAGGTCCAAGGTGTAGGATCTAGTGTCCTCTAGTGGTGAGACTTCTGATTGCAACCAATTAAAATAACATAAGCCCTACTGTCCCCTTCCAATCATGTAATGATAATAATTGATGCATTTATGTAGAGTTTTTCTTTCATTAAAATACTCAAAGTGCTGTACATTGAGGGGGAGATCTCACTAACATCCAGTGTGTAGCACCCACCTGGGTGATGCACGGCAGCCATTTTGCACCAGAACGCTCGCCACACACCAGCTTTAGGTTTAGAGTGAGATGAAAAATAAGCCACTTGCATGAGGGGCCAGATTAAATGAGCAAGGTTGGAAATCTAGCCAGGACACCAGGGAGCCCCCTGCTCCTGGTGGCAAATGCCATGGCGTCTTTTATGACCACAGTGAGTCAAGACCTCAGTTTAATGTCTCATCCGAAGGATGGCAAGGATGGCATAGATTTTTTGGCTACCGTCTCACTACCGTCCGAGCCAAACAGCTGACTTGCAGAGTGCTACAGTGCACACTGTAGTACCAAAATAAATGGCTGTCTGGCAGTAAACTGTGGCAGTGGAAAAAATCCTAAATTTAACATGCAATTGAACAGATATTGATTTTTTTAGGAAAGCATTTTTATATGTGGCTAAAAATTGTTTTTCTGCTGACCCCGTCTGCAACAGTACACAGTCTCGCTGTCATTCATTTTCGTTTATAGTCCAATCAAACATCATAATATGTTAAATCACGTGGTTTTGTTGCTTGTTGTTAAAATTAGATATATGCACGTCGTCAGGATGTTGAGTGTTGCTACATGTTGCTGCTGATGTATGTGGAAGACTGAAACTGCCAAAATCAGAGATAAATAAATAAATGACTCAATGAATAAATTAATATGACAAAAAAATACCACTATATATTTAATGTCCCAATTTAATTTTCTGTTTTATTTATTAATTTACTTATTTTTAAATTTATGTACATAGTTATTTATGTAGTGTTTTCCACTTAGCATTCAAAATCCCCAATTTATTAATTTTCCCATTTTGTTTCCCATTTTCCATTTATTTATTCATTTTAAAATGTATTTATCTATTTGTGAAATTATTTATGTATTTATGTATTATTTTCCCTCTTCCTTAGCATGCTCATTAAATGAATAGTGGTATTTTTGCCATATTAATTTATTAGTGAGTCATTTATTTCTTTATTTATTCATTCATTCATTCATTCATTCTTTTGGCAGTTTAAGTCCTCCATAGATGTAATGTTATGCTTTCAATTTGCCAGGATCTCACATAATGAAAAATGCTGGTTTAGCTGATGTGCATAAAATTAAACTGGTTTAAGCCCGTACAACGGACCAGACCAGTAACACCAGAAACCGACCCAGGCCTGCATGTGATCTCTAAAAACACAATGACAAGTGCAGCTTTAATATAGCTTTAGCATTTTAACCAATGGAAAGCAGGCTCACATTAACCACTGCGGTAATGTTTACATGGAGGCTGATGTATTTTCTTTTTGTTCTTTGTGGCGTCTTTCAGGAACAGTGGAGACGCTGGCTCACAGAGCGCCAAAGGGAGGCTGGTTCGAGCTGGTGTCATGCCCGCACTACTTTGCTGAGCTGCTGATCTACGTCTCGCTGAGCTTGATTTTCAGCGGCCTGTCTGTCACCTGGTGGCTTGTTGTCCTTTATGTACTTTTCAACCAGGCACTGGCAGCACAGCTTTGTCATGACCTTTATATCAGCAAATTTGAGTCCTACCCAAAGCAAAGAAAAGCATTTATACCATTTGTGCTGTGAAGAGTTTGTGTCTGTGTTCCTGGAGCTTTAAAGTTTGATTAAAAAAAAAAAATCAGAGACAGCATTATCAAAAATAGTTCATCAATTAAGTCTCAAAAATCTTATGCATATACATTACTCTCATTTCTCGACAAAAAAACGTAATAAATTACCACAAAGGAAAATGAAGTAAAGTGCAAAACTGTTCTTTAATATTGCACATTAGATTTCTAACTACAGCATAAAATCAAGTTTGTTGTAAGTAAATGAATACTTGAAGCAATAAAAGAGAAAATTGAGCACCTGAGTAGAATCTGTTTCATGTGTAATTACTTTCTTTATACTTATACGTAGGTTATTTATTTATTCCTGGTCTCAATTTTTGTGCACTTGATGGGATTTCAGGAATCCACTGATGGTGGTGTGAATGTTGACCTTTCACCCAAAAATTGATGAAATAAGTAACATTTTTTAAAGTGTACAGAGCAAATAAATTTTTATATTGAAACATTTATCTTAATGTAGTCGCAACAGATTAAGGTTTTTGCAACTACTGAATAAATATTTACCAGGTTTTTCCTTTTTTAAGTTTTGATGGTTAATGTTTAATTAGAATGTTTTATGATTTGTAGTATCAAAAAAAGCCATTTTATAGCCACTGAAGTCATTTTTAGCTTGCTTAGCGATTTGGTTTACTGCTTGTGAAACATCTTTTTGACAAAAATGTTTTTTGTATTCATATGATGCTTATCAGGAGAAGTACAGTTTTCCTGTTTTCCATCATGAGTATAACACTACAGTAAACGCACTGCCAGCTAGCATCATATCCTTATCACACTGCTACTCAGATATATCTGACAACATCACTTTAGCCAGCGACAGCATTTCCGTGGATGGAATCACTGTTTTTGGTAAAAAAAAAAATCAATCTTCATTAGAAATTCACTTAGTCCAAGAACAGTGGCACCTGTTAAATATAAATAGACAGACTAGACTCACAATGGTGAGACATACATCGATATTACTCAAGAAATTCTATTATTTTACTGATACAATCCTGATATAAATGTAGTTTCTGTAACAACATGGTAGAAACATTTCAGCACTTATTTTTTTCAGTGTTTACATTTGTCTATCTTCTGGACTGACTTTCAGCTGGATCTTTGTTCTTGTGTCTTTGCATTTTGGCGAGAATATTTCATTCAAAGAATCCGATTTTGTTACTAATATTCAAAGAAACATTTCTTTAAGAATAAACTAATTATTTGCTTATTATTTTTGCTAACTTTTATATTCAGAAAATAAAAGATTTAAAGAAATTTATTTTTGTTTGATGATGTTTTGTTTGGTTTTATTTATACAAAGCTGAAAATTGTCCTCATGTAACACTTAAAAAAAGACAGATCTAGATTTTAATTTTGAAACAGTATCAAATTGAAAAATACTAAAAAAAGGGAACTTTTTTTTCAAATCTTACAATTTTATAACAATCAAGCAAACATTTATGTGCGTTCGTGTGTGTTCAGATTTGTGTATATGGTATTTTTTTGTGTGTGTCTGTCTGGTTTTGTACAGTTGAACTTTATTTATTGAACAAATGATCGCCTGTAATTGTTGTATTGTTTTGTGTGTCTGCGAGGTCTGAATGAACTGCTGCAAAACTGTTAATTTAAAAAAAAAAATCTCGGTTGACAAGAACTTTGTCCAATCGCTGAGCTCTCCTGCTCGTACGTCATCCAAAAAACGGCGTCACTCCCTTAACGATCCAATCATCCGTCTCGGTTGGTCCCACGCGCGGTAGCGAGAGTCTTCTGCTTCCGCCCCGAGTAGTTTCCGTCGGTTTGATCGTGACGTGTATTACCGAAGAGTCTCGGAAATAGTGTTCGGTGCTAATATGAAGTTAGCCAGGTTTGTCGCCGATGATATAAAGTGATTAGCGGAAGACAAATCAAACACAAAGTGTCTTTGGTCAGTATTTCGGAAGCAATAATGCCTGCCACGGTCGGCGGAGGAGACGGACGGGCTGACAGGAATGTGATGCGCGTCTTGTTTTCGCTCGCCGCCGTCGTTTTGTTGTCGGTTGGAGTTGCTGCTGTTCCGGAGGAGCACAAAGCGGCTGTTCAAGAGGAACCCCCAGAACAGGTAACAGCTTAAACTCGGTTATTACCGATGAAAACTGTACTCGTGATCGGTAGGAAACAGTTTTTGAAGCCGGTGCTAGCGCTTCCTCTTAGCGCTTCAGAGCTAGCCAGCACGGCTAACTGAAACACATCACGTTGTGTTCCGGTGTTGTAACGTCAGCTCAAGTGTGTAAAGTTCCGTTAACGTAGTCTCTCTCATCTCTGCATGTGGAGAGCAAAGCTAATATCTGAGGCAAGTTAAAACAACGAATGTGAACATGAGCGGGCCGCGCTGACATTCTGTGGCCGCCCGTTTTGTTGACGTAACTTTACAGTTTAAAGCAAACGCCCTGAATATGAAGCTAGCAGCGCAGACCTGTGTGTTTGGCTTCTGTCATAAACTTTGTGGGAGGTAGTCGACTTTAATGTGCTCATTTACTTTGCAGAAAGCCTCAAGCGCCCATCCGTTAGGCCCGGTGGTCTCTGAGGATGACCCCAGCAAAGGAAACCTGGGTTTCATTCACGCCTTCGTGGCCTCCATCTCTGTCATCATCGTCTCTGAGCTGGGAGACAAGACCTTTTTCATTGCAGCCATCATGGCCATGCGTTACAACCGTCTCACCGTGCTGGCAGGTGCTATGCTGGCCCTGGGACTCATGACCTGTCTTTCTGGTAAGTACAGGTGGATGTTTTGAATAGCAAAATATTTATTCCTCTTTATTTCCCTGAGCTGTCTGATTATAAGATCTAATATTCTAATGTCCCCAGTGCTGTTTGGCTATGCCACCACCATCATCCCTAGAATCTACACATACTATGTGTCCACGGCTCTGTTTGCTATCTTTGGTATACGCATGCTGAGAGAGGGGCTGAGGATGAGTCCAGATGAAGGACAGGAGGAGCTGGAGGAGGTGCAGGCAGAGATCAAGAAGAAGGATGAGGAGGTCAGTCAACTTTTTTGCAATCTTATCCCTGACAGATCAAGTCGGACAAGTCCAGCATGACTGTAAATCATTGGGTGTAAATACACACACATATTTCATAGTATTATCATCACACACCACAGAAATGCAAAACGGTTCATGTTTCTTAATCAGCACAGTCACAGAAACTGTTACAAGCCACGTTTACACAGGAGCAGACTTGCTAAAAACAGAAAAGTCTTTCCTTTGCGTGTTCAAAATATGTCTGCGTTTACGCAAACAACCAAAAGCGCTGTAGTATGTCCACCAGGCTGGTAGTCAGCGGTGTTAGTTTGTAATGACATATCATTGGAGCTGCCAAAGTTGCTAACTTCCTGTTGCTGCTAAGCCCTATGCAGCCACAAATTAAAGAAATTCAGCTGCAGTTTGACTACTGAAATTATGATACAAACACTCAAATTCACAATATTTCAGCATATTTGACCTGCTTCGGGTGCACTGCGGAGTGTTTAATCAGAGTTTGGTAGTGGCCAGAACAGAAGAGACTGACTTGCACCAGCATTAGTGTTAGCATTATCAAGTCAAGTCAGTTTTGTTTATCTAGTGTCAAATCACAAGAAAGTTGTCTCAGGACACTTTACGTACAGAGTAGGTCTAGACCACACTAGCATATGCTTGTCTCAAAGATTAAGCCATGCAAGTCTAAGAACACACAGCCAGTACAGTGAAACTGCGAGTGGCTCTTTAAATCACTTATGGTTCCTTCACTGATATGCACTGTCTCAGGTTTTACGGTTTGCCAGTTTACACAGTTGGAAAGAAGTTTGCAGTTTCAAAAGATTCCACCCTGGAACCCAGTTTCAAACATTTGCAGTTTCAGGGACGCCAGCACACCGTTGTAATGTTAAAGGAAGGCCGAACCGCAACAGAAGTATTTTGTTTGGTGTGAAAACCCGCACCGTGTAAACAGCCCCACAGTGTTCACAGCAAGAGATTATATGTGGAAGTGACATGTATGGGAGTAATAAGCAATGAGACAATGAATTTAATGTGTAAGCCTGAAGATTTTCACGTGAAATTGGATGAAGCCAAATAAAACTCTTTGAACTGATTTTTTTATTGCTTTTACCTGAGCTACTATTGAAGAAAAAAACAGAGTTTTCTTTAAGCCAAGCTGGCCAGTACTACCCTTTAAGAACATTCTGATATTTTAGGGTATTTCTGTAATAATGATATTTTAGATAATATGACAAAATATTGAAAGAATCATCTGAGCCTCTGAGCTCTGCTCGCAGGATTTTTGGCTTTCCTATTATGTAACCGTGTGCTTCTGCATGAGTGGAGAAATATTTTTTTTGTATTTCTGAGGCCTAAATTTCGGCACAGGATTGCGAGTATCTTGCATCATTTAATATGGTCCCGAAAATCTGGACCTGCGGGACAATCCCGCAAGCCAAAGCCAATTCTTTGTTTTATGTCAAATGAGACGTAGTACGTGGTTATTATTATTATTGGAGAGAAGGAGGGAGGACAGAGCATCATCACGTGAAGCAGGAGCAGCGTTTCTGCTCGTAACATTTTGCTGTGACTGCAACACCAATACAAAATGTCAAAAGCAAATAAAACATTTTGCAATCAGTCAGCTGATCCGTTTCCTCAATATATACACTGTCATTATAAAACACATGAGTAGCTTTACCCGCGAGGCCTGTGCTACTCTCTTTGGAGCCTCGACAGGAGGTGAAGATGACCCATGACCAAAAGTCTGTAACACACAGCGTCATGAAGATTCAGAGATTCATACAAGAGACGTCTCCTTTATTACCTGATCTGTCACTGCTCATTCAACCCGTGCTGGACTCTTCATGTCAATCAGCTGTCACTCTGTCTGTTAGAATCCAGTGTGTGATGGGAAAAC
>JAPZDX010000020.1:24348549-24359490 GCA_029783625.1 Naso annulatus | reverse complement strand
GTGAACTGGAGTAACCTTTACAACTATTTACCATCATAGCTGAGAGAAATATATCCACATAACAACGTTTGACGTGACGAGGCACTGATTCTGAGTATGGATACAATCGATTTTTGCTTTGAAAAATGATTTTAGATCCACACAAAAGTCACACTAGAAGTCACTCTGTTTACCTATCGATGTAATTTGATTGTAGAAATATAAATGTATCGTTTCACCCCTTGTGCTGTCAGATGTTAGCGTTTGTTGACTGAATTGGTGATGGGATGGAGAGTTCAGCCTATCTTGAGTATTGAATTAGCTAGAATCCAGAGATGGAGTGATTACTCAGGAATCTATTTGTTGATCAGAAAATTAGTCAGCAACCATTTTAATAATTAATCAGTCTTTTTTAAATCTTGCTTTAAATGCCCAAAATTCAGTGTCTCCTGCGTATTGAAAATAATAAATCATTTTATAAACAATAAAAAGATTTAACAAACTGACTTTCAGATTGTTTGTCAGATGGAAAGTATTTAAAGACGTCATCTCATCCATTTTCAGTGTTGTTTTTTTTTAATTTATTTATTTTTATTTAGTTACATTTTTAAGGACTAGTTGGTCAATTCTAAACATTACCTGCATATTATTCTGTGTATTATTGTTATTTTCAGTGGCATCTATGTATTTTCCTTGTTCAGCTCGGCTCAGAAGCCACACTGACATAATGAACTAGTTTTATATCTTGGATTGAGCCTCACACACACATCTCCAAACTCTCTGCAGACTGCCCAGACTTCAGCTCTGACAGACAGACAGGAAGAGGAGAGGAGGATTCTTGAGCTGGAGAACGCCGTTCGCAGTGTAAGCCTGATGGACGTTACGTGTGAAGAACAGTTACTGCATGATGGTAACTGCTAAAACTTTGGTCCTAAACAGATCTGTGCTGCTGTTTTAATCTGGCACGTCGTGTGTTTCTGTGTGCAGTTGGAGCGGGAGAGACTGGACCTGCGGTCACAGGTGTGTCTGCTGAAGGAGAGCAGGGAGGCTGCGGAGGAGGAGCTCAAGGTTCGCTCGGCAGCTGTGGTTCAGAACGCAGAGGAGGTGGCCCAGCAGAGGGCGGAGTCTAATGCTCTGAGGTTTGTATCGTATGAGTGTTCTTTAAGAACGTGTCAATTGTACTGCTGCCACAAGGTGTTAAATGCATATTCTGAACTAAAAGGATCATCAGCAGTTGTTGAGTGAATATGTTGCCAGTGTGTTGGACACTGATGGATTTTCGCTGTCTGTCAATAGGCTGCTACAGGAACAGATGGAGCAGTCACTGTCTGATACCCAGCACAGGCTGTCTGTGAAGATGAACGAGCTGCGAGTCGCTCATGAGCAGATTGAGAAACTGGAGGAGAGGATAGGTGAATGTTGGTGGATTCTGTGGATTGCTGGTGTTGTGCAATTGTGTCGTTTTCTGTGGCTGCTTGGCTGTGAGCTTGACTTCTTTTTTCTTTTGTCTGGCAGAGGGGCTGAGTCAGCAGGGCTCCAAGCACAAAGAGGAAGTTGCTGCTCTTCACAAATCCATCTCTGCCCTGGATAGAGAGAAAGATGCCCTGCAGGATGAGGTGGATCAAAAGACTGAAAAACTGGTCGCCGTCCAGGAGGAGAACTCTAAAAAGGTAACAGAGACCAACAGATCTCATCAAGGTTATCGGGCTTTTCATGAAGAATAGATTCACATTTTTCCAAAGTTTGTTTTGAAAAAATACTTAAATACACAGAAAAAAGTTGATGTTGCCTGTAATCATTCTTTCTTTTTATTCTGGCTGTGAAAAAGTCTCATCCAGAAGCAGTTCTAGTAATTAATGTAGGACAAAATGGACACCCTCTTTCTGTTCAAACGATTGAAGAAGCAGTGTGAAGGTTAAACACTGATGAGCAAGCAGCTCTGTATCGTTTCACAATCGGCAGCATGTCTTCCTTCCATCTCATATGGGCCGAGCATGCCTGCTATCCCCTGTGCCAAAATCTCCTCAAATGATGCGTTTGACGTCATTTATGTAAATTTGGACCTGCCTGCTCAGAATTGTTAGCCTGGCTCAGCCAAACTAATTGTCAAGCAAGAATTAGTCTGGTATCTCTCGATTTACTGTTCATTTCCAGTGGGGCAGCACCAACGGATGCAGTCCACAATATTACGCACTACACAATATTAAATCGAAAGAATGTTCCAATGTGACAGATAACAACCTTAGAGACCCGACAAGTACTGTTTTGTTTTTGTTTTTGTTTTTTTGTTTTGTTTTTTTTGTGATGACACGTAGGGAAGAACAGGACCCTTTAGAAGGAGTTTCTCTACCTCTGTGCGCGGTGTGGACCTGGGACTCAGCAGCCTCGGCACAACACAACATGTTAAAAAACACCAGATAAAAGCACTAAAAGTGACATAAAAAGCTAATATCAAAAAACAATACAACTACGTCTATGTGATTATTGTCTGTAGGCTAGCAATGCATCGCGCAAGCTACAGCGAGGCTTGAGTCACCGTCTCCAGCTGCAACAGGCAGCAGCCTCACTGTTAGCAGCTTACCTCATGACTTCCGCTTGCACCGCTTCTTGCATCTACTCTGTTATAATGTGATGTTATTTCAAGGGGGAAAAAATCTATACGTCGGGTCAGAATATATCAGCATTAATGTAATTATTTTACAGCTTTTGGAAATGATGCTAGCTGCCACTCTTGCTTGAGCTATTACTGTTTTGCACACTGATTCGTGTTTGCTCGCTGGCGATGCATCCTGGAACCTGAAGGTGCTGCAAGAACAGCTCTGTGAGCAGGACAAACTCAGAAAACTCAGCTTTCTCTGTCAATGTAGCACAAACTAAGGAATTTTTTGCTTCAATTGACACAGTTACCATCAACTGTAATTGGACTTCCACATGAACAGTGGTGGGTTTCTACTTTAAGTGAAATTATCATTGATTTTGAGCTTCAGCAGTGGTTGTTTTTGTATTTTTGTTGCATAATTCACCCTTTTGTTACAGTCCAGACAAACAAAAATAGAAAGTTTTGCTCTTAAATGATCCCACCTGAAAAATTACCCAGTTTGACTAATTTAGACTGCTGAAGCCTTATTTTAACATATTTTTATACAGAACGATGACTGTGAATGTTGTGCAATAACTTTCTATTGCCTGGAATCACATAACAAAGGGATTTTTTGTGGCCATTAAAGACACAAGGAATGATGGTCATTTTAATGGACATATGGACAAATGAATATTGTTTTAAGATTGACATAAAAAACTGTGCTTTGAAATGTAACTCTCATATGAGTTTTGCTTCATGAGTGTTAATGAGGAAGAATTCCTTGCATTTACACAGGAACAGACTCTTAGAGATGTGAGACTCACGGTCGCAAACATGGACAGCTCACTGGCGTAAGTGTTGTTTTAAACTTCAAAACGAACTTTCAGAAATTGTGAATTCTTCTCAATAAGCTGACAAGGCTGTTGTGTCAATGCATGATCCTTGTAGTCAGCTGCAGGGGGCGCTAAACAGCCGTGAGAGGGAGATAACCAGTCTGAGGAGACAGCTGGATGCCCGTGAGGAGGAGCTGGCTGGACTCAGGAGAGACAAAGAGGTCACGGTCAGAGAGAACAGGAGGCTGCAAGATGACCTGGCCACAATGACGCGAGAGAACCAAGTACGGGAGAAATAAATCTGTCATTAATCGGTCGTTGTTTCCTCTGAGTTGCACAAATATGAAGGAAACTGTTAAGAAAATCCACCAGCTTCTGTTGTTGTTTCTGCAGGCTGTCCATGTGGAGATGGAGGAAGCTTTGCACGAGAAGGATGAGCTGAAGCTGAGGGTCCACTCCTACATTTCAGAAGTGTCCAGAATAGAAAAGCTGATGGCCACAAAGGCAAGAGAAAAGTTTACATCTGGAGCTGTTTAAGGCTCTATATTGTAGATTAAGATGGTTTTTCTGATGCTTTGGACATCCCATCTGCCCACTGACCAGTCCGTGTTCACCTACAGGAGCAGGAGAACAGGGACCTGCTGGATCGTTTCAGGACGGCCCACTCTGAGGTGGAGGAGCGGGAGCAGAAGTTGCAGCAGGCCGAAGGCCTCAATAACTCCATCCGCCTGGAGCTGCTCTCCTCAGACACAGAGCGTAGACACCTCCGCGAAACTGTCAGCCAACAAGAGAGAGAGATACAGCAGGTGAGACACGGGCTGGAAAAGCAGCTGTGCATCCACATTACAGGGAAATACTTGTTTCCAGGTGATACACTGTAATGTAACACCTCCTTTAAACCTGGCATCAAACGCCTTTTTTGTGATCGGAATGCAGTCAGATAGTGCTCGACCTCATACATTTACTCCAAGTATTATTATGTGTCTCCAGTGTTCACATTGACATCCGATTGCGCTCCTTCCCACTTCACATAACGTCACATATTCTTCTTCTTCTTCTTTGCTTCAATTTTTAACACCTCCTTCGCTGAGTTCAGCCCTCGGATGCAAACTGGCCGATCATGGCGTAGCATCTGCCAGCTGTGCGCAGAGTCCTAGCACTGCAGGGTCCGACAGCCATACAGCTGTGCTTCACTGAAACTCAGGCGATCTTTTCAGATTTTCTCCAATGTCGGGCTGTTTCTGTGGATGTCTGCCTGTGGCACTTTTAATCTTGACAGTTGTTATTTGGTGAAGGTCTGAGGGGATTCACAATCTTTCCCTCTCCAAAGTGAAACACTGAAAAGTAGGCTTGGGCGATATCTACAATTTAACATTACAATATTGTTGCCCTTTAAAAAAAAAGGACAAATCAAGATAATTTTTTTTGTAACTGTTTTTATATGATAAACATGCAAATTATCATGATGTCTTTGGCAAAGAGGAAGATTGAACACTGAACAATGATTTACAAATGACCCAGCTCATCCCGTGCTCTTTTCTTTATTCTCAATCATAAGTTAATTGTTTACTTTGACTGATAAAGTTATTTTCAGTAACCAGTAATGTCTTGTCGGCCATTCCATGAGCTAAACAAGCGTCTTTCCTTGTTTCCTTCTTCCTCTGTGAGCTGACTGAGTGTGTTTATCAGCTGACGATGAGTTTTTACACACAGTTCAGCAGGTCTCTCGCTAGTGGACTTTTTTTTTTTTCTTTCTTTGGAGGAAGAAGAGAAAGTGAATGTAAACGTCGGTTGGCTCATTTCTTCATTTCTTCAACACATCTGAGTTTAACTTGACAAGTTTGAGAGAACATGTGTGTTCTCCTTCACTGCAGCCCGCCTCTGCCTTGTTCAAAAGCGTTGAC
The DNA here is from genome assembly GCA_029783625.1 of Naso annulatus. Lineage (NCBI taxonomy): Eukaryota > Metazoa > Chordata > Actinopteri > Acanthuriformes > Acanthuridae > Naso > Naso annulatus. The sequence goes on along the minus strand of JAPZDX010000020.1, from coordinate 24,354,193 downwards.
AGTACTTTCAGCGCATTTGAACAAGACAAGTCTGCAATTCACATTGTTTTCCTCTGTGATGAGGAAAGAGCCACAAAGGTTGATGGTCTCAGTAGTTTCCAGTTCCTTTCACTCTGCTCCACTGCAGCTGAAACAAAAGTACACTTTTTTACCCAGAAGACCTGTCGTTTGATACTGTCACGTGTCCGCAACGGTACTGATTCACTTTTACTATCGCAGCACTGTGAAATTGACAATACCATTACATCCCTACGAAAAACACATTTTAATGGTGTACAGGGGGTTTGAGATGATGCAGAGCATTAAAACATTCCGAGTTGTTTGTGATAATGTGTGTGATTACTGAAACCTCTCACCCTGCTCTGTCCAAAGCACATACAGGCCCTGCAGGCTTATGAGGCCCAAGTATCGTCGCTGGTTCGTGGGATGTCCCGATTAGAGGAGGAGCTACACAAAGCACAAGAGGAAAAGGCGTCTCTTCTCTCTGATCTGGCATCTGTCAGGGAGCTGTGTGTCAAACTGGACTCTGGCAAGGAGCTCACTGCACGTCAGCTTACCTCCAGGAGCATGGATCTAGAGAGAGTGAGGCCTAAACACACCCTGCTCATCTTTTTATGTTACACAAGTTTCTTTTTTAAATAAATCTGCATGTTTTGTAGGTCACGGGAGAACTGGAGGATGTTCGGTCAGAGGCAGAGCTGCTTAAGAAACAACTGGCGAGCGAGAGGCTGACCGTCCGCAACCTGGAGACACTCCTCTCCACCAATCGGCAGAAGGAGTTCCAAACCCACCTGACAGCCAGTGAGAGAGAGTCGGAGCTGAAGGTTCTACGTGATAGGCTGACCCTGGCTGACAGCAAAACGTAAATCCCATTCCATGTGTTGGCTGCAACTGGAAGACTTAAAGCTTTTCTTTTCAAATAGCTGATTGCGATTTTTGTGTGTGTGTGTCTGCATGCGTGTGTACGTGTGTCAGTGCGGAGCATGCCAGGGAGGTGTCCCAGCTCCGCGGCAAAGTCTCTCAGCTGCAGACGGAGATGGACGTCCTGAAAAGACAGCTGACTACTGAACGTTTTGAACGGTGGGTTAAGGATTTTTTAGTTTGTTCTCACTGTCGCTGACTTTTCAGCCGTATCCCCAACAGAAATCATTTTCACCGAAGCTGCAAGTCTCGGGATAATCGTGAATAATCTCACGATTGATTTGAAAAAGATGTTACACTGATGTACAGTTTTATGTTTCCTGATTTATTTTCAGTTGTCTAAACACGTCAGCATGGCTGCAGGCTTGGTTTGCACACTGTGTCCGCCTCAAAAAACAAGTCTAAGAGGATGTGTGCAAATATAACTATACTACTACCATAACATTCCAAACTAATTAAAAAAAAAAAAAACTGACCAGGAGGTGAAGTCACCACTATTTATTTACTCTTTATTTGTGCAGGAAGACCTCAATATTTATGATTACTTATTTAAAATTCTTACAGAAATGTGTGTCTTCAACGTGCTGCCAACAAAATATTTCAGTGTGTTTAAGTACAATTTAAGTTTTTATTTCAAGGTTTTTAGAATATTTTGATTCAGAGGACAGTTTTTTTAATGTATGGCATGATGCTTGTTTTAACAACCAATCAGTTAGTAGCGACATCACCTGTTGCTAAGAAGCACGGAGTAGAACAGCCAGTAGGAACACATGTTTGCTGAAATGTCCTGTGATTGGCCGAAAAATACCCTGTCATGGTCTGAATACAGAGAGGGGCAGAGGTCTCGTATTCTTTCGACCACCTGAATTTCAACCCACTAAAAGATTATCGTGGGATTTTTGGGCAATGACCCCACAAATAAACTGCCTATTAAACCTTTAAGCTAGTTCTTCACTTGACTGCATAAACAACCTTATCATTTGATCTCTGAAGTGGCAAATTATCACAGAAAATTTCCCACTTTACTGTAAACCAGCAAAAACGATTCTCTTGCAGCCAGAAAGTGAACACTGAAAAAGTTTACTGACTGTTCCACGACTTTTTTCTGACCGTTTGTTTTTTAAACAGCATGCTACTGGATTATAACTGATTGTTTTTGTTTTCTTGCCCAATCGAAGCCCGCAACATGTCTCCAAGTTTAATTTCTTTGACCAACTGTACGAAACCAAAAGATACTAAATGGAAAAAAAACATGCAAATATAAACATAAGAAACTGGATCCAGTGGTTTCTGACATTTATGCCTGTAAAAATGACTTCAGCTCAATTATGAAAATTGTTAAAGTAATTTTGGACTAATTACAGCTTCAGTACCTGTTACAGTTACGTTGTGATGACAGTAGAGGCACAAACAACAGACTTTAACTGTCTTATTGTCTCTGTGTCCTCAGTGAACGGGCGGTTCAGGAGATGCGCAGACAGGGTTTGTCCTACTCGCCCCTGCAGAGTTCATTGCCTCTCAGCATCTCCACGAGTTCTCACCACGTCTCCCCAGAACGCTCCATCCTCCGAACTCCTAACCGCTCCACCGACAAGTCAGCAGACAGGTAAGGTTATGGACACGAAGCCTCATAATATTTGTACTTTAATTCAATTTATTACAACTACAGAATCATAGATTTTGGAGCTTAAAGCCGGGGTAGGCAGTTAATTTTCAGTCTTACTGAGCTAAAATCCCACAATAACCTTTCAGCATTTCGTCATTCAGGTGGGCTGAAAGAACTCTAGACTTCTGCACCTCTCCTTGGCTCTGTACTCAGACCGTTAAAGAGTATTTTCGGCCAATCACGGTCATTTCAGAGAGCACGTGTTCCTGTTGGCTGCTCTTAGCCATAGATGATGTTGGTAGAAGCTGATTGGCTGTACAGACAAGTGATGTGCAAAAAGGCTCCTACACACTGGGCTGGCGGTCGGGCTGTCAGAGAGAGTCAGTGTCCCTGGTCATTGTGGTGTAAGCAGCAGCATCTGAACTGCTAGTTTCCATGGTAACACACGTTTAGCACGGCTATTCCTTATTTTTCTGCTTTGCCTTGTTACTTTCTATCAGACATTATCAGTTAAAAGCGGCTGTATTAGTGAGAGTGGGTTCGAAAAATGTTGCTTAATCACAACAACGGCTTGTATATCTGTGGAGATGGATTTGCCTTCTCGGAGGAGCAGCAGGTACGAGCTTGTTGGTCACCAGCTGTTGTCTACACAGTGTGAACAGAGCGACTTTTTGGCCCAACAGCAGCCGACAAAACACGACGAAGCAGCCGATCTCTGTCACAGCTTGTTCTTCGTTGTCATTTTGGTGCCTTTAGGCTCTAATACTGGCCTCCGCTGACTAGGGATGGGCATCTGAAGAAATTTCCTTGATCGATCATCGGGAAAATTAACATTCAATTATTGAGTAATCTTATGTATCTCTCTCTCTCTCTCTCTATCTATCTCTCTGACCCGTTATAACACAAATTAATTTTAATGCTGTTAATTTTTGTTAAACACGCTATTAACGCATGCACGTTCTGTCTAGGGCTGGGCAAAACAATTATTCATCAGTGCATTGCAATTATTTTTTTTCCTAATAAAACCCCAACCGTAATCCTGCCAGCTCACAAATGAGCAGCCGATGTTTGCGGTTAAGTTACAGTGAGATAAAAATAGAGTCAACAGCTCAAATCATGTTACGAACTCAGACACCACTTCATTACTTTGACCTGCTTCACGTTTCTCCTTCTCCATCGTCTCTCCATCACAGTTCGTCCTGCATGTTCAGCTTCACCGAGCTCAGTAATGTTAATAGTTCATTTGCTCACCAACATCATTAATATTCCCATCAAGTAATGATGATCTCTGACCGGCCTTTCAGAGTTTCTGTCAGTCATTACGCAGCACATGGCTAATTTGCATATAAGCTACTAAAGTTTCTGAGCACAGAGTGCTCAATCAAATATAGATCACAGTATTTTTCATTGATTTGGATTGCTGCAATAATAATAATAAAAAACATATGTTTGCATAAAGCAAGTATATTTTTCCACTCATGTTGATAACAGCATTGAAAACTAGAAAAATATCCCTTAAAGGTACATTTAGAACTGACAATTTAAAAAGGTGTGATTAATTTGCGATTAATTACGAGTTAACTATGGAAATCATGCGATCAATTGTAATGAAATATTTTAATCGCTTGACAGCACTATTATATATAAAATTAAAAATGCCTCTGGCAGAAAATACAAAACAGTTTTCCTCAACAATTCTCTTAGACAAGTCAGATAAAGTTCAGTTGCTTAACTTCGACCAAAAAGATTTGAGGCGCTCTTAATGTAAAAGCAGCCGAGCACAAGTCTCCAACTCTTCAATGAGCCAATGCTATGACGCACTTAAACACAATTGAGCCTCTTAGAAACAATTCTTAAAAACAATCTTGTTATCGAACGATAATAACTTAAACAAAAAATATTATTTACCTCCGTGCTCAGACTGAGGTGATGGTGGGTTTAGAGGAGGATGCATTAACGTTAACCAGGATCAGAGCAAAAACAGGGAAGGGAGGGGGCAGTGGAGTTGCTTCCTTTGGAGTCTCAAAATTCATTCTCCTTCTTTCAAAAAAAGCTTAAAATCTCTTTTCTTTCTCTTTTCAGAAATGTGAGCTTCAAGGATTAATGACAAGAGACACAAATAAAGACGTTGATGAGTCACAAACGTCTTGTGTCTGGACTTGACTTGTGAACGCCTTCATACGATGAGCCTGCAGTGCACGCCAGCTCCACTTTAGTTACCCGTCCAGCCTGAGGCTCTGGGAGTGAAGTCATGCAAGGATCTTAACTAAAGCCAGTGAAGGTGCTACCATGTGAATGAGTTTTCTTTTTTACAATCTTTACATTGACTCCATTTACACAACTAAACACCAAGTGTTATTTCTGTTACACGGTTGTTAAAAATAGGATTTAACTTTGAGCTTCTGATGTAAATTTGGCTCTTAATAACAATAACTTTACATGTAATAAGAGAAGTGTTCATTCAGCGCTCTGTTCATATTTATAATGCTTAATATTCATGTTTTTAATGATGTTTAAATTATTAAATTATTCACAAAATAAAGCAATACAAAAATCCAGAACTTGCACTGACGTACGTCTCAAAACTTGAACTGGTGTTTTATTATGAGGTAAACACATCAAAGTTAAAAGATGAGATGAGGCTGTGGCATAAGAAAAAAATACACAAGCTTTATTTAAAACCCTACAACCCTGCAAGTACATGCTATGTGTTTTAGCCTGCTAAACCACTTTATGCCCAGTGAGGCCTTTAACCCTTTACCTTCTTTGACGTGTGGCTGAAGAAAGAAGCAAAATACAAAGTTTGGTCTTGCAACTTTCGTTACATTTCCGACCTTCAATTTATACTGAATTGGTTCATTCACAACAACAGTGCATGATGGGAACACGGTGAAACTGGACCAAGTGATTAATTTTACATGATTTTGTTCTTTTGTCAGCTGCTGATTTCATGCTTTAGTGGTTTTGAAGTCGAGTGTCAGTCTTTTCCAATAATCAGCAATCGAACCTTCGCTAAGCTCCGCCCTTACATGCAAACAGGCCAATCAGAATGTAGCATCTGCCAGCTCTGACTGGGTTCTGACAACCACACTGCTGTGCTCCACTGAAACTCATGCA
>JAPZDX010000020.1:24234430-24244735 GCA_029783625.1 Naso annulatus | reverse complement strand
CATTAAATCACACTGCGTCCTATCATTGTCTGCTTTCATGAGTCATTTCCTGTGTAAGTGCTGTTGAACGAATATCATTTCGTGGGCCCGCTGAGAGGAGCCACATGCAAATAGACTTTCACAGCATGTTGGTTCACTGACAACATGAGGGAAGATGTTAAACAACCACATTTAGATTTAAATACTTCCAGCAGGCATTTCTGATAGATTTACTGCGTACAGAAGTAAATAGATTCAAGTCTTATGCTGCGTTTATCCAGAATGGTCTGAACTCACAAGTCATTAAGATGCTTTCGGGCTCCTCCTTTGACCCAGGAAGAAAAAGGGGAGGATTTGGGGGGAAATTGTGCGAGCACAGTCATGCACATGCTTTGGACTGCCTGCATCCTTTTATTTTTCATGCATCTTTCTCCTCTACCCACACATGTTCTCTCCCTGACTCCTCTCTTCCCTCGGTCTTTATGTGATCATGTTGCTTGGTAACTGCAGAAGAATGATGAGAAGTGTAGGATGTGTTCGGGTGCCTCCTGTGTGATGTGATGTGTCTTCCCATCAGCTGTAAAGAACACAGTGCAGTGTGTAACCGAGCAGAACGACGCTCAATGTAACACGTTTCAGTTCAGGATTCAGGTGTGAGGATGCAAAAGAAATTCTCTTGTGGCTTCCTCTTGAACTAGAATCTCATCACTTTTGGATTGGTGACATTTTTGTTGAAAAATAATCAAGGAACACAAAACAAAATCTCTGCAGGAAATCTTTCTGCCTTTAAAAGGATCTGCTGAGTAGCCACTGAGCAAGGCACTTCAAATTATTGCTGAGCGGCAAGTGCACAAAACCTTGTTCTGAATGAATGCACAAGTATGATGAGAATCTTAAGAGCATAAAAGTTAGGCAAATAATCTTAGAGCCAAGAAATCTGAGCACAAAACTCTATTTTTGAGTTCTTATATGATTAAAACATGCAAACTCTCACAGCTAATCTGTGTCCTTAAAGTCCCAGAGCTCCACTTTCTGCAGCTGCTCCCCTGACAATTCATCAGCAGCAGTGGGATCTGTAATTTAGGGCGATATATTACAGTTGAGGAGTCATCTAACCTTGCATTTGATGGAGAGTGGGAGAAGTTCAAACAGACGCTGGGGTTGTAATTCATTGTGCTGTTATGAAGTCATTGTTGCCACGACTGCCAATGCACTGCCTGTAATCTCACCATAAATCAACATTTGAGATGTTTAATTGCTTCTGGAAAGACTTGCTCATTGCTCACATGGAGCCGATGTGGGACAGGACAATAAATCATCTTTTATCCGTCACCTGCAGTGATTAACAACGATGTGGCTGAATGATTGAACAGATCAGCTGAAGTTCACACATGCAGCATCTCCGTCATTCACACCTAGAAAAAAGAGACAACTGTTTTCAAAATATACAAAACACGAACACAGCAATTAGTCGCAGTCGTCTGAAAAACCTCCTCAGCGTTTCAGCCGAGGTTGTTTACTCGTTACAAATCACTGACTTGGTGGAAAAACAGTCTTTTTTATCTCCGTTTCAACTAACTGCAAAGATTTCTCACTATTCTAACTTGCATCTAACTCATTACAGCATCTTTAGAAAAAAGGTCACGGCACGGTTGCTAATGACAACCTGCGAGACTGCTGCTCTACTCAAATCATTTGTGTGTGTGTGTGTGTGTAGATGTGTGTGTGTGTTTTGCAGCGGCAGCCTCATTTGTAGGGATCAGTCGCCCCCTGCTGTTTTCTCACATTCTTCCACTTCTGTGGGGTTGCCATGCCAACCGGAGGGGGGCATTTCTTAAGTCAGGGAGAAAATTTAGCATCGACCTGCGATCATGGAAATCCCAGCAGTCAGTTGGATGCTTGTTACTGTAAAACCAAGTTTTGTTTTGTTTCTTTAAAACTTGAGTTATTAACTGGTACACTTAATTATTTCACTTCAAAGAGTGAAGGTGAAATAATTAGAAAGTGTAAATAAAGGGTCTATTGATGAGATTTTGAACATTAATATAGCAACAAATATATATGTGGTTAGAAAAGATCAGTGCTGTGTCATGAATTGTGGATATGGCTAAGTCTGTAATTAGTAACATGATCCAATATACAGACATTTAAAATTTTAAACTTATATTAAAAAATTGGTAGAGGCACATAAATTTGAGTTTCACACACCTTGTTTTCAACACTACTACTGCAGCAGATGATGAGCAGTGCAGATTTTTGGGACAAAAATCGAAACCAGTGTTTTTTTTTTATTGATTTTTTTTTTCTTTTTTTAATTTTTGCAATGTTCCCAAGCTAACATTAGCAGGCTGACGCTAGCGATGCTAAGCTGAGAGAAAAATTGTATCTCTGTTTCTTCAGATTCTTCTTCTGCGCAGCTTTTTTTTAATCTAGCAAGAACTACACAAAGATGTTCTTGCTCTGCATTATATTTCCAGGAGAGGAAAAGCTGTTAAAGGAACTGAATCCTTCATCACTTTTTTTCCCGCTTAGTTTGCCACAAAGCGGAGGACTCGTCTAAGAAACCCTGAATGTCAGAGATGCTTTAATTAGTTTATAGAGCGGTTTATAATGGAGAAAAAGCTTCATAAACTTTGAATTGCCATAATTTAAAGATAATTTACAGACAAAATGCCATGAAGTAATCTTTGACACCGACTATAATCTAATTATTCATTTTTATTTGTAGGCTATGTTACAATTTTTAAAAAATCTGATTACATAAACTTGATTACATGCAATCCATTACTACCATTACAAACTTGGTAAGATTATAGTGGAGTGATGGTCCTGAAATCAGATCCAGATCAGATTTAGGAGGTAGAGAAAGAGTCTGTAACCATAAAACCTGCAACCATAGAACAATTACACTTAAGGATATTTTCTCTTTTATGCCAAATAGCAACCAGCGTGAAGGTGCTTTGCTGCCATTTACCTCGACACAGTGAGAATTGAAAGAACTGAAATGATTTGTATTATTACACAATAGTTGTAATAATGTCTGGGAAGTTTGTGTTTTAAGCACTGGCGGACTCAAGATGTTTGAGGGGCAGTGGCGGAAATAGCAAAAAGGGCACCTGGTGTATGTGGTGGGACGCTGGCGCCCAAGAAGCTGTCATCCAACACCCGAGGCCACTTGTGAGGACACTTTACCATGTTGTGTTTGTTGGAAGGCCACCTGAAAGGGCATTTTACCACGTTTTGTCCACTGGAGGGACACCCTAGAGGGCACTTTTCTACGTTTTGTCCACTAGAAGTACACCCAAGGAGACCGCTTACCACATTTTGCCCAGTAGAGGGGCAACCAAGAGGGCACTTCACCATGTTGTGTTAACAAGAAGGGCACCTGAGATTGCACTTCATCACGTTTCACCCAAGAAGGCACTTTTGCTGTGTTTTTTCGAACATTAGGGCACTGCCCCCCCCATTCCCCTTCAGTCCACTAGTGGTTTGAAGATTTACATGACATAAAAAAGCAAACAATTAGCGTTGCCAGAGGTCTGCGCTCTCTCAGCCATTCTAGTAAACATCCCCTTCTACATACAAGAGATCACTGTTAATATGAAAGTACTGATAATTCCCTATAAGTATACCTTCACTGAAACAATTCACAGGTAAGAAACATCCTACTTGGGCTCACAACTAACAATGATTTGAAAAAGAAAGTCACGGTTATTCTCCATTAGTGTTTTATTCATACAGTGAGGGTGCTCATACATAATATTTATTTTTTTCTATAAAATATATTACCTTTCAGTTCCTGAAAGCAAAACTAGATATAAATAATCAAGTTTCATCTGATAAGAAGCAACTCATTTTCAAGTGTCAACCAAGGCAATCAACTGTATCAGCAGTCAAAAATGCATTGCAGATTTAAGAAATCACATTCTAATAAAGATTTTTTTTTTTCTGTCTAGCAAAAAGCCACAATGCTCAAACACTCGGCCCACCGCCCAACAACACAAAAAGACAATGATCATTTGGGTTTTTCTAAAGTAGCAAATACTGTTAAAATACTGTGGCCACAAAAAGAGTTGAGCAGGTTTTTCATTTGAGAGGAAAAGCAAAGACAGAAACACAGTCGGGGTGACGAGGGAGGAAGGTGGTGGTTTCATCAAAGGCAGAGGACTGATGCTTTATGACGTCTGTCAAGTCGCACTGTTAGACATCGTCTCTCCGGTTCTCCTCTCCACTTATGTTTTCCTCTGTTTCCTCGATGATGAAATGCTCCACAGTTGTCATGACGACGTGTCGCCGGGTGAATTTCCTTGGGCATCACAACAGCTCGCTCTGACCAGGGGCTGAATTGAGGCTGTCTAAAAAAAAAAAAAGAAAGAAAGAAACCTGATCACTAATGGGAAATAATTAATCACTGCAGCTGATCAATACTAACATCTACTTAAAGTCAACTTTTTTGGAAACATGGTTTTATCCATTAGGCTTGGGTCGGTGTCCAGTTTTACCTAACGGGCTTGAACTGGTTTAATTTTATGGAGATCAGCTGAACCGGCATTTGTCGTTTTGTGAGATTCGGGCAAATTGAAAGCAAACATCAGCAGCAACATGTACTGACACTTAACGGCCTGATGACGTCCATAAATCAAACTTGTACAGCATTACCAACAAAGAAGACAATGTGATTGACAGTATAATGTCGCTACAACTGAAAATGGATGACAGCCAGACCGTGCGCTGTGTAGACATGTAACATTATCAAGACACACAGCCTTAAACTTAGCTGTTAGCGTTAGGAGGACAAGGGGTTTCTGTCATTAACCACGGCCGATATAATAATCATTTCTGCACTGTAACAGTTGGGGAAGTTCCAGAAACGTTGAAAAACTTGACGACGCCGTGTCTGTGTTCATTACATAATTCTGTGGTGTAAGTTAAGGTTATAAAGTTTGTTGTACAGCTCTGTGGTGTTTTGGTCTCAATGTCCGGACGTCAGTGACGTCAGGAGAATTTCAACGCAGATTGGCTGTTGCGCAACAAAAGGTTTGTGTCACTAACTTCATCTGGCTGAGTGATGTGCGACACCTAGTGGTGAAAGTCCAGTGTATCGGTCCGTTCAATATCTGGCTAAATATCAAACCAGTTTAGAAATTTTCATACCAACCCAACCCTAAATAGTATGTTTGAACACCACTTGACTCACACTCTGTAACATCTGTATCATCTGCAACACACACACACACACACACATGAATATAAACAGAGAGACATGTACCATACAAGTCCAGTGACTTATTTCTGTTTTGGGGTAGTCTAGGTTTTTTCACGGGGGGTTTGCGATTTGGGGGCTTCTCAACGTTATTTGGGCTTTCCCTGTCAGTGCCTGAGTGCAGTGAGGACAAAAAACACCAATTAACAGTTAAATCCAGACATTTTACTCACAGATCAACACATATACACAGATTTCCAACATAAATAAATCTATGGTGCAACAACCTGATAGATAAACAACAACAGTACTTGTGATGCAGATAAAACTGATTGTACCTGCGTCACATGACATGGCCTTTCTGTTTCTCTGTGGTTTCACTGGCGCCTGCGGTCTCAATCCCTCTTCACCTGAACAATATTTGCAACGAGAAGATATTTGTCGTAAAGGTTAGTGTGATATTTGCTCTATGTGATTGTTTAAAGGGGGAATTAGGAAAATAAGGGGCAGCATAAAACCAGAGTAATTGCTAATTGCTGCTCACAACTGAAATAGTTTTTTTTCTTGCAAAGAGTTCAAAGAAAAGATCAAAATCACTTTCATGTCTGTTCAGTAAACATAAAATTACAACCAACAGCTGATTAGCTTAGTTTAGCATAAAGATGAGAAACAGGGAATTAGTTAGACCGGCTCTGTGTGAAAGCAACAAAATCTGCATACCAGCAAGTCTAAAGCTCAGTAATTATGTTACATCCTGTAGAATTTGTAATATATCAGACTGTCTCATTTAACAGTTGTGGTTCAGCCGTTGCAGCCAACGAAACTGTGGCCTTTGTGGGCTGCAATTTTCGGAGGATGCCGCCTCTGAATTGGGGCACAGCTTATTTCCTGAATGGGAGCAGTGACTTCCTGGATTCTGCTCTGGTTACCTGGTAACTTCACCATGATGACAAGACTACAGGAAGTTACCAAGCAATCCAATCCATGACCACTGTAAAACAAAAACCTATTGTTTCCCCTACCATTCCTAAACAGATGCTTGTTGGAGCCTCAGAACCATCAGCTTCATGTTATTCACAGCAGGAAGAACGCAAATAAGTCGGTTTTCCAAAATGTCCATCTATGAAGCACTGTGAGCTGCCTTGTCGCTGAAATGTGCTATAATATATACATTTGCCTTGCCTTTCTTTTAAAGTTTTCCTTTGATTGACCTTAATTGACTATCAGTGATTTAATCAATAAACTAATTGGCTTTATGTTTCTCTCCACCTGAATCTTCCAGCCTACAGACAGACTGCGGCAGAAACATAAAAGATTCCAAGTATACAGGAAGAAATCATAAAATCAAATGTAAAGTTTAAACAAACTGCAAAAAACAGCCTTTTCATGTTCTATAAAAGTTAGACAGGCATCTGAACACATTAAAAAAAAAAAAAAAATCATTGAATTGCGAACAAAACTGAGCTTTTTAGGCTTTACACGTGCCATTGCTGCTTTACATTGTTCGTATTTTCTCAGGAGTTACCTTGACTCGCCGCTCTGTCTGGTAATCCGTGCACAGGCTTGTTAACAGGAGGCGGCACAGGAGGAGGAGGTAAGTTCCTCTCGTTGGTTAATTCTTTTGAAAAAGTCATGTACGAAGACGTCTTTGGCTGTTTTTCGGATCAGAACAGAAAGCATGAACAAAATAAAAGACAATAAGTTCACCCGGAAAAACTGGCTTAGATTTACACTACAACATGATGGAGTTGTGAATGCTGCAGATTTTATTTGTCTTTTAGAAAAAACCGAACCATGCATGCCTATAAATCACACACCTTTTCTGGAATTGGCGGAGGCTGACCCTCAGAGTCTCTTCTTTTTTCTCTCTCTTTCTTTTCCACCTTTGCAGCATCCCTCTCCACCTCTCCCTCTTCCTCTGTACCTGTGGATAAAAAGCAGTGACTTTCATCTGGCTTTGCGCTTAATTATTTTATTTTATTTCATCCCCACAGTTTTTTTTCAATCACATATCTTTTTGTTGTAACTGTGCTCACTTGTGTTTAACGTTGTACTCTGTACATTATCCACATAGTCATAGTCTTAGCGTCATAGTCAAGTGTAAAGACATCTTACATTTTCACAGACTTTATGTCAAACATTAGTGCACTGAACAGTAAACACTTCACAAAATTTTTATTTAATAATGGAACACCCTCTGCTGGACAAACTTTATCATTATACCATTTTAAATCCCAAGTCCAGGCATTTTTGTGGCCTTAAAAAACTGTTAATATTGGTGCATACCTGAGAACATAAACACAGATACCATACATGTGCAAGAGGCCAGTATCGGTCGATAATATCGACAAACGAATGTATTAGTCCGTCCCTACACGAACCCCATCACAAAAGCTAAAATCTTCTCTCTGATCTCCGACACATAAATGTGGATGGCAGTGAGGTACCTGGCAGGGCGTCTAAGCTCTCGAGCCGATGTTTCGTCCTCGGTTTGGGCAGGTTTGGTTTGCTGCTCTGCGGCGGGGGATCAGGTTTGGATGCTCGACTTCCTCCTCCTCCTCCTGCGCTGCTCCTCCATCCCTCTGTGAAGCCTCCACCAGCGTCTGCCTGCATCTCCTGCTGATGCCAGTCTGGAGCTGCTACCTCTGGGCTTTTCAGAGGATCCGTTTCCTGCTTTGGCGAAGGCGTCCTGTCCGACGGGTACGGAGGCAGTGGCCTTTGGGCCAAATGAAGCACCTGCACCTGTCTCTCTGTCTTCCTGCTTGCATGTCTGCTCTCAGTCCACTGACTGTCCACCTGTATGTCCGTCGGCCTGTTCTCTGACCACGACCTGTCTATCTGCCTGCCACCCATCCACTGTCTTTCTATCTTCCTGTCAATCTGCCGCTGGGTGTGTCTGTCAACAGTCCACTGTCTGTCCACATGTCTGTCTGGATGTCTACTCTCAGTCCAGTACTTGTCTGATTGTCTGTCTGTTGTCCTCGGCTCTCCAAAAGTTCTCTCTTGCAGCCTATTTTCAAAGCGCTGTCTCTCTGCATGTTTCTCAGCATGCTGATCGCTCTGCCTCGCCTCCATCCACAGCTTGTCTGCTTGCAGCACCTCTGTTGTCCTCTGTTTGTCGTCCACCCAATACTTGTCTGTCTCCACCGGCTGTTCAAACACAGCGTCGATTTCAGATTTCTGTCAAGACACAACAAGAGGAAGCAAAGGAAAAATCGAACCAGAGGCAGACTTTCAGTAAAATAAATGCCAGGAGTGGGTCACAGTGGGTCACCTCTCTCGGCGAATAAAAGGGGTGTTTGCTTCCTCCCATGCCCGGGTGAGGGATGCCGGGCACTGGAGGCGGACTCAAAACAAGAGTATTTTTCCCCTGGTGATCATTTATTTTCCCATCCGCCCCTTCGCCAGGAGATCCAGCTCTGGCAGCTGACTTCGGAGGCTGAAGGAGAGTGTATACATTCTCTGTGGCCGTCCTGGAAGACATTAAACTGACGATGTTAGCCTGCTGATGTTCCACAGATTTAAAATACAGACATAAGACTAAAATGTAACACACTTTAAGAACAGTATAATTAGTAAGTATCACTGTTTGGGCAGAAACCAGCTATCTTGCCATCCTAATCTGTATTTAACATGCAGTGTGTTCATTTGTAATCACTTGGCTGAGAACTGGAGCCACCGGCTGCCGTCTACATCTGTGCACACACACTGGTATCAGCCCGCCTGCACTTTGGCAGCTATCAGCCATTTCTTGTATCAACAATGAAGTGACGGAGATTTAGGAAGATATTTGTCAGCAAATTTATGGAGTTTAGCGCTGCCGATTGTTCGTAGAAGTACTAAGAGGAGATAAATGGCAGAAAAATGTGAAGCTGTGGAGCAGAGAGAAGTCGTGTGTGATGTGATGTATTGTTCTCCAGTGCATCACATTGGCATTGTGTTGTGTATTCAAGGTTATATCTTTCTAAGTGGTGTGTGTGTGTTGTGTACATGCAAACACAAACCCTGTGGGCGCCGTAGCAACACTTTGACACAAATCTCCGTAAACCTCTGCCTCCAACTCTGGCCCCTGATTGGACAAAGTTTGGTTGCGGTTCTTGCGGAAACCGAAGATAGCCAGCATGTTTCTCCTCTTCTTCCTTCTCAGCGAGTGTGCTTTGTGCAGAGACGACAGCTGACTGAAAGGAGGCAAAGAGGTGTAAGTCACATCAACACTCCAGTCCAACACTCATCTTATGTCTCCACAGCAGTCATCTAGAATGTCTTGAATGTCTTGAATGTCTTTAAATTTATCACAGCCATCCGAGCTTGGCTGTCTGCTTTGCTTCTGGTGCACTGGCGGTTTAAGTGTTGCTAGGCTGTGCCTCTCTGTTAGGCTGTGCCTCTCTGTGTACAATGATTTCTCTAAAGTGCACTTACTGTAAAAGCACTGACCCAACCTGATGATCTGCTGCTTGGAAGGGGGAAACATTTTTCTGGTAAACTGTGGCTGCTGTTCATAAATTGTTCTCCACCAAAATAATGCAATCCCACTTCAAAAAAAGTATGGACATAAAATGTAAATAAAAACAGAAGGCAATCGTCTTGTCTTGTCAGCTTTACAGAGTGTTCCAGTGCCCTCGCAGCAATATCCTATAATCTAGTGTTTCACAAAGTGGTGAACCTCAACTCATTTTTGCTTGTGAGTGACTGAACCTTTCAGAGATGCAACTCTCATACCCAACTATGTTAATATCACCTGTTAACAAACCTGTTTACCAGCGGAAAGTTCCAGACAGGTGGTTAAATAATTCAGTAATTAACCCAGGTTTTTTCTCATTTACACGTGAGCGCGTTCACATAAAAGAGGCGGAGTTAGCAGCATATGACCAATCACAAACATGGACTGAACAGTTAGAGGTAGTGGAGTGGCATGTTTTAAATATGAGGAACAAACGAATATATAATTTAGACAAAAAACAACTGCAGCCGTCAGATGCAGGAAGGTCAGAAAAATATCTCCAACTGTGTGAATGCATGAAGCATTTAGTATCAATGCAAAGACAAATGAAGAAACGTACACACATGGGATGAGTGCTGGATCACAAAAATACTTAAAGATCAGTTTAATAAAGACAGAGATA
>JAPZDX010000020.1:23958833-23971580 GCA_029783625.1 Naso annulatus | reverse complement strand
TGCTCTTTTAGGCTGTTTAAATGGCTCCATGACTTCCATTTATTTGTACAGACTAACCCAAACCCTTACCCTAACCTTAACCTTAACCAGTTTTTGCCTAATCCTAACCTTAACCTAACCCCAATTCATACCTTACCCCTAAACTTGGTGCCGCACTGCTTTTCCACCGTCCCACTGGTGCATTCCACAACATGCGGACGGAACAGTGAGCCGGCGGAACAATGAGCGGGCCCCAGAAGAAACCTGGCATCAGCATAGCTTAGCATTAAGATATGGACCAGTTAGCCACACGTTGAACTCTGTCTAAAAGTACCAAATTACACCTTTATATTCCTCTAAAGCTCACTATTTAACATGTCAGATTTTGTTTGATTTATCTGTGCAAAAAAATAAAGTGTTAAGAAAGCAAGATGTGGTTTCGTGGGGGGATTACTTTATGCTATGTTAAGCTAAGCTAACACAGACCAGACATATTATGCACTGGTCCAGTGTATTCCCATTTAAAAAAAAAAAAAAACAGCTGCAATATTCAGTGACTCTGAGCAGCAGATATTATTTAAAAAAGATCAAAAAACAATCAATAACGTCTCTGTTGGTGTTTTCTTTTATAATCCTACCAGTGTCTGACACTTTATCTTTATTGTTCATGAGATCAAATTACATTAAACGTCTTTGAAATAATGTGTTCAACTTATTTGCTTTGCAAGAGAGTTTCTTTCTTTCTTTTTTTTTTTAAAAAGGTAGAATAATGGGTCACAATTGCCCTTGTATGGTGTAAATGTTGCTTAAATATCCTACAAATTTGTCCCCCAAACGTCTGCTCTTAGTGTATTTTACATGTAGTGATCTTTTGAACTTCCTTAATCTTTATTGACTGACATGGTGTTTGCAAAAAGAATTAAAGGTGAAAAATGTAACTCGGGACTGTTTGCAATTTATCTCTATTAATTTTAGAGAAAAATGCTAACAAAACTGATTTTCAAGTATAGTTGTTCAAGTGTTTCGCAAAGATTTACACTAGTATTAATACAAACCTAAATAAAATCAGTAGTCCTAACCTTGGTAATAGCAGATTTTCATCTGGAGCTTGACAACCAGACAGGAGTCCAGATCGTGTTAACCTGCTATGGAGGTTAGCTTTAAATTTCTCAGGAGCAAACAGGAAGTTCAGGATTTCAGCTCATCAAATCTGGAAAAATGGATAATCCTCCTGTCTGGTGTTGTCTTGTCTATGAAACAGAGATGATTCTTTGTATTCTGGGAATTTCAGACACATCATCCTACTCAGATGTTTTTCCCATCATTATTTACATGCTGTGTCACAGGACGGATATTATAATTCACTTTGGGAAACCAGCGTTTGGGCCCAAAGATGTCTGTGTGCCACACACATACTCATCGTCTTGCTGAAAGCAGGGGAATGATGAGTCATCTGACCATTTGAGTTTTTCCACTGTTCTCCAGACCACTGCGGCTCACTGGCAGCACTGGCTGAGCTTTAACCTGACCCGCTGTAGGCCTAACCATAGACTCCCTCTATTTCAAAGAGTCATACAAGTGTTTGTTTTTTTTTTAGTAAGAAAAACAAAAAAAGAATACACACTTACAGTACAGTACAACACGCAGTTGTAATGTTTTCATTTCCTTCCATCCTATGATATCAATCAATTTCAATGCTATGTGTAAATCATCTTACAGAGATCTTAAACTTGTTTAAGGATGGTAATTATTACAATAATAAAAAAAATGTTTCTTAACCTCCTTTAATATGGGATATTCAGTTTCCGATATTTCAGATTTGAGAAGAGGTCACAGCAAATGCATAAACGTGTGAAAAGTCAAACATGGAGTAAAGGCTGAATATATTAGTGATGTGAACTGCTAGGGCTGGGCACTGGCAATGATTTCACGCTACAACATATCATGATACATTTCAATGCGATACGTATTGCGATAGATTGTGAAAATCCACATAGCTCATTAAAAATGTATAAACAGAACTGAAATACAAGTTGCTGTGTATGATCTGGGTGGTCTTAATACATCACATTACACTGGTAATTCAGCACACAAATTGAGTAAAAACAATTTAATTTATAATTTCCTTTCCACATTATTTGAATTGTATTGGCAAATTACCAAACACTGATGCAGCTGCCATAACATCAAAATGAAAAAATGCATTTTAAATGCACTCTCGTACTTTAACCGGACAGACTGAAACAGAGGAGGTTGTAATTCACAACCTGTTTAAAACTTTTTTTTTCCAAAGTATCTATTTTTGGAGCTGGAAATCGATACAGATAGGCCCTATCATGAAAATAAATATCACAATATATTGCTGGATCGATTTTTGTAGCACAGCCCAAATAACTGCTATGTTTTTAAAATGTTATAACGCCTCTTAAATCATTTTCCATTTCTTTTTGTTTTATAATGTCAGTTGGTAGCACTAATGAATGTTAACACCGGTTACCACTTGCAAGTGTAATTGGGTTTTTTACATGCTTTTTACATTTATGTTCCCAGACTTTCTCTACACTTCCCTGCCTTTTTTTTAGTGTAATTCATCTGCCAGAAAAGACAAAACACAACCAACAAAATAGGTGAGTTGAACACTTTTTTTCCCCCCAATTTTTTATAAATATTGTCATGCTATTGCTGTCCTGAACTCTTTAGGCAACAATAATGGTGGAAGTTGAGAAAATGGAAGTTGAGAATAATAAAAGCTGTTTGGCATCATCTCCCATGTTGAAGAGATCTCACCAGGGCACGACTGGATCAGTAGGGGAATATTTTTATTACAGTTCGTAAATGTAAATTGTTATGATAGTAACATTCAACAAATGGGCGAAATGTAACTTAAAACAAGTATTTTGATCATAAATAATAATGTGAAAAGCACTATGATGGTTTAACTAAATGACAACATCTGTCGTCTCTCTCTGTTGGTTTACTTGCTATAGTGAAACTCATAAAATCATTTAAAAATGCGCAAAAATCTAAAAGAAAGTTCTTTTAATTATTAATTTTTGACATACTGTCTTGATCAACTGCCATGTATTGGACTGTTTATTTTTTTCTTTTTTCTTTTCTTTCTTTTCCGTCTAAATTTTATCCAAAAAAAAAAAAGCAGATATGGAGAGTGTTATTGTCAGCCATCAAACCAGAGTTACTGCATACTGAATTATTTGTGTTGAGAAGTCCAACAAATCTCCTGACCGCCAAAATAAGATGCTGCACAGACATGAGGACACAAAGTCACTGTCGTAATCTTTGACAGCACAAAGACGACTGACCTCAGCTGCTCTGAAGGACCTATGCGCACACACATGCACACACACACACACACACACACACACACACACTGCTGCAACAGGAAAGCGGGTATAAATCACAGGATTACAAATGATCCTCCATGTCCTGCTTGTTTATGTCTCTGAATATTCATGTCTCTATGACTGATATGTTTTTCACATAACAAAATCAACTCAAAGGAAATTCTTGCATCACGTTTTTGAATGTTTTCAACTTTATCTATGAATCAGTGACATTAAGATACAAAGTCAGGATCCTGAAGAAGATCTGTAAAGATTAAAACATTGATTCTGTGGCACCATCGAAAATTGTGGGAGCTTCACCAGTGTGTGGACATTTTTTTGTCTTTCTATTGTCAACTTTGTCCTGCATCTGGGCATGCTAGTGGATGTGCATGCTTTACTTATTGCTCAACAATGATATTTGAACCTCTGCTTTTAAATCAACGTGGACCAAAAACACTGAAATTGAACACAAATATATTATCATAACACAAAGGAATATTTTCCCCCCTAAATTAAATTTTTTTAAAAAGGCATAGGCCTATCTTTGCTCTTAGAAAGACTTTTGATCCTCAAACTCTCCCATTTATACTTATTCTGATTTTTACACTTTGTATTGTCCGTTGATACAATTGATGGTCTAAAGATTTTTTCTCAAAATGACTTTCCAGTCGTTGCTGAGCAAATGCAATGTTCAATAATTCAAATGCATTATGATGTAAAATGATAAGCCTGGTCTGTGTTTATGTTATCCACTAATACTCTCTGGCAGTAATGGACACAGATATATTTTATAGTCTAATGCAGCGAAAGAAACCTGATCGAGCAGTTCAGATATTTTATTTCACATTGATAGTGAGCAGAGGGAGTGAAAACTGATCCTACGTTTAGGTCTGAAAGGCAGTTCTGTAGGTTTCTCTGTTGTAGACACAAACACAGAAACCACACTTTTTTGTCCCATATATCTTGTAAACCAATAATGAACTGTCCTCGTCATTTATAGCCTAATTGTAGATTGCAATTTGTAGAAGAGAGTAATGCACAGAAAATACAAATATGCTGTATTTCTTGTGGGAAGAGTGCAAAATATTTGATCGACAACATCAGCTGCTTTCCTGAGAAACCACACACAAGAAACTAGAAAATAAAGAGAGAAAAAAAATGCTGCGTGTTCTCATTTTCCCCTAATTTGTTCCGGGTAAACCATTTTTTCCACCAGTGTTTTTATGCCCATATATGGAACATTGTTGTCCTGAGATAACCCAGGAATATTTGGGCTGGGCTGAACATTCTTTACTTATATGCTTATTTATAATAAGATATCTGACTGGAAAAAGTTTAGGAGAGTTAAAAAGCTAACAGGCAACAGGAAGAAGACTGATTAAACCCCTTTTTTTATATTTTAAGCAGAAATCTTTTGTCAGAAATCAGGGCAGCCAAATGAGGGGTCACGCTAAGAGATTTGTGATGACCATGTGCAGCTGGGCGTTATTGAACCAGCTCTCCATATCATTCATAATCAATAAGCTACAGTAATATTAAGCCAGTCATTTCCACTCACGGCCCATCCCCACTGAGGGCTATGGAGGCTCATCCTGCTCCACCCCCAGCTGAGCTCCACCTCAGCGCGAAAACACTCTCCCTTTTGTCTGCGCGGCTTGTCACTCTGTTGCATGACTGGGACTATAATTCTGCCCTTGTGCAGGAACAGCTTGCCCAAACAGAGGCAAAAAAGTGTCAATGTTCAGACCGCCCTGCCCTCCATTCCTCGTCACTACAGAAAATCCTTCCTCATAAAACGCATCACTTCCTCACTGCACGGCTCCGCTGCTGCTGCCGCTGTGGCGGCCAGATGAAAACCCAACAGATCCCGGCCCACATGCGACATCAATTCATCTCCCACAGATTCTTGGTGCAGTAATCGTCCCCCCCAAAACCGGATATGCTTCCTCAGCGAGGAAGGAAAGCGACGCGGCAGAGGGGCACAGAATGAGCGAGGCGCGTCGGAGGCGGCGCAGGACACACGGACCGAAGCGGAGAGACTGTTGTTGGAGTTTCTTGGTGTTTTTTTCAGGGTGGACGCCATACGGGCACCGTGAGCCGAGGGAAAGTTGATGAAGAGGAGGGAAGACATGGTGAAGCTTTTAGTCCACGCATCTGCTGAACAGCGACTTCCTGTCAGGTAGAGAGAAGATCGATGTTTATCGCAACACGCACACACGCGCGCACACACGCGCAGAGATGATTTACATGTTGCATATCCGTGTTATTAACCCCTTTAATCAATTTACTTTTGCCTTTGCTCGCTTCTACTCTCTCTCTCTCACACACACACACACATTCCCAGCTGTAGTGGATGCTGTGTATCTGAGCTTCCTCTTCTCTCTCCTGCAGACTGGCTGCTAAGGTGGAGGTGCAGTCGTAGCTGAAAGAAGTCAACTCCTGGAAGGCTGGGGCTCTGGAGATGCCGCTCCCCCAGGGCATGATGCTCTGTCTGGGCATGCTGCTGGTGATTGCTGGAGGGGTCATGGCCTTGTGCGTGGGCCTGCCCCAACACTCAGCCCCCCTGTTTGGAGTCGGGCTGTTCCTGGGCCTGGGGGGCGTGGGCCTGCTGGTCAGTGGACTCTGCATGGCCATGAAGAATCTTCAGGTAGCAGTGCCTGGACACTTCCTCCTGCACCCCCGTACAGGCACGCGCTTCAGCCCACAGCAGGCCCTGGCTATACAAAGGTACACATGCACAGAGGAGCATGCACAAAGATGAATGATGAAAGGGAGAGAGAGAGAACACCACATGGCTTTCGATGCAGAATGTTTTGGGTTTATTAAGATTGCATGGAGCCGTGGTCCCAGGGGTTGGGACCCCTCTATGGGGTCAGTTGCATTTATATTTACTTAAAAGTTGTTTTTTGTTTTTTCCAATCTCTGCTTATGATGATGTTATGTTTAGTTTCACTTTTTCATGCCTCGAACAAGTATTCAAAAAGACTTTATGCAACATGTGACGAGCCAACAAGACCTTGACTGTATTCAGACTAAATGAGGCGTTGCAGCTGAAATGCCAGTTCACCCATTAATTTTGATGTAGGTAGTGCTTTTCGACTCCCGTGGTTTGGATCACAGGGGATGCTGAAAAAACAAACAAACCCATAGCCATCCTGCAGTGTGCAGTTAAAATAGAGTCAGCTTTTAGTGAAGTGCATCCCAACGTCAAGCTGCGTGGGCCATCAGATGGGCATTGTACTATTCAGCATTGCTGGATTCTGTACATTCAAGTTCACTCCCACACTGCTGCTCAACCCTACGTTAATCACTGCGCGACCTGACTCGGTCTTAATGCAGCCCTAAGAATCTGCTTCAATGCTAAGAGCATAGTGAGGTTAATGGCACATTTGAAGCTTTGAGCTTAATGCTGATATCAGCATTCAAACATGCTTACAGTGACAATGCTCAGCAGGTTTAT
Organism: Naso annulatus; assembly: GCA_029783625.1. Taxonomy (NCBI): domain Eukaryota; kingdom Metazoa; phylum Chordata; class Actinopteri; order Acanthuriformes; family Acanthuridae; genus Naso; species Naso annulatus. Next base: position 23,964,797 of record JAPZDX010000020.1, on the reverse strand, counting down.
CATCCTTTATTAGCATGTTAGCATGTTAACACCTAACAAAAAATATAGCTGAGCCTGCTGGAAATGTCACTATATAGCGTTCCAAATATTTGGTCATAAAACAAAGTATTGGGCAAAGAGGAAATTTTGACCTGATGATGGGTCTAGATAAAGAATGAAAGGATCACAAAAGACACTACATTTCATCCAGAGTGTGTGCCAAATTTCTTGGTAGGCTACCTCATCCAATAGTTGTTAAGATATTTCACTCAAAACCACAAGTCGACCTCATGGTGTGCTGGAAAAAAATAGTTGGGAGATCAACAAAGTCATCAGGAATCATCCTCTGGGAATCATGAATGTCTGTATCGAATTACATGGCAATCCATCTAATAGTTGTTGACATAACTCTGTTTGGTCCAAAACACTGGAAAAAGAACTTTTAAGGCTTGCCTTGTTTTGTTCAAGATGACTAAACACACATAAAGAAAATGCCGGAACACTTCCAGGGAGCTGAGCTGACAAACAGCCTTGTTGTTAACAGATCTCTTGGATGCATCAGCTCGCATTAGTTACAGTGAACAGTCTGACAAAGAGCAGTGAAGCAAATTAGGAACTTGAAAAACACTGGAATTGTGACACTTCGAATTGGAAGGCATCGGATTTTTGGATTATGAGCTGATTATGGAAGTAGGTCATGGAGAAAACAGCAGCCACACATATGCATGTGGCTGACAGACTCCTCCTGTCTGAGGTAATCTACGATAGCCTGCGAATTCAAACAAGACGCGCTCTGCTTATTGTCCAGCAGTGAAGAAGGCAGATGTCAGGAGCTCAGTTTCCATCATCAAGGCTTTTCTACCTCCAGACACTGATGAAAGTCAGACTGATCGGTATTTCTAAACCTGAGCTATGTGAGACACAGATGTTGTAGAGCTGAAGTGTTTTAGGGATTAGAGAACAATGACATAAAATGATCTCAGGGAATTAAAATGTAAACAGAAGGCATTTCCCCAATGAAATGTGGTGTGAATGCAGGGATCTGAAGTGCAGGGCACTGAAGACAACTGTCTTTGCTTGACTTTAATTGGACACCCTCTGAATCCAAAGCCAAGTCCCCTCAGACAGATCAGCTGCTACCCCAAAGCACTGAAAGGAGTTGAGGTGTAACAAAGTGTCTTTGATGAAAGGAGCTGACTGACAGCTGAAGTGTATGGCACTGAAATGAGTTGAAGTGCAAATGCTGAAAGGAGTTCGGGTTTAGATTTGGGGTGTCATCACTTAAGGAGTTGATTATTGGCTTAAGTGTAAGTGCTAAAAGGACTTGAGGTGTAAGATAAAGTGTGATTTCTGAAAGGAGTTGACTGTCAGATGAAGTGCAATGCACCAAAATTAGTTGAAGTGTAAGTTAAAGTCTAGCCACATAAGCAGTGATAGACATTATGGTGCTAGGTGCAATGTAAAAACTGAAATGAGTTGAAGTGTAAGAGTGTCACCACTTAAATGACTTCAGTTCCAGTGCACGCTCTGAAAGGAGATGAGATGTAACATACATTGTGGTTGCTGATAGGAATTGACTGTCAGCTGAAGTGTAAGACACTGAAATGACTCGAAGTGTAAGTGTCAGCACTTGAAGAAGTTAAACTATCAATTCAAGTGGAGGCACTGAAAGGAGCTGAGTTGTAACATAAACTGTAGTTGCTAATAGGAGTTGATTGTTGATTGAAGTTGAAAGAACTAAAATGAATTGAAGTGTAAGGTAAAATGTCCCCATTGACAGGAGATAACTATTAGTTTAAATGTAAGTGCTGAAAGGAGTCGAGGTGTGTAACATAGTGTGGCTGCTGAAAGACGTTACTGTTAATTGAAATGTATGGCACTAAAATGGGTTTAAGTGTAAGTGTAAACATACACTGATTCAGTAAAATCAATTTTAAGTTAAAGTGTAAGCACTAAAAGAGTTGAGGTATCAGCTAAAGTGTAAACATACAAACAGTGATGGAAGTTATGGTGCTAGGTGCAGTGTAAACACAGAAATGAGCTGAAGTGTCACCACTTACAGAAGTTGACACTTCATGTGTATGCACTGAAAGGACTTGAGGTGTGACATCCATTGTGGTTGGTGAATGGATGATTCTCAATTGAAGTATAAGGTACTGATATGAGTTGAAGTGTAAGGTCACTTTCACACCGGAGCTGTTTGGTCCAATTTAAACGTTTCCTCAGATAGTCTGTCACGTTTTGGGTCGTGTGAAAGCTCATTCACAATGTGTAATTGCTTGGAGTGATGGACAAATCTTATTGTTTTTAAATTAATATTTACTGTGTTTGGGATGAATGTACTGTTGTTACTATTTATACTGTTCTATACAAGAGACACTATAAAGTCCAAGACAAATTTCCCACTGGGACAAAAAAAAAGTCTGTCCCTCCGTCTATTTATTCATTCACTCATTCATTCGTACTGTGGTCCGCTTGAAAACAAGGTTCTCGGTTCGCTTCCAAGTGAACCCTGGTGCAATTTGTTTGTGGTGTGAAAGTAAAGCGGACCAAGCTATAAACCAAAAGTGTGAAGTAAAGCAAAACACAGTGTATCATGGGTAAAAGGAGGCACAACAAACAGCACGCTTGTGGCAAAAATTGAGCTGGTGTTGTGCCAAGGTAGTTACCACCTGATAAGAGGTGTGTCCCACTGGAGCATGCATGCGTTCAAAAAGGGCGGACCCACTTTGTTTTGCTCATTGCTACGCTTTGATTTCACCCAAGTAAATGATGATGTTGCTCAGAAGGTTTAGTTTGTTTGAGAAAGTGCAGTGTGAGAGCAAACTAAACCAAATGAAAGTGCAATAATGTTGCAGTTGCAGCCCTGCATCAACCCAAGACCCCCCCGACTGTCATGTGTTAAAAACAGCCTAAGTTCATGTGTAACCACATAGTGCTGGGTGCAAAGTAAATAGTTAAAGGAGCTGAAGTTTTAGTTAAAGTGTAAACACTGGAAAAATAAATGAATGCACTTTTCATTGCCCCCCTCTTCTCTCTCTGTAGGAGGTTAGACCGGATTCGGCGGGAGATGTCAGAGGACTCCGTCAGCAGGATACCGGAGCCTGAAGCCTCCCTACCAGCCACGCCGCCACCTTGGACTATGGAGCCGCCTCCATCTTACGACACAGTGATGAAGAGTCAGGAGCGCAGTGAGCAGCTTTAACCTCTCGCTCCAGTGGACATCTAATGTGTGTCAGTGCCTTTATGGAATGAACAGTTGGTGCTATGGATGAACTCGCCGGCCTCTTCTGTGCCTTAAGACAGCCGCCCTGAACCCAAGCACAAGCCAAGACACAGAAGAGACTGCAGCTGGTTAAAGACTTCATATTTGTGCAGACTGTGCCCAAGTGTGGCATATGTGTCTACTAAAAGTGTGCGCTGTGATTGATTGTGAAAGGAATTGAAATGATCACTACAGCAGCTTCACTTTCTGCACTAAGGGCCTTTCTCGAGACCAGTGTTATGTAACTTTTACTACAAAGTTAAGGTATTCCCGTCAAAAGTTTGGCAGTAAACTTCCTGTAGACTAATTAGGATATTTTATTGGCCTGCCTGAATTTATGTGACCTACTACTGTGGCTGCTCAGCACGATAAGAACTTTCTTCACAGCTACATGGCTCCTCTTTGTATCTGCACTTTTTCCTGTCCTAACTTTGTACGTGATCCATTAAAAGCTTACTCCTATGCAAAGTGCCTTAACCAGGGACAGCAGAATGTCAACAGCACATTGGTATTTATCTTTCAGCTTTGTACCCCGTGTTTGCAGAACATCTACTGTTAGTGCTATGCTGTGATGTTATTATAAACTTGAGTTATTGAATACGGCTGCAGAGCTCTCTGTGGGTGGTGTTGCCTTCAGAAATAATGGGTTGTTTATTTAAAAGACGGAAACCCCCCCGAAAAGGCTGGGAGGAGAACTGTCCAAACCAAACATAAACACTCACTCATCTCTGCTCAGAAGCTCTGTTGCGAGTCTCCTTGTTTGCCAGCAGCTTGAGGCAAGGTGACCTATCAGGTACACACACCTGCAATTTTACACCTGACCTGAACAGGCTGTCTGCAGGCTGTAATAACCAGCAGAGTGGAACCCTAACTGTGCTGTCTCCACCCTCACCTTCAAGCAACCGAACACAAACAACACCCAAGCTTTTCACATTGTGCTTTAGTTGTTAGTTCAAACCAATAAGAGCTTCATTAGCTCAGCAGTCGCAGCGATGGTAGAAGGAAAACCGTATCGGTACGGGCTGATAGCGGCGGGACTGTGCGTGGCGGCGGTTGGCCTCTTCATCATGACTCAGGAGCGACCACACATCTATGCCACGATATGCGCTCTGGGCATCATCATGGTGTGTGTCGGAACAGTGTGGAGTCTCTGCCAGTGCTACCCAAAGGTAGATACACACTCAAGAGAAAAAACGTGTTGCTGCACCTCAGACAGAGATTTTGTAATGAAGTGTGTGTGTTTGTCAGGTCATTTTGGCTCCTGAGATTCAGCAAACAAGTTTTGAGGCGCTAGTGTTTCCTGAAGCTGGAGCATTAAACGAAAGGTACTGTCTCACACACACACACACACACACACACACACACACACACGCACTGTCCAAATGGTCCACAGACAAGTAGGTGTTCATTCAGGCCTTAATGATTCCTTGTGGTCTGTCTGTGAGTCTCGGGATGCTCAGCGATCGTCATCCAGTGGGCAAAATGGCGACAGCAGCAGTTAAATGTGTCTGAAGGAGGAAGTATCTGCACTAATACACTGTAGATACAATTTTTATTACTTTATAGGAAAATTAATGGGGATGTAATGGAGAAGCTATGGCAGGGGGTAAAGTGGAAAAGAGGAATAAGGAGCAGTTCTGGCCTGAAAAGGGCAGGTCGGCTGGAAGTAGAAGTAAGGAGACAGAGAATGAGTAACTCTCCTCACTCCCTTGATAAGGACCATTAATGTTCCCTTGATCAAAGCACTTGAGCTTCAGTTAGTATCATGGCCAGCGGGTGAAATAGGGATGCTGTGCTTTGCAGCTCCTGCATGCATTTACAGCTGCATGAATGTTCAGCAATCAGATAAAGACATGCATGCTCAGCAAAACCCTCCCCCGGATTAAAAAAAAAAGTATGAAAATGAGGACAAAAAGCTAGAACTCGACTTCTATTTCTGTCTCTCCCCCTCCTCCCCCCTCCGCCTCTTGATTTATATTAGGCATGCTGGGGCTCTGCCAGGTTTCTGTGGCCAGAAGTGGAGTAGCAGCACATTTCCTCCTGAAGCCCCAAGGAGCCGGTGTCACAGCTGTCCCACGCTGCACCTGGTCTGAGGGAGGGACGCCATCGACGGAGGACCAATCAAAACACTCAGGACAGTGACGAGATCCTCCAACATAAATGACAGGGTCACTCACAATGATGCTCTTTGATTATTTATTTCTTAATTGAAGTGACTAATGGTGAATCAACAGTTTGTTTGTTTTTTACATAAAGGTGTGTGTGTTGCTTATTAGTTCCAGAAGATGGCACTGTTTCCCATACTAGAGAGGGGAAGAGAGAGAGAGAGTGTGTGTGTGTTCAGTACACTTGGGGGACAATAATTTGAATTCAACTAAGACATTTTGGCCCCATAATGTGATTAAAGATGAACTCCAGCTTTCTTAAAGGGATACTCCAATTTTTTTTTCTTTTGTTATTTGCCTCCCTGCCAAGTTCCAGACGAGAAGATTAGAACCATTTTTTCAACTGTGTGTGCAGTAACAAGGAAAGATGGGCAGAGCTCTCCCACTGCTAATTAGCTTAGCTCAAACACTGGTAGTCAATGGGAAGTGCTAGCCTGCCTTCACCTAGAGTCATCAGATAAACCTTCCAACAGCTCTAAACAGTCCTGTGTGCTTGTTGTGACTTGTTTATTTACCACATTATGTTATTTTTAGACTTAGATTAGCACTTTATGT
>JAPZDX010000020.1:23862789-23874189 GCA_029783625.1 Naso annulatus | reverse complement strand
GTGTGTGTGTGTGTGTGTGTGTGTGTGTGTGTGTGTGTGTGTGTGTTTTCCGGTATCACAGCTCTGAAATAGCTCTGTCAAAGAGTGTGCCAGGAGCCAAAGAGGCTCCACTCACACACGGATATCCACCTCAACACTGAGGGACAGTCCCTCAAACGACTATCACACAGAATCCAGGATGACATTTCCATATGCTCAGAAGTAGAAGATGAGAGGAAGGAGGAGGGTCAGAGACAGTGGGAGAGGAAGAGGAGAAGGAAACTGAAGATGAAGGGAAGTCAGGCAGGAATAAAGAGTCTTTTTGTGGTGGAGAAGCAGATTTCTCAGGCCAGTTGGAGACAGCTCGAGGGTTTGGAGCTCAGATGAAGGGATGTGTTAGAAAAGGAACTGACCATGTTTGTTGTTTGAAGATCTGTTTAGAAAGACAATTTGACACGTGGTTGCGGCTGTGCTGCACTTGGCATTTCACTAAAATTCAGGATCTCACGGTTTGAGCCCTGCGGAGCCCCAAGCACAAAACTGACCCCTTGATCAAACTGTTTCGTACCACCCACTGAACTCAGATCAGTTACTTCAGACCCCCGCCAGGCCTCAGCGAGCCAGATAGGACTGTTTTATTCCCTGGCAAACTGCTGCTTCGCCCCTCAGTCCAAACTAAACACATTTCAAAAGCAGGAGCCTGCACACACACACTCACACACCATCACAAACACATGCACACACACACACACACGAACACACTTGCTTTTTGTGTGCCTGGCTGTGGATCAGAGGACATCACCGCTGCAGCACTAACACAAACCTTTGGAAAAAGAAAAACAGCATCCTCTGGGAGCATTGAGTCGAGTCCATCCATCCACAGCGGTGTGATAACACTGGGCCTGAACCCAGATGTGCACAAAGAGACACACAACATAGCTGCACATAAACACATGCACTTAGAGAGCTTCCAACTGGCTACCATACCCCCAACTCCCGTAAGTACAGAGGGCTCTGGGCTTTGATCAAAACAAAAGACTGACTAATGACTTAACAACAGAAACATGCGTCAATGACTTTTTCCTCACTCTCCTGTAATGTTTGCCAGGTTCTGCGAGCCTTGTGCTGTTTAAAGGGGGAAACACAACCAGCAGGCTCCTTCTGCAAGAGCCTTTCTGTCCACACTTTCACCAAACATGATAACATCAAGAAATACAAATGATACCACAGTAATCTTTCAATATTTCATTTGAGCTTCTGATCGTAGCAGTAAAGCTGCCACCCTTGTCTTGTAATTTAATGAAGTTGGACTGTATCATGAACTCTGCTTTGAGTTTTGCCAGGACTGCTGCAGGTCAGTAACTGGTGGATGTTGTGGAATAAGAGAACAGATTTAGATTTGATCAGAGTTTGATTGTAAAGATCAGTGCTGCAGTGAGAGTCGTACTTACAGGAATCTGTTGGTTTCAATATGCATTACAGTGTTTATGTGTCATCTTTGGGCATGTGCCTGTTGATTTGTCTGGACTTTAAGTAATTTTGTGGGGTCAGTTCACTCAAATCACTCAAACAGCTCTCACAAGTTGTTATTGCTTTCTGAACTCAGGTTTAGAGTCATTCTGTTTTGTTGCATTTGTGCTGTGAGACAATAAAAACTGCATCTGACGAAATTAAGCAACAACATTAACTTTTCTAGTCACTTGGGATTTCAGCTTAGGCAAGCATATTTAGGTGTCTGATCCAAATGTGATTAACTGTCATCTTTGGCACACATGAAAGAAAAAAGATGCTCAAAATGTGAAGTCTCAGCTCGTCAATGTCACTTCACAGCCTCTCGCTCCCGCAGGCGTTTCCCCAATTTTTTTGAGGAGAATCTGGCGTGGACTGAGGGGGGCGGGTCTGAATGACACTTACCAAAAATTTCATCCCTCCTACTGACAGTTCCGGAGTTATGGCCTCAAACGGGACCATCAGGTGCTCCCAGCGGTTTTTCTCCACAAGCGCTCAGATAGTTTTTGGAGCAGCATGATCCCAGCCACAGGCCAACACTAGCAGATAACCGCCTTCCTTGTTTTCTTTTCTTCACTTTTCAACCAATCACAGGTCATTTCAAAGAGTGGTTCTATTGGCTGCTCTACAAAAGTAGATGCCCGTTCACGCCCCCTCAGCTAGTGAAAACCTGATACAATGGTGGACAGCCTTGGAGGAAAGGTGCTCCTCAATCTTTAGCAACAACTGCATCAAGGCAAAATAGACACACAAAAAAGGAAGCCCGACGCATGAAGACGATCATCTAAAAGTGAGAGCAACAACAAACAAAACAATCTGAACCAGGTGAAGGGCGCGTCGGAGCTGTGGGGCAAAAATATTGAGGGCAGCGTGCAGCAGGGTTGCTTTAGGAGTCTCATGCTACGGCTAGCTTGATTTCCGGAGATGACTAACCCCAGTTTTAACTGGTAAACATAACCTCTAAATGTCAGTCTGTTGGTCACTGTGGGCATGTTCGCAGTGTGCCAGTAACAGCAAAATAACAGCACAAGTGCAACCTTTAATGTCTCTAATAGATGAAACATGATAATGGTTCCTCTACAGTCGTTCAATGTGCAAAGAAACATGATGTTTCCTCATGATGACTCAGACAGTGGAGAAAAAGTGATGCCGTGTCATGGAAGCTGTCACAGACAACCATGATGTGCTTCTAAATGGATAAACAGTTAACAGTCCAAGGATCAAGAATATCTTTATTATCTTCAAGAAACAATTTGTGCACAGCCAGCAGTAAAAAGACAACAAAAAATAAAACAATGATTATAATAAACAATAATACAGTCACATAGAGATCAGACGGTCAGTTGCAACAGGGACAAACGAGGTTTAAATTCATTGTTTGTGCATTTCGGCAGAATAAATCTGCAGCAAAGAGACGTGCAGTCATTAAACTTTAAATCCGAGTCACATAATTAAACAATTTGAATCTCATACATACATGCATCACAATTGTGAGCAGCAGGAAAGCTAACAGCTAACCACAAATGTGGAGGATTTTTTATTTTTTTGTAATTTGGGTGAAGTAACCCCTTCAGCAGAAGATCACATGATTAATGGGCCGAACATAAAAGGAGCTGGAAGTGTCTGTTTGTGTATGTTGACACGTCCGTTCTCTGTGATGTGACAGCTGGGTGGAGGAGGGAATCTGCTGACTCTGGGGTCAGGAGTCTGACGTCACTGTCTTGCTGGTGTTTGACACACAGGATTTCCTGTCAGCAGGTTGTTTACCTGGTTGCCCTGTGTGTCTGAGGCCGGTGACCTTTGGCAATGAGCTGCTGTTCAGCCACCTGGCCTCTATTTGTCCTCAGCCACCAGGATTGGACCCAATGGGTGATCTACTGCTTCTAATCACAGCTCGATCTGTACTGTCTGTGCTACTGTAATTTCCTCTCTGCTGCTCCAGTGTTTTCCTCCCCTCACTTCAGGAACGGTCTGTAAGGTAAACACGCGGACATGGATGTGGTCCTGCTGCGTAGAAGAAACTGTAAGCGAGACTCCCCTCTTCTCCGCGCCCCTCCATCAGCCCTGTGGTACCAGGAAAAGTTCAGACCTGTCACTCAGTACATGCAGGGGTCCTCCATGCACACAAACACACTCACGCCTCTCCCTCCTGCACTCACACACGCGCACCTGGTTTAGTTTTGCGGGGTCAGAGGTGAGGCATAGATGGATCGTTATCACAGGTCGTACGTGAGGCAGGCACAGAGAGAGGATGACCGATACTGAACAGAAACACGCACATGCTGTTATTTTGGGCTTCGGGGTAGGCCGCTGTTTTGATTGACACTACTCATTTGGCCAAAACTCTGCATGTATTTATTCTTTACTCCTTCCTCTCCTTCCTACCATCAGCTGATAAGAGATACGGAAAGCTGGTTCGTGGAAAAAACTACAGTACAGTGCGTAGACCCCGTCCCCTCCCTGGTGACTTAACTGTTGGCTGCGAGTTTTTCCTGTTGAAGCGAAACAAAGTCCCCAGTTGGCATTTCCATTACAAGCGTATTAGACTGTAATCAGCCATGTGGATTACCTGCTAATATGCCATCATCAGACTCATCGCGCCTCTGGATGATGCAGCTCATCATCTTTAGGTTTTGCTTTTGTTATAGTTTATGTAGGGCTGTCAGCATTAACGTGTTGATCATGATCGCTGCTGTTTTGTCCCTTTGATGCACCCTTAGTCAAGCCACTCAAGCTGCTTCCTACCAGCAGTCACAGACAGAAGTGACAACAGTGCACTTCTGAATGGCTCATTTTTTCTTGTTGTTATTTGCCCTCCTCTTGAGTTCCAGACAAGAGGATAGACACAATTCTCTCAAGTGAGCATGCAGCAACAACTAAGAGACGGGCAGAGCTCGCCCATCGCTAATTAGCTTAGCTCAAACACTGGCAGTCAATTGGAAGTGCTAGCCTGCCGCCGCCTAAAGTTATCAGAAACTTTCCAAGTATTTCAAATGGTAATAAGTTACTTATTACTGATTACTCCTTATAAAAGTAAAAAATTTACTTATTGCATCATATCAAAAGTAATTAGTTAAATTACTAGTAACTTTACTATATTACTTTCACAACCCAACCAACTTTTTAAAAAAGTAACACACAACCTGTTTAGCCAGCTCCAAAAACTCATTCCACTTTACTGGAACAACAACTTTGTGTTGATGGTTATAATTTAAAGACATGATTAAGCATAGCAAAGCTTTCAGTGTGTTATTAGAACTTCAACACTGACAACCACTCAAATCAAAATAAGCCTCTTGTAGAAAAATATCTAACGGCAAAAGCATGCATCATAAGATATCTGAGGATAAAAACACATTCCTTTATAGTAGTGCAGTAATGCATTACTTGTATCAACAACTGTAATATAATTACTGTTTTGGCAATTGTAATCCCTTATCACTACGGATGTGCTTGTAAGTAGCTAAACAAAACATCTGTTAAAAACATTAAAGGTACACAAAGTGCTAATCTGAGTCTAAAAATAACATAGCATCATAAATAAACAAGTCATAACAAACAAACCGGACCATTTAGAGTTGTTGGAAAGTTTATCTGATGACTTCAGGTGGAGGCAGGCTAGCACTTCCCATTGACTACCAGTGTTTGAGCTAAGCTAATTAGCGGTGGGCGAGCTCTGCCTGTCTTTAAAGAAATTCCCCTGGATTTTGGAGAGCATGGGACAGATATCTCAGAAAACATCATGCCTCCAAGCATGGCAGCTGCCAGCACGGAGGTACAAACAAACAAAAACAAAAACAAACAAAAAAATTCAAGTATAATCCAAGGAAAACCTCAGTTGTTTTCGAAATAGTTTAGGGTTCCCCGTAAAATTTAACGAAAGAGTCTGAATCCATTTTTTTTAAACTGTATTTTATCATTTTTCTGTTGTCTCTTCATGTTTATGTTGGCTTCCCTTTGTTACTCCACCACCAAGAAAACAGAGGAAAGATATTATGTCAGCCTATTTATGGTTCTAATGCAAGTGACTGCTGAGTTGAAACAAATGTTTCTAAAGGATCAACCCAGGTCTCTCCTCAGTAAACTCTTCTTGTGATAACTGTGCATACAACTCTGAGGCTGATGATGTTAGAATAGTCCCATCAAATTGTTGTGCACAGAACAAATCAGTGAGTGATTTACGATGAATTATTGAGGGTAAATCTCCAGTCTGCTGCAGTCGGGCTGAGAATGTTGCAAATGCAGGTTCTAGTCTAAGGACAGCTGAGGAATGTGAGGCTCTCTTACATGACGAACAGTCTGAGGCATTTCATCCATCTGTTGTCCGTTTAGAGAAGGTTTAAGAAGCTCCAGAAATATTTTTCTTCCATTCATTTATCGTTTTAAGTGATAGAAAAAAATTTTGTTAACATCATTTGATTTCTGCAGGAGGGAAACACACTGTGCTCCCTCAAGTAAGGGGTTCAAATACTTGCTAGCAGGATAAATCCACTGTTGGTGTGCGTGCATATAAGACTTGTTGATTCCAATAAAAAGTAGGGGTGGAACGATGCATCCATTGTATCTGCTCATGTGTGTTGTGTCAGCAGCGTCTCTTCAGATAACGGTGGATCACGGCAGGAAGCAGCAGGAGAACGAGAGATTTTCCGTTGGCGTTTGCGCTCCACTCAGACTGAATCGAGGCCTTGACTTGAATGTTTGTGTGGTTCAGTGTGTCGAGCTTTTTCAATGTTTGACCTCCTTTACCACTGCACACAAATAGGCTTTTTCTTTTCCTCTATTTGTGGCAAAAAACATTACCACATCAATTTTTATTCACTGAATCGCATCATATCGTATCGCCCTAAATGAGTCCATATCGTTTTTGTATCGTATTGCTAACCATGTACCGAAATACACATATCATTAGACATATCATTAAAACATATCGTTACACCTCTAATCAGACAGATCATCAGACTTAAATGTTTGGTATCATGCACTAGTTTGATCCAGTGGTCCAGATAAAACTTAAGCCAATAATCCCACAGGAGTCGGGCTTCTTCTGTGCGTGTAAACAGCATCAGTGTTTTCTGCAAATACTACATCCACAATGAGCAACTACGGCCACCTGCAATGTCGACACATGACATACAGCAATCATGGCCAACTCTCATGCAACACAGTCCAGCTGTTGGAGGACATTAATTTACTGTGTGTCACTGTAACAGCTTCTGATGGGTCATTTTTCACGAGGAACATCCACTGAACCCAAAAGTGACGCCTGCACGTGTGTTTGTTAGGAAGCCTGAGGCTGGCAGCCCTCAGTCTCTGTGCTCCTCTCATAGTCTTTGTTCAAGTCCAGTGATCCATACAGACTCTCCAGTACAGCCAGTACTCTGCTCTGGACTGAATCCACCTGCTCCACTGGGCAGTATTCATCTAGACTGGACCTGAAAACAGACGTCAACAAACACACTTAACTCGTCTTTCAATTCACACACTGCACATCTGCAGCTCTGTGCAGCTGTGTCACTCACCTGGACATAGTCACCAGCGTAGGTTTGGGCAGAGCCTTCAGAAGCAGCCGTACAGCTGTGATGAGCCTGTCGATCTCTTCATCGGTGCTGATGTGGTGAGGCAGTTCAACAGTGTCACAGGTTAACCCTGCCTGATGCACCTGAGAGAGAAGAGAAGGAGAGGAGGGTTAAAGCAGAGAAACCCAGAGAGGAAACGAGGAAACTCCCATCAGCATGAGGGAAAACTGCAAGGAGGAAAAAAACATGAAAGAGACACAATGCGGTCAGAAATAACGATAAGGAGAAACAGAACGTGGATAAATAAAGGCCCCAGGATGAAACGACCTTTCGATTTCAAGAAGTTCAGTTTTTCGCACATTTAGCTTCATAATAAGGATATTTAACGTCATATACAAAGCTTTACAGCATTATTATGACGTTTGGTGCTGTCGGGAGAGCTGTAGCTCCTTGCTGAGGCCACCGCCAGCTGAAAACAGAGGTGAAGCGGCATATCAACTTCAACAATCCATTGAAAAACGTTTCCGTGTTAAAAGCCGCTGTTCAACTCTGTGTTTTACTGTCGTCACATAAGAGGACACCATCGAACGTGGCGATTTTCTTGTTTTTTTAAAGAAGTGTTTTTTCGACAGATTGTCGAAGCAGGTGATATGCTCCTAAGCTTTTTCAGCTAGCGGTGGCCTCAGAAAGGAGCTCCAGCGCTCGTGACTGCATCATTTGTCCTAATAATGCTGTGGAACATTGTATATGATCGTAAATATTCTTACCATAAGGCTTAATGTGCAAAAAACTAATTTCTACTAATTTCTACTGTATCATCATCATCATCATCATCTGTCAGGGTGTTGTGATTGTTGTTTTGATGTTTTGATGTTTTGATTTGACTATGAGTTTTGCGTTTGGTGGTTTTTTTGTGTTTTCTCTCTTCCCCTTCTTTCATTCCTCTCCCGTCAGTGTGTGTGCACGCTGCGGCGGAGGGCATGGTTGGCTGAGCTGGATTTCTCTGACTAGGCAAACTCGATCTTCATCAGCAGTCACTCCTGCCATAAAAGCCTGGTGAAGACGCCACTTCCAGATGATCATGTCTCAGCTGGTAGTCAGCTCATTCTCGCATGTTTTCCTGGTGATTTTATTCATAGTTTTTCGACGCTTTTTCACATGAGCTGTTATCGCATGTCTCGTGTTTTTTCCTTCGAGTTTTTTGAAAAGATTCTCACCCGTGTCATTCCCGTGTGCAGCTACCTGTCTCCAGTTCTTCAGTGTTTGCTCAGCCTCGGTCAGCTTGCCACTGTCCTCCGATGCTGCCCCTCGCCTTTTTGCTTTTTTTCCACAAACTTATAATTTATAGTAGATCTGCTGAAACAGTTTTTGCCTCCATCTCTGCACTCTGGGCTCCAAATGCAAAACTCAAATTGTAACAATCGTCATAACTATTACACATTTCTGAACGTAGAGGGATTAATATGCAAATGCCCTTGTGACGAGTTCCATCCCGATGTCTTAACCTTTAAGGTCCTGGTCGGACAAACAGCCGTGTGAACAAAACAACCCGATGCACCCGATGGTTTGTTACACAGAACCATCTTGGAAACAGCCTGGAAAAGGCAGGCAATTAAAAAAAAAAAAAACAGGGCAGGTGATTGGACAAATCATCTGTTACAGTATATCACAAGCAAAGTTCAACCAATCAGACCAATGAGCCATGCAAGAAACGAGGAGAGCGCCAGCAGCAGAACCAGTTGGAAAATCAAACGTCTGAAACCAGCTGGGAGACGAATGAAAACATCTTTCAGTCAAGAAAAACCCTTAGTGCCGTTCCTTGCTCCTCTTTCAATGAAGAAATACTTTCTAGTTCTGATAAAACTGATGCTAGAGGAAAATTTATTCCAACTTCATTAGATGCCAGTCAGTGTTTGTCACACATAAACAACACCAGCAGCAAAAGGCACCGACAGGTCTGACAGGTCCGAACCACTGTGGTTCAAACACCAGCGTATGACTTGAAGCCCGATTAGACTGATTTTTCAAATTAAAAGATCTCACACGGTATGCTCAGTTGGTAGAGCGGGTGCCTCATATACAGAGGCTGTGTGTTTGCTGCAGTGGCCCTGGTTCGATTCCACCCTGCAGCCCTCTGTGACCTCATAACGTCCGACACAAAGAACAGGCAATGCAAACACAGAAATGACAGGATGTCCCATGATTCAAGAACATCCATCACCCACCAGTGATTTATGTAGATAAAAAACACATAATTGTATGAGCACAACATGTCAATCATTACGACACTTATACCTTACTTACTACTTAGTAACACTTTAACTGTTACTGTTACAAGTTGTTTCTTTTAGCAGTATTACATAGAGTTAAAGTACATAGGTTAATAAATATTCTTACCATTTCATAGTCGGGGGACACATTCCTCGACTTCAGACTGGAGATCAGTTGAGCTAGTGAAGCCATGCTGCAAACACATGAGCAAATAAAACACAGATGATAATACACTCCAGCTGTGACCTAAACATTTCAGTGATGGACAGAAAAAGTAGCTCCATGGACTTTCTGCTCGGTTACACAATGTACAGCTCTGCATTTCAGCTGAAACACTTCTTCTGTCAGAGATCATGCTAAATGACCATGTGTAATATAAAGTTAAAGAAAGATTTATTCACTTCTCACTCTGCAGCAGTGCCCTCCAAAGTAAGTGCCACTTTAAAGGGATAGGCCAACTTTTTTTTCAGATTAGTGCTTTAAGTAGTATTTTCTCTCCTCCTTTTTTACTTCAGCTGTTTACTGGCGCACATGCGCCCTGCAGTTTACTTCTGGTATGTATTTGATTCTAAAAATGCATAAAGTGCTAATCTGAGTCTAAAAATAACATAACATGGTAAATAAACAGGTCACAACAAGCACACAGGACCGTTTAGAGCTGTTGGAAAGTTTATCTGATGACTTTGGGAGGAGGCAGGCTGGCATTTCCCATTGACTACCAGTATTTGAGCTAAGCTAATTAGCGGTGGGCGAGCTCTGCCCGTCTCTTCCTTGTTACTGCACACACAGTTGAAAGGATGGGATCTATCTTCTTGTCTGGAACTCGGTAGGAAGAAAAAAAAAAAGGTGTATACCTTTAATATATGTGGAACATATACAAATTAATAAACTAATATTTAATTATTTCATTTGTCACCAACTGATATGTTGTCATTATGTTACAAATACTCTATAAACCATCTGTAGGTGGACTATCCAAATAATGTGCAACTGTGTGCGCTAATGACACTTCAGACGTCCTCTAATCATTTCCATTCTGTGTCTGTAAATTCTGCATTTCTACAGTGTGTCGCGTTGCATTGTGGGAGTATTAGCATTTGTACCAACAAATGGTCCTGATTGAAAGCGTGTACATGTGAGTCACAGAGGACTGTTTTTATAGGTTGGGTACTGTTACTAATGCTGTGTGAGCTGAAGAAGAAACCAGTGGAGTTCAAGAACTTCAGCGTTGGTACTGAATTCAGTGTTTGGTTCCAGAGCAGATCTACCCAGGATTCCTGGCCCAGCGTGTGACCGTCTCTTCCCCATCGTCCTCCAGCAGATCAGCAAACGCTGCTTCCAGATCCTCCAGCTGGTGCACACGACGATCCACACACTCATCAAGCTCTGCCTGCACACATATATGTGCATGAATGGTTTAGGTAAAGTAAAGGTGGAAGTAGGTGCAGATAGACTGACAGGCAGATTTGCATGGTTTTGGTTCAAACTCCACTAAATGTTTTTCTTCAGCTCAGTCACCTCAAATAGAGTCAAACAATGAGACTGCTCTGAAGTACTTACTGTTTGTACAAATTATTGCGGTAACTAAAAATGATACCCTCACTTACCCAAATAATGAGGTAACAGTTACATGCTGATACTGACTGTGCTGTGTATGTGTTTGCATAAGCATACACTCCTCACAGACACATGTTTTGTGTGTGTGTGTGTGTGTGTGTGTGTGTGTGTGTAAAACCACACATGGGGACTTGTGTGTGTTTGTGTGTATGAGATTTGTAATCTTGGGTTCAAGACAAACAGTTCTGACCTGATCAGCATCAGGGCTCGGTCCTCTGAACGTGTAGAGCTCTTTCAGGATGGCATACTCTTCCTTGACACAGAGACAACATGTAGCTGAGTTGAGATCGCAGCTTAGTTTGGTTTAATGGTTCATTATTAGGTTGTGTACCTTTACTTTTTATGTCATTTAATTTCTCAACACAAAAAAGGGAAGGTAGAGATTCAAGCCTGAAAAAAATCACCATCAATATCATCATGATTAGTTTTTTCATTTATGTTTTCAAATCAAGTATTTCACAATGGTGTAAATTGCAATAATGGAACTGATGTGTGCTTGTGTTTCTCA
>JAPZDX010000020.1:23777603-23801977 GCA_029783625.1 Naso annulatus | reverse complement strand
ATGTTCATAGTGCATTATAGATGGATGCTTTCAGTGAAGTGCTATTAATATGTCCCTCTGAATTGAGGTGGAGTGGAAGAAAAAGTAGCATAAAATGGAAATACTCCAGTAAAGGCTCCTTTGGTACTTTCCACAGCCTGTTATAGTGTTTCCTCCTGGATGAAAGTTTGATAACATTTAAAAACATTTCTGTTTTGTGAACTTATACTAAGTATCAATGATGTTCCAGGGTGAGTGTGTGTTTGTGGTAGAGAGTGAGTAGTTTGGCGAGTCATGTAGTTTTAATTTCATTTCAGAATGAGTAAAGAAATTAAAAAAAAACATCACACAACTGGAATTCTGCACTTGCAAAAAAAAACTGGGAAAAGAAAAGAAAAGAAGGGAAATTCCCTGTCTCCTGCCATCCTCCGGGTGTCAGAGTCATGCTGAACTTCTCCAGCACACTAAAGGAGCAGATATGTGAGCGCACTGACTTTTGCTGGAGGGTGAAAAGGTGAAACAACAGCCAGTGGGTTGAATGTGTCGGTAAGTGATGGTGACATGCTTGAGGACAGCAGTTGTTTCATTTTTAGGAATGACCTTCATCAGACTGAAATCTGTCTAGACGGTGACTTAAACTAAAACTGAAACTGGATTCATGTTTTTGCATGTTCAGATGTTTGTGGTCTTAAGTTCAGCTGAGGCTCTTCCAGAAACCTGTGCAAAACATGGCAATCCTCCGAGTCGCTTCTCTGTCTTGTCTTCATTAGGTTGCTCTCACTTTGGCCTGAACTTTGCATTACATTGATGCTTTATAGATGTGTCTAGAGTGGCTTTAAGTATACTGGGAATAGCTGACATCCGTACGACTCTGTGTATGTTGGACAGGGACCAGAATCCCCTCTCTGCCGCAACCTCCACCAGCTCTCCGAGGAACCCATCGTCTCTTCATCATTAATAACAACAGACACTTCAGCGAAACTGGAGAACCGAATTTCTTTGCCGCTCGCTCTCCCTTCTCATCTATTCTTCTTCTGCCTCCCTTTAACCATGTGAGAGGGCGCCTCAGTTGACTTTCGGTGCTGGGAAAGCATGTTTCTGCCAGCTCTAATTTAACACTGAGCGAGCAAAGCAAAGCTCAAAGAGGGAGCGGCGAAGAGCAAACTGTGTGAACATCACAGTAAAAACTTCTCATAATGCAAAAAGACATACAGTAAGTGAAGCCAGAGAGACGCAGAGGGGTGAACATGAACGCAGTTTTTCCCAGGCTCGCAGTCCAAGAAGAAACACCCGTCTGGTCTCTATCATGCACACACAGCACTTGCACATAAACAAACTGATTCTGAGAGGTAAAATAAAGTGTTTCACACTGAACTATCAGTTTGTGAATTATATTCTGCAGAGGATCAAAGTGGAAATGCTCCTTATATGGAGCAGCTTTGGTGAACTCGTGGGATCTGTAGGCAGGGTGCGTTT
Source organism: Naso annulatus (assembly GCA_029783625.1). Lineage (NCBI taxonomy): Eukaryota > Metazoa > Chordata > Actinopteri > Acanthuriformes > Acanthuridae > Naso > Naso annulatus. The sequence continues at coordinate 23,800,522 of JAPZDX010000020.1, read as the reverse complement.
TCTTTGCAGCCTGAGTGATTTTGTGTCCATCAAGTGAAAGATAAGAAAGGCTTGTGTGTGTTTTCACGAGTGCACATATCAACAGGAACCATCAAATAACCTCTTAATGGACTTATTACAAGAATGCACTCATGCTGCATTTGGAAACTTCACACACTTTAGAGGAATGTGCACTGACAGCCCCTCGCGCTGTAATAAGGCAATAAACAGACGGATTACCAGAGACAATTAAGAGTAAACCTCAGTCTCTGTCCGCACATTCCCCAGCCGCTCTGTGGCAACCCGCGATTCAGACAGGAAACACTTTGTGTACGAATACTTACAGCAGAGCGGTTCCATCTGTCAGTCACTGATGGGCAACGCAAATGAAGAGCTCATTTTTAGGACAGTACGAGCTCGCTGGGCAAACATGTTTATCACGCCATAAATGCAAAGAGTCCAATTATTTTGTCAGGCTTAGGTTTGATTATTCACACTATCAGTCATTGATGGGTCATTTCTGAACGTCACTGTGCAGAGCTCAGTCCACTCATCTCATCATATGTTTAGTTTGCCAGATGAGATGCAAGATGTGGGCTGAGAGGTCGGGTTGCGCAAAGAGAACAGACTTTTAATTGCAATCTGGTTGCTATGATACATGAAAAAAAAACAATTAGCATCATAGTCTCTATACGAGGAACTTTTACCTGGTGATCAATCAGTCTCAATTTAGAACTGATCCCTCACATCTTACCTACATCAAAACGAGACCATCAGTGAGGAGACTGGAGATTACTATCCCGTCTGTTCCAGTGTCTTTGCCCGGTCCGCTCACGACCAACCTTTCCACTAAATCTTGTGCAAGTCTGTGAATTTATTTGGAAGTTATGCATCTTTTTGCAATAGGCCACTTTCAGTGCCATGCCCCCTTTTAGCTAATTGGCAAGCACACAAACACACACCTACACACACACACATACACACTTGACCTCCATGCCAAAAATCCTGGGGCGAAAACTGTCGCCACCAAACAGTAGGAAATTTTTGTGGACTTGCCAGTAGCAGCTAAAAAACTTAAAAAAAAAACTTCATCTGGACTGTGTGGGTAAAGTTTGGTCAGATTTGATTGACAGCAGCCTTCTCTCAGCTCGCTTTCAACTCCACAAGTGTCGTCAGTCTTCACTGGTGCCTGGAAGTGAGTGAGTTCACTCTTCTGCAAATGAGCCCCGGTTACTTCAAAACAGCACAAACCAGACATAACAGTCCAGAAATCTTTCATGTGTGATAATCAAAACAGTTTTATTTCAGTATGATGTTCATTAAGAAAATATGCTTTCAAGGCATTTAAATGTGAAAATGAATCATTTACAAAGCTCTTGTTTTAACTTCCAGAGTGGCAACAGCATTAATTTAAAAAATGAAATTAAAAAAAGACGTACTTGTGTAACTGAATGAAACTTTAAAAACAGCTTACAGGATTTTGTATTTGAAAAACAATGAAAACGTCTCTTGAACAGCATGTGGGCAGCAGCTTTCTTAACTCATGAATTAATTGTAACCTCATGTGAGCCAGAATGTTCAAACAGTAAGAACATGAAAAATCTAAGGCCTACATGGCCTTTATACAGAACATTTCACACACACACACACAACATGCATGAACAAGACAGATTTATAATACAACTTAAGCATTTACATAAGCTCTGTGCAACTGTCTGGAGAGGCATTTCGCTCTGACAGTCTGTTGCTATCTTGTTTTATGGCAGCTGTAACAAAAAGGCAGTGACACTGAGATGTGTGTAAATCATTCTGAGCCGTGAGACTCAACAGGCTTACTGCAGATCACATTCATATTTCACATCATGCTGTATAAATGGCGCTTCTGTGAGTGTTAAATATAAAGAAATTCAAACACACACTCTCTCCTGGGAACTTGGCCTACGTTCTACGTGAGTTTAGGGCCTCTCAGAGTCAGTGGTTCATTTCTGTCTCTGTCTCTTCATCTGTCTCTCTGTCTGTGCTTCTCTGCCTTCAGGTTTGAGCATGGGAGCTCTGGCTGAGCTCTGCGTATGATTTTGTGTGTGAATGAAGGATTGTGGGTTTGTGACCACAGCTGCTGCTGGCGGGGAGAGAAGCAGGACGTTACCCAGCTGTACCCAAGCCCTAATGTGGACACACACTCTGAATCTTTCCCTTGTCAGCATAAACCCTGGGACCCCTGAAACAGGATGCTGCCCCTCTACCTTTAAAACTTAAGTTTCAGGTAGACATCCTACCTGTAATGTTGGGATCAGACTACAAGATATTTTTTAAGATGTTTACTGTGTTACATCAGGTGATTATAGAGTCATACGTTCTTGCCATGTCGTGGCCAAGAGACTTAACAGAATACACGCTGCTCGCCAACCAATCAACGTTTGTAGTCTTTCATGACGTGCATGATGTAACTGGGAAGCGGTCTTGTATAAAGCACCCAAAAGCCATTAAAGATACCTTAATGGAAAACTATTTTAGTAAAAATTACAATACAACTTGTGTAAAAGTCTTTAAGTAGCTGGTAATTACTGTACTTAGGTATCAAAAGTACAGTGAATATTAATGAACTGAAGTATTGAAAGTAAAAGTACAAGTAAAAAGCAGTCAAGTTTGACTTTTAAAAATTGTTTATTTTAAATTTCTGTAGCCTCTAGTCTACAGAAGGACAGAATCTCTCAGTCATAAAATGCAAATAAAGTGATAAAACAGAAATGCTTTCAGAAAGTCTTTTAAACTCCTTTGGGCCTGATTTGAACCCAACATGTAATGATTTAGCTCAAGCTGGATCTGCAACCAGGTGACAGCTACAAAACCATTTCAAATCAAATAAAACATGACGACAGCAGCACCCAAAGTAAAAAACCCAGTCATACTTGTACTGCAGCTTAAACGTGTTCAGAGCGAAAGCGATGAATGTGATGAACACCGCAAGATTACATACAAAGATGTGATTACACACAAGTCTTGTGATATTACCTTCGTCACCTCGTTGCTGGAAGTTGAAAATATTGAACTTTTCGGCGACATCATGTGACGCTGTGCCGTGACAGCTAGTCAGTATTGCGATTCTCCCGACATCAAGGACATCCTGATAGCACCAACTTAGCCGGAATTTACCGAACAGGCGTTGAAACAGACTAAGCGGATAAAACAACTGTTGCTGTGTGTGAAAACCACGGAGCTCCTACAACACGACTTAATGCACCACAAGATTTTAAGAACACAGACACGACGTTGCTATGTTTTCTAACGTCAGCTTGACTCAAGCTGGCCGACGGTGTCGCCTGCAGACACTGTTGTCTCCAGAGGCCAGTTCTAGAATGTAAGGCAAGTTACTTGTTTCAACAGCCAGTCAGCTTGTAGTTACCTCACCTTGCGCTAGGAAAGGCAGCGTAGAGCTGCCAAAAGGTGCACGTGCCCTCTGAAACAACACGCGAATGGCCAAAAAATGCTCGTCACTTCCTCTTCTAAGGCCTGTATACAGAGCCAAGGAGAGGTGCAGTGGTCTAGTTTTCTTTCAGACCACATGAATTAAAATATGCTGAAAGGTTACGATGAGATTTTTGCCCGATGACACCAAAAATAAACTGCCTACCCCAACTTTAACGTGTACTTTGGTTGTCTGGTTTGACTCATGTCCCATCTGATAACATGGAACGGCAGGATTTGTGACCTACACAGCAGCCGGACACCAGGGGGCGATCAAGATGCTTTGGCATCTTGGCAGCTGTCAAGTTTTCCATCTTATTACAGCCAATGATCAACAGAATCTACAGCATGGCTGGTGCTAAGATTATTTACAACTCTTTGAGGGAACACAGTCTTCTGTAAAATCCAAGTTAAAAGCTCTAATCCGTTACTTTGCTTTTCATCCGATGACACTACTCCGGTGTTTTCACACTGACCATCCCAGATGTCACTCTGACATGAATGTTTTTCGCCCTTTTTCTGCTAAGTAAGCAAGTTAACCCCTTCTCAAATGCCAAACATAATATGTGTTCATCCATGGACATTGAGGACACAAACACAAAGAGCTATGCAGGAAGACAAACTGCCAGACAGCAGATAATGTGAGGAGGAGCTGGGTCACAGCAGGAAGCCGAGACAGACGGATCACCCCTGCCTGATAGAAACACTGCCCTCTCTGTGTCCTCCTCCTCCGCAGCCATAAACAACCTTTTACCTTTCATCCCTCAATGCTCTGTGCTACCTGTTAACCCCTGGCCTCTAACACATGATCTCCTGTATCTTAACCTCTGACCTTTCACCTCCAGAGGTCATGGTCAGCGTCCTGCTGTTTCTCACCCAGTATCCTCGCTGTATTTCTCTAACTTTCATTTATACCCAGCTGGGAGCTTGATATGAGCATGTGTTGGTTTGATAAGGAGGAAAAAAAAAACAAAGCAATCCCCGGTGACGCTTCTTGCTAAACCAGATCAGTCACTCAAGATTGCCTGGAAATGAGCAACACAATGTAACGAGAAGACAGCAGCTTGAGAGACCGGATTGTTGTTGATGCAGCGCTTACGTCGGTAATCTCAGATCAGATTAGAACCAGATGTCAGAATGACGAGAAGTGGGAAGCAGGAGAAAGAGGAGTCAAAGGAGCAGTGTCGAAGGTAGATGAAGGGGAGGAAATAGCATCGTGTAACCTCTGAGTGCCCCCCTTAAGTTTTGAATGCCTGTCCACATCTTTTTCTGAAGAGAGTGTGAGGGAGATTGAAGGCGAGAGCTCATGTCACACCTCATAAATCTGCACATTTTCCTGCCTTAATAACGTTGAAGTTTCGTGGCATGAAACTTTAGATCTTTTGAAGAGGTGAGGCCACACCTCTGAACAGTTTACCTCTCCTTTTCCTCCTTTACCTTTTTTCTTTTCTTTGCACCATCTCGCCTGTCCTTTTCTTGCCTTTCTTCCATTCTCAGCAGTCTACACCTCTCTTCCATTTCCAGAAGACCGCAGGTATTGAGGGCACGACCTCAAATGGATGTGAAGATGTTTGAGTGGCTGTTTCTCTAACCTTAAAAAAAACCTCCAACCCTGCTGCCTATGGGTCAGCCAGCTAGCTAACAAGTTTACATTGGTTCACGTGATATAGCATAATACAGTATGAGACAATTCTGAGCAACATGATGCACATCGTTTAGAAGCTTATGCAGCGATTTTTATTCAGAGGGCTTCCCATAAGTTACACCATACCTCATTAAACATTACCACAACTTTAATAAATGTAACAATAAAACAATTAAATTTATTCTCCAGACGAGCAGCTCAGCCAAAGAGAGCCACTGAGCTGTTGATCAGGCAACTCAAGCTCAGCATTGTGCATGTGCTTCCTGAAATCCATTCAAGTGTGACTCCTGTAACTCTGATAGAGCAGACGTTCTGCAGAAGTGATGACTGGCTTGTCCGGAGTGGAATGCCGTCATCTCTGGAGGGAGAGTGTTTTGATGCAAGTGTCTTTTACATGGAAAGAAACAATAATGAGTATTGAGGGATATTAGTAGCTAAACATTTCATGGAAGTCTGCGGAGTGTTGGCGTTCCAGTAAAGGCAACTGTTTGGAGAAAAGTTTTTTTGGCCAAAGGATTAAAACTGAATATTTGTAGATGCACTCCCTAAACTTTATCTAGCTTCCACATAAATATGAAAACCTCCCAAGGAAGTTCACAGGAAAAATGCTGATTGTGTCTTTGTGCATCTCGCACATAAAAGCATGTAAGACATGTTTTGGCAAATGTTTCTCAGCTGATGACTCAAAAACACATCTGTCTGCTGAGGAGAGAACAGACTCATAAAAATGTACTTTTATAGTTCTGAATGTATCAGTATTGTCATTCAATCTGTGTTGCATTAAGGGGCAGGGGCGAAAATAGTAAAAAGGGCACCTGTTGTATGTGGTGGGACACCAGCGTGCAAAAAGTCGTTGGGCATGTTACTGCATTTTGTCCACCAGAAGGGCATCCTAGAAGTTGTTTCATCGTGTTATATTTACCATAGGGGCATCAAAGAGGGCACTTTCATTGCGTTTTTTCTAACATTAGAGAACCAGAAGGGGGCGATTGCCCCCCCTGCCCTCTGCTCTGCGTCCGCCAGTGGTGTGAATGGTGTTGAACTTTCTTTGCTTGTGGCAAAAAGCTCCAGGAATAAACATAAACAAAATAATAACGTCTCACTTTTTTAAAAACATAATTAAATAACTGAGTACTTCAATTGCTGGCCTAACGTGTCAGGTTACTCGTTACATTAAAAAAGTCATCTCTAACTGCTCTGACACGTTACCACCAAACATGACCTTAGCTTATGCAACCAGCTACAGGTAATCAGGTATTTGAGACATCATAGCATAGCAATGCATTGTTGTGGGGTCTTGTTTCAGGTACTGATGAGAAAGGAAGTCCAGTCTGAGCAACAGATTCATGAGTTATTAGATGCAAAATGCGGCCAGTGTGGCTCCTTGCCTGATGATGTCACATTGTGTTCTTGCAAATGTGCAGTCAACTTCAACTTTTTTGCCGAAACGTGTTTTGGCAACCCAACTGCATCACTGGACTAGCCTCATTCAAAACAAAGAGGGGGGCACGTTTCTGTTCCCGCAGGATTGACGTCAACTCAACAGTCAACAATGAGTTGTTAGTTGCATATACAACACTGACAGTGAAACGGCCCTGTGCACACTGGGGCGCTGCTGAGCAAACGTGGAGCAGCTGCGCAGACAGGTGGCAGACAGATGATGGGCAGAGAGCTCACTGAGGAGACTCTGTGCTGTTAGCGTGTATGTAAGATAACAGAGTAAAGCACAAAACACTTAAAAAGTGCAAACAATTGCTCCATCTCAGTCACTTCAGTGACGGCCTGAACAAAGGAAGACTTAATACATTTCCTTTGTTCAACTTTGACCGAGCAGATTTGCCTTATCAGCCCAACAAAAACGCTGCAGCACTGTGTTTGGAAATGAAGTTATTATTCTTGCTTGTTTAATCAACATGCCCGATGCAATATCACACTATCAGACTGCAAACTTAAGTGTTGCCGGGAAAAAAGGCCTTTAAGCAGCATCGAACAATTTCTAAATTACTTTTTGTTTCTTTTGTGGACAACAGTTTGTTTATTTTCACTGGTTTCTAGTTGACTAACAGGACATTGATTTTAGTTACGTGCATAAAAAATTTCCCTTAAAAAGTTTCAGTAAATATACAGCAGGGTAGTGGACATGAAAATGCAACATTTAGATAGAAATGGAAGCAAAAACACACGAGAGAGATGGAGACATGCTATTGTTCCAACACAAACAAAGCAATTAGTAACATCCTGTTTGTGACAGAAAGAAAAAAGCTGGTCTTCGTTTTCAAAAACCACTTGAACTAATTATGGGATCATCATGAGTATGGTATGGTCCTACTTGTTTACAGGCATTAACAGTATACAAGCGTCAATCAATCTGACAGTAATGATGTTTGAAAGTACATGTTGCATCTTAAATATTAATAGCTGAACATGAAGCGAGCCTTTGGAAAGCAAACAGCTAACACCATAATTGTTTTCCCACAATGTCCGCATGTCAGCAGTTATGTTGTCAGAGCAGCAGACTTTTTTTCCCCTCATTTAGGAATGAAGCTCTTCAACATATGACGACAATAAAGACATCAGTGTCACTGTTTCTCGGAGAAGCCGTAAAGCATTTATTAGCAGTCATTGTTCCGGCTCTCAGAGGAGATTTTATCTTGTTGCTCACCAGGCCTCAGAAAGACAACAAACAAGCATCTGGCTGAGGACAGTTAACAGCACTGTGCTTCACCTCAGCTTTTCTTTAGCTGTGCTCAGTGAAAGTCCTCTGCAGGGGGTGGATGAAGAGTGAGAGTCTGTCTTTTCTCTTAGTGTTTGACTCACTTCCCTTCTCCATGTGTAGCATCTGCACACACACAGGTTTGTGGTGGGACTCGATGCAGAGGACAGTTCCTATAACTCCTATGCTCGACTTGTGGTTGGATAGTTTTCTGACTGGCTCATAGTTTGGGGGAAAACACACATGTACACACACATACACACAAAATGAATGTGTGGGAAAGGACAGGACGTCATGGGAGAACCAACAGGCAGGGAACGGCATTAGCCGTGGCCTGAGCAGAGACAAGCGTGAATCTATCGCGAAGGTCTTTCACTCGGGTCGTGTGACCCAACCCACCCCCCAGCCCCCATCTGTGTCTCTCATCTGCTTTAGTCTCACTCTTCTGTCTGTCTTTCTTTGCGTTTTCTTTGATCAAATCCTCACACTTCTAGGCTAGTTTTTAGCTAGCTTGCAAAACAGACGATGGTACAGACTATAAAACCTTAATGACAGTTAAGAAGATGGATTGGCATTAGATTTGGTACAAACTTTCATTGTTTCCATATGATGTCCCTTTTTGTCTTCCCGTGACTTTTCATCTAGGTTTGCAAGATTGCGATTGACATATTTGCTTTGACGATGGATTACTGCAAACTTTGGTACACACACTCATTGTTATGTTAACACTTTCGTACTTCTGCTGGCTGCACAAGAAATTGTCCCTTGAGAGATAATGAAGATCTGTTGAGCTTGAACATTCTGGCCCCTGAAGGATAAATTGTAAGTCATTATTGGTCACCAACTTTTATATTTAGCAGCAGGTCAAAATGTTCATCTAACACTTTTTATGACCCAGTACTTGGAAAAGTAACATCATTCTCCTCAGCCTCAGCTGCACTTGCAAGTGTTAGCACGCTAGCAAGCTAAACTAAGGCCATGTTTAGACAAGATCAGCTCTACTAAAATCCGAGAAGTTTCCATGAACAACAAAAAGTGCTGTAGTATGCATGCCAGGCCGGTAATTGGCAGTGTTACTTTGTAATGGCATACCATAGAAGCTGCCAAAGTTGTTCATGTCCGGTTGCTGCTAACGCCAACCAAAGCCACAAATTAAAGAAGTTCAGCTGTAGTTTGACTTCTAGAATCATTCTACGAACAGCTGAATTTGCCTCAATAGACTGTCGTCATGTTTGGCTTGCTTTGGGTGCACTGTAGAGTGTTTCATAAGAATTTGGCAGTAGCTGTTGAGACATTCATTGACTTGTGCTAACATTAGCACGACCTTAGTCACGGCTTTCACAGGCCTTCCGTTTTGCCAGTTTACACAGCCAGAAAGACGCTTGCGTTTTCAAAAGATTCCACTCTGGAACCAGGATTCAAAAGTTTGCAGTTTCAGGGGCACCAGCACGCCGTTGTCATGTAAAAGGAAGGCTGGATCGCAGTAAAAGTTTACATTTTAATGCAAGAACTTGCACCATGTAAACGGCCTCCTATTGGGACTGACAGTTAACACAACCCTCAGGCGTCATGTGCATAAACACACAGTAAAAATCAGAAAACCTACCTCAGGCCAAAGACTTCAGGAGCCCCTTTTAAGACCATGTGGTGCAAATAAGACTCGGTTTGAATCTCATGCGTCTGGAGATTCATCTCAAAAATATTTCAACACACTCCAGAGAGATTTGAGGATGAGTATGTAGTTAGGCAACAACAGAGGCACACACTGACAAATGCACGTACGCTGCATAATGCTTACACATAAATTTGGACCAGATTGCAGCTGCTGATGCTGGAGCTTTGGGAGTTTTGTCACATATTAAATCACATTTCCTAACTTGTCTCGACCGAGTCCCTTGTCTGAACTTAAGAAGCCTTGCAGAGATTTGAACCCTCCCCTGTCGCTCTGGGTCTCCCACAGACAAAGACAAACTGATGCCAGAACTAAATCATGCGCTACACAATCAATAATTCCTGCTTAACTGTTTAAGGTCAAATTACAAACTGTTCACCTGAATTTGCCTATTTTCCAGTAAATTCCTCAGAGTGGACATCACAGCTTTACGAGTGTGATGGATGGGCCAAATGTCTAGAGCAGGTACTCGGCTTGTTGTCAGCGAGGCAGATGCATGGTCCCTGAGTGCTGAGCTCACAGCTGGCTCTGTGCAGGATGACACAACAGATACACAAACACTCTGCAGACACACACTCACATTATTAACCTGTAAATCAGGCAGCAGCCTCTGGATTCCAGCCGGGGGGACTGAGCTGACCCAGTGGCTCTGCACTGCTGGAGAATTGTGTGTGTGTGTGTGTGTGTGTGTGTGCATGCTTGAGCAACACGTGCTTGTGGTGTGAGTGCAAGGTTGCATGAGCAGGTGAACCCTGAGGATTTAAGGAACTTTAGCTCTATGACAGAATTTCATATGGCAACCTTGAAGAGAAATGAAGGCAAGAGAAAGAAGGAATGTGTCTAACTGCATTTTGTCTGTTTAAAGGATCATAGAGACGTGTCGCAGTCGTCCGACCCCATTTCCTCCTCATCTTTCACTGCTTTCTCTTCATCCTCTGTCTCTTTCTTCTCCAATTTTCTCAACCATCATTTTCACTAAAGGAACTAGACAGGTGAAAGCTGAGAAATCCTAACTCTGTATTCACTTACCTGTCTGACTGCATTAGTGGCAATGATGAGAATGCATTTGGTAGGTTTGCCTGTGTGCATTTGAAAAGGTCAAGATGTCGTCAGGTTTTTCCCCTTGATGTTTCGGTATTAGTCATGATGTTAGATACAATGATCTCCAATAAAACTTCTTGCATCTGTAAAAATCATGTCTAGTAAAAACTTAAGAGCAACCTAATCCCTGTGCTCCTTCACTGACCTGTCCACTCCTCCATATGGGCCATGAGGGGACCAATGGGAGGGGAAGATTTCTTTTCCATACTCACAGAAAGGGCCGAAATGTTAAAGGAAGTTTTGTTGTTTGAACTAAAATTGCTAACGGTGTTTAGGTTAGTGAATAAAGCACAAATCTAGAAACAGTGGTTGTAGAGAAGATGGTAAATGGGGCTTTCAAATACAAGTTGGGGAAAAGCGCAGATGTAGAAGAAACACAGCATGAGATTCGCTGGACACAGAGGCCATTTATGTAAAGATGACATAATCACCTGTTGCCCCCACATACAGTCAAAACATCTGTGAAATTTATTAACTTTCAATCCTTCCTTCTCCGCTGCCTCTTTTTCCATCCAGCTTGCCACCCGTGCACAGACACTATGTCACACAGGGATAATGTTGTTATGTGTGAAGTGGGCAACCAGTGCAATATGCATGCAGCTGTTACACCACAGAACTCTCAAGCTGCAAATCCTAAAGGTCTGTTTAATATTGCTCAACTGAAAAATTGTCATGCTATAAAAGTAGAAATATGGTAGGCTAAGTAAGTCTGTTTCAGCTGTCATGAACGTTCACTATGAACTGTCATTTAAAGTGAAACCAGACAACTTTTTTGACCTAACCTTGTCATTATGATGTATAACCTGATTAAACAGTGACACCATTTGATGCTGAATTAGTTTTCAATTGGTCTGTTTTTACCATGATATTTTCTTTGCCACCAGGACGAGGGTTTTGCAGAAAAACGAAGCAGTACCTGCGAGTCACTTTGCTGTAGTTTTCTGTGGTTGCAACTACAGGCTGCCGCTTGTTAGCTCAGTCAGAAGTGCTGGACAATACTAAAGTGTCTTTGATGTCAAAGTAATAGTTTACAGGACTTTCACACTCTGTTGCTAATATTATTACTTCATTTTTAGAATGTTTTAAACAACAATTCTGGCAATATCCTACATTTTGCCACTTTTTAAAGGTCTAATATGTAACGTGTGTATTTAAATGACCAAAAATAGATACATCTATAAAACAACACTTTGCTGAGTTGTCTAAAAAAAACCTTCATATCTTCATATCCCCTCAGACCTTCTAGTTGCTACAATTTCTGGGAAAACATGAGAACCACCAGATGTTACTGAAATTTGTGATTAAGCTTGCAGGTATTTTTTGTACTCAGCAAGAATATCAAACAAGTTAAAAGGTTTACCAGATGGGTATGCTGAAGAATAAAATTGTGAAAGTTCTCACAAATCGCCTGGAGGGGGACATGAACATTTGTAGAAAGTTTTATTACAGTCAACAGTTGTTGAGATTTCACTGTAAAGTGGCACCACAAGGATACGTCAGTGGATCACAAAAATTTTGGTGCCAACTAAGTAGTTGATGAGATATTTTACTGTATAATAAAAAGCAACAGTTGTTGAAATATTTAAATCAGGACCAAAGTTTGTGACTTGACAGACATAAATGGCTAAAAAACAATTAATAAATCCTCACTGTGATTACACTTCACCTCGAAACACAAGAAATAGGTTAATCCATTCTTCCTGTCTGTGACAATTAAAATGACATCGATGTCGAACACCATTTTACACTCACTGGATTGAGGTTTAATTCAAATAAAAAGCTCCAAAATATCTCCCCGTCAAGACAAAGACATAGTGTTCTCATGCTGGATCATCATAATAAAAGCACAACATTAATCCTGAATATTAATCCTCCTGCTGCCTACACATCCAACACCCCATGTGTCTCTCTGTTAATCACTGATACACACAGAAAACAATAGATTTACCAAAAACTGGGTTAATACAGAACAAAATCTTCTTGTCGTTCATTTAAACGCTGTTCCGTCTCCTAGTGTTTGTGTTTATTTAAGTTTTTCCTTTTGTGAATCTCTACGTGACACAGCAGCGCAGCATTTACAGGTGATATATGTAGCTTGTGCTGTTCTTTGTCACTTATTTCACTCTTGTATCTCCATGCATGATGGCGGATGGAGATGGAAAAATTCCAACTGGAATGTGGGACACTGAAAACTGTTACGACATTCCGTAATAACCCATCGGACACCTATGGAAGTCAAGAGTGGCCATGGTCACTTCTATCTTTTTTCACTCTGTTATCTCGAAATCATGAAAAAAATTATCTCATCATCACAGGATAACAAGCTTTGTTTTCCCGTCCCATGATAACCGGATAATTGATTTGGTTATTTATCTGGTCATTCCGAAGACTAACCTATAAAAACGGCTCCTCAGCATCAAGGGATGGATTAGAGGTAAGTCTCTGCAACATACTAGCGTCATGTCCGGAGGGTGTCCTTGTACATCAAGCTGCGTCACGCTACAGAAGCAGGAGATACACTCCTGGCCGATGGGCATTCATGGCTCTAAGGCTACATACTTGCTCTTTTTTACTCATCTGGTTAGATCTCTGCCTCTGTCGGGAGAGTTTAATAACTGAACAGTAAATAAAGGTATGAATGTGTAGTTTTGTTTGCTCAGTTAGAGCAGAGTTTGTGAAGATCATGAAGAAAACATCTTCTCAAATAAAGCCTACATTATTATAATGGGAGAGATAAAGACATTGTTAAGTTTGTGCAGTTTTTCTCGAGTCTTGCTCGTCTCACTGTGTGACCCTCACAGCATCTCAGTGCAGCCATTTTTCAGTGCCTGTGCTGATCTCTGATAAAAAACTATTAGTAAAGAAGAAACAACCCCTTATTTTGAAAACTGACCTTTTTTAATCCTGTTATCACGGGAAGATGAGACGTTATCCCATGTAACCAAAATCATTATTTTGTGATCTCGAGATAACAGAATGATGAACTAGTAGCGACCATGGCTGCTCTCTGCTTCCATAGAAACAGTCTTTTTCTTTTTCTTTTTTGTGCTCTAGTTTACGTCAATTCCTTTGGTAAACGTGTCCTGTTCAATTCAATTCAAATTTTAAAAACTTCATTTGTCCACGGAAGGTGATTTTAAAGCATATAGAGCATGTCAAGACAGCAATGGACAGTGAAAAATCTGAGTAGTAAGAGGAAAGTGAAAGGATAAAACATTGAAAACTGAGTTGTAAGAAAAACATAGATAGATACTGAATTATTAAAGTGATTGAAGTGCCTTGAAGTAGTAATGCAGACATAAATTATATATAGTTAAGGTGAATTCTAATAATAAGAAATTATGTACTGGGCAGGTAGCAGCAGATGAATAAATATTGTCACATTTGAATAAATATATACACATGTGGGTGAATATCAGTGGGTCATAGTATGTCTACACACCTCCTGTGTGTAAAAAACCAAACAAACAAACAAAAAAACCAAACAGACACAGACATATTCTAAGCAGTTGCCTTCTGGTAGTTTCTGCTCCTTTTTTTCCTGAAGGAGGTGCAGAGCCCTGCACAGACTGCGCTCCTCTCACTCTCCTCCGACCCTCTTCTGGCCAACCTGTGTGCTTCTCCAGGCTCGGCTGCATCGCGGCTCCCTGCGCTGCAGAGAAAAGGCTCTCAGAGCTCCAGGCCTCCAGACGGCTCTCCTGGAGGTGCCGCTCTTCCCACAACCCAGCTCTATCTCTCTCTCAAACACACACACACACACTGGCTCGCAACATTCAAGCCAAACCAGAGCCACATACAGTAGCACTCTTGTTATGCTGTGATGCTTTTTATATCATGTATGCCAGTGGGCCATTTCACTCTGGGCTTTTTGACTACAACCACTGCATGGCAAGAAAAGAAGTCTGTTCGTCAGCCTTGTTTTGGAATCACCAGCTGAGAGCCACTCTGACCACTTTAACACACACTGATTCTGAGTTAAATATAAACTGAAATTAGTCTTTCACACTGTGATTTCTAGCTGCTGCATTCTGGCTTGAGACGAACCTTTGCAGACCTTTTGTTTTTACAGAGGGATGTTCACTCGTCCTTGTGCCCTTGTTATTGGTTATATGGCATGTGGATACATGTGTTATCAATCTGTCAGGCTTCTTCTCAGAAAGGAAAGGTTTTCCACAGCAATTATACTGGAATCTCTAACAAAGACCAGTTGAGCAGAACGGGGTTAACTTGCCACTGACACATAACAGCTGTCAAATAACATGGTGTTTTCTACATATAGTGCAACAAAAATAAGCTGTTTTAGTGAATTATGCTGCCTAGTCTAATCTCAAATTTGCATAATTCTTTATGCTATTGTTGCATGAGGAAAACAGAAAAAAACAGCTCTGTTTTCAACGTCGCCACCATGCATCCGTGAGTTTATCGAAAAGGGTTTTGAAAGGCTTTTATAAACCGAGGGTGGAGGAATTTTTCTCAGCCCGCAAAGGAGAACACAAGCCATCCAAATTCTGTTAAAATGTCAACATCACCAACAAAGTTTACTTCAGGAATTAACATTTGGATTTTTTATACAAATTTGGACACGAAGATGGAGGAAACATCAGCTTGATGTAAGGTAATAAATGAGAGCAAACAGACCAAGTGGATGCTCTGTGCAGTGTGTGATGACGGGTACACGCCCAGCACACTGAGAGAGGTACAGCGCTGTGTAATGCCTTGGCCTCCTTGGGACGGCCGCATGCCAGCTCTGCTCTGCCGCTGCCAAACACGACCACAACATGGGCCTCTCTCTGCCTCAGCAGCAGACTTTCTACTATTACTGCCACGCATGGCTGACCCCAGGCCTACCAGCTGTTCACAGGCACCGTAAATCTCAGTTTGGCGCTGTTTTTTCAGGACTGACCTCAGACCAGCTGTACTGTCACTGTCAATGAAAGACGGCACTTTGCAGGACACCGAGGGGAAACATACAGGCCACTATAATGATAACATCAGTCAAGTGATTTCCCTCAATGATTGCCGGTTTACTCATTCAGCTCTCAGAGCGAGGATGCCAGTACGAGTCTCTCAGTGCTCCTGTTTGAGCTGTTTTAACTGTGTTTTTCTTTTTCTTTTTTAATTTCTTTTATCTTCAGGTCTAGCTTGCATGAAAATGACTCAAAAAGACATTTGTTCCTTGATGGCTCTTTTACAAATCTGTTTGAAATGATAGATTTTTAAGTACCCAAGTTTTTAAATGTGTGCCATGCATGATTACAGTGTAGCTTTTGGATGAAACATGTTTTCATAAACACTGGAGACGACAGAAAATGTCATTCAGGCTTTTCCCTCCTCGCTTGAAACGTGCTGTGGAGAAAATGACACCTCTTGTTTATGTCAGAGTCACAACCCGTGATGCCGGTTCTGCTCTTTTGCTTTGAAATCCACACAAATACACGCACACACACACACACACACACACTCACACACGCAATGACGCCAGCTCCTCCAGTCTGGTGTCTGTCAGAGTGTGAAATCACACACACTGTGAGCTCCTTTCACTGTGTCATTACAGCCGTATTTCTTGTAGGAGTTTGGGTGAAAGGGAATGAGGGCATGTTGAGGCCACTGAAAAACGGGAAAAAAATCAGTTATGTTACATACATTTTCTTTTGAGCTTTAATTTGCTGATTAAGAAGTAGTATAAGCAGTGGTGGAAGAAATTAGTTCTTTGTTCCTTTATTTAAGAGCACCTTGACCTCTAGCAGTCTTCAGCTATTTTTCTCCTCGGACATGGAACAGTCTGCAGAGTGCACTACATCTTATTGATTTAGTCCCCTTGAAAAATTTTAAAGCCCTGTTAAAAGTTTATGTAACTGATCTGGATCCAACCTCTTCTTGTGTCTTTGATGTTTGTGTATGTTTTAATTCTGTTTTGAGTGTAACTGGTGGGCTGCCTTGGCATGGTCTCCCTTGGAAAAGAGATTTGTACTTGTACCATTAATTAGTGACACTGCGCTCATGTGCTTCACCATTTTTGAAACTGCACATCTTGGAATTTCACATTTCAGAATTTCCCACAGATATATACGACTTTATGTCCCTCCCAGGAGTGTGGACTCGAGTCACATGACTTGGACTCAGGTTGACAATATCATAAAAGACTTCAAGTTGAGTCGGACTTTAATATCAACGACTGACTTCACTTGGACTTGAGAATTTGAAAATTAAGATTTAAAAGTATGTTATTTAAAAAGTGCTATGAATCAGTTTATTTCCCTAATGCTCTTCATTCTCAGTGAATCCAGACTTTCCAAGAGTCTTCTTCGTTTGAAGCATCCTAAGGCATTAAAACAAGTTAAAGAACAAACCGTGAAGAAGTGAGTTACATTGTCTTCTTGTCTTAATGTTCTAAGCAGTAAAAATTTTAGAACGCATTCACTATTTGTGTCAATTTTGACGAATTAAAATAATGCTAATATCTTGTTTAGGACTTGAAATCTGAAGTTTAGGGGTGCCCAGTGGCTCAGCCGGTAGAGCAGGCGCCCCATATACAGAGGCTATGTCCTCGCCGCAGCGGACCCAGGTTCGATTCCACCTGTGGCCATTTGCTGCATGTCATTCCCCCTCTCTGTCCCCTGTTTCCTGTCCTCTCTTCAGCTGTCCTGTCCTAATAAAGGCACAAAAAAGCCCCCAAAAAATATCTAAAAAAAACCAAAAGAAATCTAAAGTTTAGGACATTTGCCTTGACTCAGGACTGGCCTGTCTTTACTTTGGACTTGACACGGGACTTGGTGTCTTTATTTGGGACTTGACAGCAAAGACTTGTGACCTTGTACAACATTGACTTTGTCCCACCTGTTATAGTTCTTGTGCAACTCATAAAATAGTAAATATGAGGCATCTGAGGAGCACACGAGTGAAATATTAGTTCCAGTCCAACAGTGATCGTCTTCACTGTGTGCAGTTTTTTTATTTTCTTGAGAAAACAAAGGCATAAATCTGAGAGCAAACAATTACAACAAAAAATCCATCAAATCATCCTCAGAAATTTCAGGATTAACTTTGGGATTAACAGTCATGACAAGCCAAAGTTGTGTTCATAATGAGCTTTTTATTTAAAAGCACATGTATTAGAGCTAAGTACATTTAGCAGGAAAAACAGCATTGCATCTATGTCTTTTGTACAAAAAAACGAGACAATACAAAAATACTAATATTGAATTTTAATACATTTGTGGGTGTATTTGCTTTTGAATGCATATTACAAACGTAACTAATACAAATCTACAATAGTTGAGTTATCTAGATACAAAATTCTGTCAATCGATGCTTTTTAAGCAGCATTTTGTAAGGAACACAGGTCTGTAATCATAGTGGATATATCTAACAGGTTAAGAAACAATATCTTACAGAGTTAATTTTAGTGATCTATACATTATTTATATATTTATAAAAAGAGTGTGAAAACGGCTTTGTGAAATGATAGGACGGACTATACGATGAGAGAGATGTGCAACATGGCGGAGTGTGTTGTTGGAGGAGGATATCTGAGTCGGCTGTAAATAAAAAGGGCTTCTGTGTCTGTACAACTGTTAGTGATTATACAGGACAGGCTATAAACATACAAGGTTAAAGATGCTTCATAGCAGAGAATAAAAATATTAGATCCACAGTTTTTATAACGCTCACCTGTTCTCTCGCTCTCTGACACACACACACACACACACACACACACACACACACACACACACACACACACACGCACACGCACATACACTTGGCACAGCTGACAGCGTGTGTTTCATGATGCACACAGTTTATCAAGAGGGGGTTCCTTTTCACAGGGCACAGCGCTCATACATATATACACACACATTCAAGCACACATGAGATGTACATGTACAAGCACAGGCGTACCCACACATGCACAGAGTGTACAACACACACACACACACGCACACACACACATTGAAGGACTAACATCCATTGCCAATGAGTGATTGGGTGGGTGAGAGCCCCTCCCTGCCAGCGGAAAGAGCCCAAATCAACCCAACAAAATGTGCCAGCTTAGCTGTAAATCTTCACCCTCTTTCCACGGTGACAGACCGCACCCCTTCACTCTGCCCACCCGTCCCCTCCCTGTTTAGGAAGCCAAGCAGACGGCCCCCACCACCAGGAAGTGACATGGCACAGCCATGCCTCTTGTACAGGTGCTGAGAGGCCAAAAATCTGCAATCCCCCCTTCCACAGAAAATACCCTCCCTCCCTTAACTACATCTAACCCTCAAGAAATGCAACATCCCGGGTTTGGGCCGCTCTGAAAGTCCACGACAGAAAGCTTGATGTGCTGATCGGGAGACAGGTTACGTGAGGTCAGAGGGCTTCACTTGCTTCCACTGAATACACAGTTTCAGTGGCCAAAGACCTGCTCTAAAAGTCGTTTTAAAGGTCTAAGAAGATCAGTATACGGTTCTTACAGCGGCCTGTCGGCACAGGGTTATTGTAATGAAAGCCTATGCTATGCTAACTTTGCTAACTTTATCCTGCCTGAGTATGGAGTCAGGCTCGGTCAGCTTCCATATCTCTGTCTCGTGGACGTCAGCATCATCAAGTTTTCTTTCTGTTAGACATCTCAGGCAGCAAGTGGTGATAATGGACAATGAACTTAAAAACAGTGCTATAAGTTATATTTTCTATACTGTTAATATTTCTATGCTGCTAATTTTTGCAGTAATATCCTTCCTCTAGCTAAGGAAGCTGTTGTCCTACGGCATTCCAAGGCCACAGAGAGTTCAGAGAGGAAGCATCACTGGACGTCCCTCTCTTCCCAGGCAGAGGGTTTGTCTTTTTGTCTCTCTTCTTCATTGGTTTTGCTTCACAAGTGTTTTCCCTTTCTGTGGTTAGACTTCCATCAAACCTCCGCACCCTCAGCTCTGCCTGTCAGGTCATCAATTTCTCAATTCATTTTGTCTTTTAGCTTTCAATTCTTTCTGTTTGTGCTCAAAAACGATGGGCTCAAATGTTGATTAGTAGTTTACATAATAGTATATAATAATATGTCTGGATAGTGAGAGTGGACTCTGCTGTGCAAATCTCAAATCAGACACCCTAATCCACAAAGTGCCTCACTAGGCGCCGCAAAAGGGAGAAGGATGCCGTTTGAGACGCAGCTACAGTCTCTCGTCGCTACATTCTACTGTCCGATGGGAGGCGAGCAGCGCTGTGATTGGCTCCTCGGTCACAGGAAGACGTCGTGGCATCTCTCACACCATGTTGTGGTGGTTGTTCCTCTCGATGATGTCGGATGAAGGGAGCAGCTCCTTCTTGATGGGGGAGGGCGGAGGCGTGGCCGGCTTCACCCTGGGTTTGAACAGGTCTGACACGTAGAACACCTGGTGGACACACAGAAGAAGTGCGAGGTGAGGACAGACAGGGAGAAGAGCAAACAGTCAAGTTGAGCTACAAAGCTCGATTTGGCCACTTAATTAGACTACTGTCTTCGTCCCACAGAAAAGCGCCAGGGGAGATTCGATTTACTGATGGAAGTATGTGTGACTCCACTAGAGTAGGTGGTGATATGCCCCCTTTCAGCTGGTTGCTACTGGACCCTCTTCTGGTGGACCTATCACATCACGTGACACACAAGTTAGCAAGTGACAAACGGGTTCCCAAGGGAACGATAAAAACACGGACAACTCGTACATTTCTAATCAGATGGATGCTTCCCCTCTTGCTTGTGGTGTTTTTGTTTTCTTCTCAGCTTCTCTATGAATTTCTGCTGTTTGACTTTTGGGTCAAGGACCACCGCAGGAACTATCAAATAATGCACAGAACGCAAAGGGCCAGTCGAGGGCTGATTCAGACGTACGCATGCAAGAGTACATTGATCTGTAACTGCATTACCTAGGTGTGTTAGTCCAACTTTGACAAAGTCGACCTTGTACAATTTCAGTTTAGTTTTCATGCAGAGATTCGTAGCTGCGGTTCATTTTGTTTTTTAACCCCCCCCACAGCTATTGCACAAAAACTATTGCTATGATTTTCTGATTGCACAGAAAAATATTTTTTTTAAACTCAGATTTTACAGATTTTATGGTGTTTATACTGTGACAGTTTTCCTAAAATTAAAAAAAAAAAGCAATATATCGCCTTGCGTACAGTATTGAAATATATCGTATCATAACCTCTGTGTTGTGATACTTATCATATTGCCAGATTCTTGCCAATATGAGTAAGTGTGAGTATGTGAATATGCACCCACATGTTCATTTGTCTGCGGGGGAGTTGTGAGCTAATGAGAAGTGTAATTGTACATGTTGGATTACTTCATGATGCCATGATGAGAAACACTGAGTAATCCGGCTGACGGAAGGCGTCTCAGTATGGCTCACCCTTCATTAAAAGATGCCAGGGGTGAATTCCCATTTTACATCAAGTGTGAGGTCAGTCTGGCAAACAAGGAAAGGAGAGAAAAGAGAAGAAATCTCCTGCTAAGATCTTGATGACATCATATGTCAAACAGGAAAATGGGCAAAGGGTGGACAGGAAGTGGGACCATGGAAAGGACTATCCTCTGTAACAGTGGATTACCGTTTCCACTTACAGGGTCTGAGGGTCAATCGTGTGCAGTTATGGCTTCAGCTGTAGACTAACAGACACAAATACGCGCAAGTAACACACACATGACTGGAAAGCGCAGCAGCTTTTCCTTCTGTGCTGCCAGTCGAGGGGAGACGAGGATGGAGGGCCGAGGGGAAAAGCTGCCACTCAACACTCAGCTCTGAGAAAGAGAGCCCACTGTGCACAAAGCTCCATGGGGGAAAAACAATATGGATAACTGTCATACACTGGGAAAATACATGACGCTATCATACAGGAACCTCGTCCATGGAAAAACACATTCAAGTCATCAATTAAGCGTTCATCATTTGCTGTTTTCCAGAAAATTGAGTTGTTGAAAACTCAGTGATCTATTTATATCACAAAGACTGTCTCACTCTGAGCAGAGGTCTCAACACAAAGACATTCTATTTTATTACAGCTTGACATTTACTAGCCACAAAATCACCCTCACTGGTGACCTTTTACTGATGGATGACATCACACATAGAGAGATACCTCCAGTGACATACAGCTGCTCCCATAGTTTAAAAGGGGCTCTTTGTCTCTACAGACACCAGTTTGTGCAGTGCCTTTACACAGCAGCAATAATTAGCTAAACGTAAACGGTTATGATGTGGACTCATATCTCTGAGTTTCACCCAAACCGACATGGAAAACTTCCCAGACCCGTTTCCCGTCAGAATGCTTTGCATCCAATCACAGCACGCCTTGTTGTTGCATCACCCACCCTCTAATGTATCGCTCCAGAACCTGCCATGGAGCGAGGCTTATCGCGACCTCGCCACTTCCTGCACGTGACATACACAAACACACACACAAAGTTACTGGTCCCTTTGTTTATTGTTGGTGCAGACTCAGCAGATAGGTTCCGAATAAGAGGAAAAAAAACAGTGGAACCTTTACTTTATATGTTTATATTTGTGTGTGTGTGTGTGTGTGTGTGTGTGTGAGAGAATTTGCCTTGAATTGTGTCGTTAACCTCTAGTAAGCCTGACAAAGAAAGACACTGACTCACATAGGAAGTGAGTGCTCTAACTTGCAGGAACTGTGAATGTCTAAAAAAAACCACTACATCACCCACTAGACCCTCCTTGCATGCCAACGAAGTAACATGGAGAATTAGTTCGCACGCACATGAAACCAACTACTAATATACATATATGCAGGCAAACCACACAATACATAGGCATATGCATTTGCACCAATGTAGGTCAGAGAATGCAACTACGCTAAAACACTGCTGAGAAAGCCGTGGCTTTACAATCAACGCAGGGTGTCTAACTTTACATGTGTTAACCAGTGTGGGGGGAAACAGAATTCAGAATTGAGTAGCGCTGACTCAAATGATTTGTAGCTTCGAAACTTCAATCGTTTCCTCAGAAGTCGACAGCAAAATAACATTCTATTGGATGTTTTTTCCCTCTCAGTTAATATATATATAGCATATATGTATAGTTATAGTTGACAAAACGTGACGTGAGTTGTTACGGAGCCTGGGAGGTGACACGGACGAGTTTATTATTTTGAAAACACGTGCGCGTTTTGTATTTTGCACATGCATTTTTAAATCCCACACACATTTTATAAATTGAACGTTTCATAAGTTGCATGCTTGTTTTATTCCTATGTCGCATGCCCGTTTTGTTAAACTAGTGTGCAATTTGTGAAATTTGCTTATGATTCATAAAACGTGCGGGCGAAATACAAAAACGCACATGTGTTTTTAAAAATTTTAACAC
>JAPZDX010000020.1:23741381-23755436 GCA_029783625.1 Naso annulatus | reverse complement strand
CCAGAGTGTAATCTTTTGAAACCGCAGCCTTCTCTCCGGCTGTGTAAACTGGTAAACTGCAAAGCATGTGACAGCGGTAACTTTGCTAATGCTAGCGTATGTCAATGAATTTCACTCCAGCTATTACCAAACTCTGAAAACACTCCACAGCGCACCCAAAGCAAGTCAAATATGATGACAGTCTACAGAGACATTCAAGTTGTTGTATCATAATGTTAGAAGTCAAACTACAGTTAAATTTCTTTCATTTGTGGCTGCTCAAGGCTTAGCGGCAACAGGAAGAAGACAAATTCTGCAGCTACGACGGTATGTCATTACAAAGTTACATTGCCAACTACTGGCCTGGCATGCATACTACAGCGCTTTTGGTTTTTCACATAAAGACAGATTTTGTAAAAGACACAAAGGAAAAGCTTTTCCATTTTAGTTCGGCTGCTCTCATCTAAACGTGGCCTAAGTCTTACTGTTATAAATTCCCTGATGTTTCTTCAAAATACTGGGTTTTTTATGTTATTGTAGTCAGACCTTTGTTGGACAGCCCAGGGACCCAATGTTTTTTCGAGCCGGCGATCTGCTAGTCAGCTATGACGTCCTAATTGATTACATGGAGACAGGTGAGCTGCGGAAAGTATGCTGTGTCAGCTTAATCCAAATAAATGATTAGAGGATGCGTTCATGAAGAAGTGAGTTGTGAATAACACACAGAACATGTTGAATTATAGTTTGTGTTTAAGTGCACATTTTTGTGTAGTTATTTACGGTGTTTGAGATTCTGAGAGTCTGTAAGGTGTTACTGATTAAGCTAATGCTAGTTCTGTTGTATGTGACTGTATGTGTGTATATTGAACATGCCAGCTAAAGCTAAATGGTTAGCTATTTCCTTTCATACGGTATTTCTGTGATATCACCACATGTTGGTACTTTACAGAGTAATGATTCACACAAACAGTGAGTTATATTGAGGGGATGTTTATTGTTTAAACACAGAAATATTATTTGTAATATGTTGTATTTCTTGTTTATAGATACCATTCTCTTAATCATCCTCATCCATGTCTCATCCTCGGTTCAATCCTCTATAAAGCTGCAGAATTCTTCTCTGTGTTCGTGTCTGCTCTCTGACCGGAGTTGCTGTTGTGGATGAAGTTGTCCCAGCATCAGACTTCACAAACACACATTCTCTAATACTTACACTTACCACAGGTCAAACAGAGAGTGTTATTTCTTTGGCTGCTTAAATCTTTACATGGAGAGGTCGTTGAAGGTCCTTTGTGTGTGTGTGTGTGTGTGTGTGTGCAGTGCTTATTTTCCTCCCATAAATCCATTCACATGTTCACGCTCCACTGCATGCAAGCAATCACAGCACAAAGGTTTGTTCGTGTGTGTTTATATATGGTTGTGTGCTTGTGTTTGTAAGTGTATATACAGTATGTGGTTTGCTATGTATGCATTAGTGTGAGAGAGGGAAGAAAAGAGAGAGAGACAGTGTGTGTGTGTGTTTGTGTGTGTGCATGCTGGCATGCATTTGTTTGTGAGAGAGATTAGCTGGTCAGCCCTCGTTTGATTGGCTTTAGAGTTAAATTTGGTAGAGCGAGTTAGCGAGTTAAATTAGACGCACTAACACAACTAAATCTAATTTAACCATTTAGACGTAGAGGAAATAAACATTTCTTTTAAATTTCTTAACAGTGAGAAATTGTCAGGATTTCCATTTTGATGGATTTTAGTGTCACTAATACCAAGTTTGTGCTGCAGGTTTATGGTCGGTGAGGTTCTATTATTATAGAACCGACTGTCCTTGGCAGAACAGGGCACAATAACTATTCTTAAGGCAGCTAAAGCTCTGCGCTGCTCAAAAGGTTAATTCCCCCTGACATGGCGCTAATTTCCCTGTAGAGCAACACCTGCGTGTCTGTTGAGAGCGTGGTGGCAAACTTCCCGTGCTGCGGCTCTCATGACTCTCTCACCCCTCTGAGACTCTGCTGACATTTTAATGAGCTTTCACGGCCTTCAGGAGCAGAATTAGAGTGATATTGTGATTATAGTGAGCGAGCTGGAGTGTGAGCAGTGTGTGTGAGGGGTGAATGGGAGGCGGAGCTGGGCAAAGGAAGACGTATTGTGGTGCGCTCTTCTGGAGGATTTCCTCGTCCTGTCGCTCAAACACATCATGTGACTCATCCTGAGAGGGCGACGGCTGAGGGGGGCCGGGCTCCATAAACCGGCCTGTCAGTCAGTGTCTTCTTCTATGATTTTGTCACTGCTATGAAAGGAAGCAGACAGCTCCCAGGGAATCAGTGGCTCAGTTTAGTCCAAAGTGAGACCGTTAATCCAAACTTAATGCTTTTTGGTGCCTATCAAAACTTTTATCTATTATTTGTGTCTGAGACTTACGGTTGCACAATCGTTGAAAAAAATTGTGCAACCCTACCGATAACTGAGCCATCACGTCTCTAAAATCAGCACAGGACATCCGGATAGTTTGTCGTCCGATTTGTTCCATATAAAGTTGCTGAATGAACTTAAAATATGACAGTTTTTGAAATATTCAGACAAAGTTATGGACTCTTCAGCAGGGCCCGACCGATATGGGATTTCTGAGGCCAATGCTGATATTGATATTAGGGAGTAAGAAAATTCCAGTACCTGATATATCAGCCAATATTCCATATATAATATTTTGAACATGGTTATCAAATACGCGTGAGAATGGACCACCTCTGCTGGACAAACTATGCCATTACACCATCTTACATTCCTGGCCCAAGAATTTTTTTCCAGCTTTAAAAAACTGTTTTAATATCAGCACTTATCCAAAAACAAATATGCTGATACCAAAACATCTGCAACAGGCCAATACTGGCCAATAACATCGACAAACTGATATGTCTGTCGGGCACTACTGTTGATTTGCTTCATTTTTAAAAAACTGATGAATTTGTACAACGTTTGTGATTAGTTAGTTAATGGACTATTTGATCAACGGGACATATCGTAAAACTTCTTTGATAATGCAACAGTCATACTGATTTGAGTTAAAACGTCTTCTTAAGGATTCAATCTTAAGAAAAAGTCCTTTTTCAACACAAACCAGGAAACGACATGATCTGTGTGTGTGTGATGTAAAGACAGAGAAACTTGGTCAATGCAGATCTTTGAACTTGAATTGTCAATGTCAGGCCAGTCCCAGTCTCCTGAGGAAACGTCTGACTTACTTCTATCAGTTCAAACTGTAACACAACCCAAGTTGCTAAAGATGGCCTACATCGTTAAAAAGAAGCGCAAGTATAGATGTTATGCTGTGGTTATATGATATATGTGTGTGTGTGTGTGTGTGTGTAGAGAGAGAGAGAGAGAGCGAGAGAGAGAGGCAGACAGATACAGTGTCTTCATTCATCTTACTCAATTACTCACTTTAGCAGATCCCCATAGTCCATTAATTTGGATAAATGCCCTCTTTCAGCAACAAGTCACAGAGCAATCACAGCGTGAGCGTTTGTAATCTCAAAGGATCAGAGGGAAGGAGTGGGTCAGAGCCAGGTGCACTTGTTGGCGGCATTGTTCTCCAAAAACTAAGAGGCAGGTGGGCAGGAAGCTGGTTCAGTGGCAGCAGCAATTATGATATGATGAATATGATAAATGCTTGAAAATGTCTCGTTGTGAATCTTTGGTGCAAGCTGTCCTTAAAAGAGAGAGCGACAACAAACAAAATAAAGAGCAGGAACAAAAACAGGGAGGGGAGGGTGCAGCGGAGTTGCCTCCAAATGAGACGCTGCAGCTAGCTTGGTTTCTAAATGTTGCCTACCCAAACTTTAATATATATTTCACATTTATCGGTGACCTTCTCATTCATGAAAACACTGCTGTGACCCCTAAAGTTTTAACATACAGCCTGCAGAGCAGATGCCTTGGATGCTCTGAAATTTGTCGCACTTCCAACAATACAAAGTGCTGCAAGCCCACACATCTAACCTTATCTTTAGGTCACTAAAGTCATGAGCATGAGTATGTGTGGCATTCAAGACATTTGGCTGCAGAGTGCAGAGGCGACCTGAGGCCCATGACAGACCCTGGAAGTAGCTCCAGGGCCAAGGGTCAAAGGTCAGGGATGTGACACAGATCAAGGATTATGCTATAGCATACAAGGGCAGTGCACACATGTCACTGCAGCACTACCCATTATATCTGTGGGAGTGTGTGTGGCTATGTGGGTGTTAAAGTAGATTACTGTGGTTCCACTGGCAACTCCGGCAAAGCCTCTCTCAAACATTTTTAAGTCGTCGACCACAAAGGGCTTTAAAAATGCTCTCGCAATCCAAATAAACAAGCTTGGCTGCGTAAAAACCACCAAGGCTTCATCCATACGCATAATCACTGTTTAGAAAACACACGTTCATACACGCAAGCCTGAACATGCACACACTGATACAGATGTTTGGCCGCAGATATTAGCTCTTTGTCTCCACAAGCTGCTGATGCGTCTCACACGTATACAGAGCTGACAAATACACAAGTACAGACACACACACACACACACACACACACACAGGAGTGGCTGAGGTCAGCAGAGTGGTGTGCAGAGTGAATCCCTGTCCTTTTTCCCCCTCTGTGTGAATGCTGCAGCGACCGGGGGGCCGCTGGCTGAAGCATGTGCTTACTCAGAGAGATTTTATTCACAGGAATAAATGCCTTTTACACACAGGCATCCACTGGGACACTCTCTGGGGGATCTTTACCAGCAGGCACCTGCGAGGGCAGCCTCTGAATGCTGCTGCTGGCTGCTGTTGCTGTTGGCTTGTAGGCACATTTGAGGGGATGTTGGATGCAACGGTGTTTGTGGGAATTCAAGTACAGAAGGCAGCCGGATATGTGTATTATGTTGAAAATGATCAGTTACAATTCATCAAGACGTTCCTCTTGCTTGGCCACAATCAGTTGAAAGAGGAGGATGAATGGACAGCTGCTCCAATAAGGGGACATTTGAGAAGTGCCCTGAGGCCAGAACAGGCTACTTGGCTGGCTGGTTGGTTGGCTAGCTGGCTGGGCGTTTCTCTGTTGTTGCCATAATGGCATTATTACCCCTGGGACAAAAGCCAGGCTGCAGAAGAGAGGGCTGTGGAGTGTTTGAAACCCGATGCCTTTGTCTGGATAATGCTTCCCTCGACTTCAATCCCTGCTCTCCTCCCTTTCTTGCACTCTGCTCCCCAAACATCCTGCTCACCTATGCACACATCGTGGACCATGTTTATCTGCAGACAATAGGTGTTGAATTTGAGCCACAGTGTGAACGCTCTGCATGGTGTTTCACAGTGCTGCTGCACTGAGCCTCCTCTCTGTATGTAAAACAGACAGGGCTCAGTGGCTGCAGCACAGATAAGGCCTGCGCCAATAAAGATGTTGAGCTGATTACTGCAACAGCGCTCGCCACAGCTGAGCAGATAAGCACTACAGCCAACAATCCAGTCAACAGTACCGCTGGAAGCAGCAACAGCCGTAAACCCCAGACAGATAATCAAGTGGCCTTGAGTTCTCACAGAGAAGGGTTTCTCTCTCTCACTCTCTCATCTCCACCTCATTCACTTTTTTCCTGCCTCCATTTCAACCTCCCTCTGTCGGCCACTCGCTGATTGGTCCTCATTATCGAAACAAAGGGTGCTGAGATGTATCAAAAGGGGGTATTGTTCCTGGTGAAACAGTGAAATCTCCCTGAGAGCCCCAACCCCCCATCTCTGCACGCACACACACACACACACACAAATACAGAGGATTGTAGTGTGCAAATGTAGTAGAGAAAGTGACAGACAGAGGGGCCTGTGTAACAGCAGGGAGGAGGCCCATGCAGGAGAGGACAGTGCGGGGTAACGTGTCATGAGGCCTCCAGCTCTCAGCCTGCTGGCTATGATGAAGCACGGCTGTATCAGATCATCTGCTGCCGCCTCCGCTCTCATTTACATTACAGTTGCAGGACCATTGTTTGGTTTTAAAGCTGCGTAAAGGAAGACCTGCACGTGATGACTGGGTGTTAATTCATCTGATCCTAGAAAGACAACCATCTAACAACGAGAGAGAAACCTCAGAGTTCATATTTTCATTTAAATTGAAAATCAGGCATTTAAAATTAAGTTTATTGTCCACACATATGAATTTCACAAGAATGTAGCGCCCTATGAAATCCGTTTTTTTCTAAATTCCATTTTTTCCATTTTAATTTATTGGAATTCCATTTTTTTAACCTTTTAAGCTAATTTTACCATTAGAGAGTGTGTGTTAATGTGAATGAATAAAATGTCCACAATTTAATAAGAAATAACTGGGGGGGGAGTGCTTACGGAGTGACATCAGATAAATGTTCCCGTTTCTCCCGAAAAAAGAATTTCACTCAAATTATGATCATTTCTGTGATATTCTGTTTATACTGGCAAATTTGGCGATTCCATGATTGCAGAAATCATGGGGCCCTAAAAATGGTTATTTATAATGACCCAGTGAGAACTAAGACACAAGCTTAAACACACAAGAATGGCAGCAAACAAAAGTTTTGGTAGGGGCAAGTCAAGTAATCCTCATTTATCTAAATAAGCAGTTTGAGGGTGTAATTACAGATAAGAGAGAGAGAAGAGAGACAGGAGAGGCAGAAGCTTTATTGCACTATTGTTGTGAAAGTGTAAATTACAAGCTTTTGTTCTTCTGTCGTCAAACTTTAGTCTTTTATTGTGCAATCGAGTTGTTTGCTGGGATGGAAGTGTTGGGAAACGAGTTGAAAGAGATTAATGGTGTCTGGTTTGTATAAAAGCATAAAGAGACACAGTCACATCGGTCAGTACGATGCCTTCGGCTCGCCCGCGGGAACCACATGGGACACACACAAACACACACATGCACACAAGTCCAGCCACACACACACAGACACACATCACAGTCATAAGCATACACATAGACTTTTTCACCCTTCAGGCTGTATGATAATGACAGCTTTGGGCACCCTTTCTCCCTCATAAACCTCTGGGGACACTCGCACACGCTCACCCAGACGCACACGCTCACCCAGACGCACACACAAACCCCGGGGGTCTGTCATTTAACTCATGCATCAGCAGAAACCAGCTGCCTGTCAGTGACGGGCTGAAAATGTTACACGCAAAAGTCTGGCCACAATACTGGCGCTGCCCTCCGTAAGGACACACAGAAATATATCTCTACGCAAAAATGCACACTTACAATGACACACATTCCTCAAGCACCAGCAGCCCTGCGGCCACGACTGTAGTCATGAACATGTGCTGATCTTTATCTTTTTGCATCATACAGTGATGGTCATCTGCCAGGGGACACTCCGCACCTTCTGATAAGGTGCAACCTCGCCTTGTCCTGCAGCCACAACGTAAACAGGCACCACCAGCTGCCCCCTAAAGCCACAGATAGCACACAGGCATACATACAGTGATGTAATCTTGCCATAAATACCATATCCGACTATTGTCTGAGCTGAATCTTGAGACTGATGTTACATATTCCTTGTGAATGTCTGCATGGAGCCCTCGGCAGTACATGAGTGCAGGAAATGTCATAGAGAGAGCACTGCAGGTCCTATATGAGTCTATTTTCTGCCTGACCTTTGACCCCGTCTGACAAACAGGAGAATAGACTGACAAGGAGCATCAATCGTAGGACTGAAACACAGAGAAAATGCAAACGACTTCAACATGTCTCTTCAGTGGAGGTCATTCTGGGAGCATGCAACAAGCACCTCATTAGCAAGTAGTGGAAAGTGATGCACTTTGCAGACATTTACAATATCCGAGTTAGTGATCCTTGACATGGCCGACTTCATGGAGACAGGAGAAAACTGGCATGTCGACATCACATAATGGGTCCTGTTTTATTATTTAAGTGACTCTACCACTGCTGGACAACCCTGCGGTGTTTTGCATCACCTGATTTGGGCTGAATGCAGCTTCATTTACATCCCATCAGCCAGCGAAAGCTCAATACACTGAGGGCCAACCCCGGAAGAAAAGTTGCTCTTCCAGCTTTAGCAACAACTGCAAACACGGCAAAGCAACCTCAAAAACAGGAAGACCAACATACCAAGACGATCATCCAAAAGAGAGAGAGGCGACAAGCAAACTAAAACACCAGCCAGGTGTAGTGCAGAGCTACAGAGCCAAACCAGGGATGGGAGGGGACAGGGGAGACACTTTCTTAGGAACCTCAGGCTACAGCTAGCTTGATTTCCAGATGTTGGCAACCCCAGCTTTCATCCCACCTCTTCTAGCCTCGGTGGGCATTTTTATCTAGCCGGGTAGTCCAGAGCTCTTCTCAAACAGACTCGTGGACAGTATTTGCCCTTAGATTTGGGAAATCCACTTTGGATGGGAAACTGTGTTTGCCTGCCACTTGCTGTTTGATTGCAATTTTCTACTACACGCATGGAAACTGTTTACCACTGGAAACAGTGTCTCAGTGGTTAGCACTGTTGCCACATAGCAAGAAGGTCCTGGGTTTGATTCCATGCCTTGCTGTGTGGAGTGCTGTGTTTGCATGGGTTTCCTCCGTGTGCTCCAATATTCCCCAACATCAAAAAACATGTGCGTATGGTCTATCTCCACTCTCCACTGAGGTAATGGCTCTGAATCTGGAGCTGGTCCCCAGGCGCTGCAATGTGGCTGTCCACTGCGCCTCAGGGATGGGATAAATGCAGAGACCAAATTTCACTGTATATGTAACCAATAAAGTACCTATATCTTTGTTTATTGTCCACCCGTAAACTTAACTAAACATATTTTATTGTGCTTCAGCATTTTCCAATCAATACCCTTTCATACCAATTCTCTCCACCAGTACAAAACCAGTTAAAAAGAGGGAAGACAAGCTGAAGTGGAGAGGGAGCAGTGAGGGAGGAAAGAGAGGAAAGAATGGAAATGGACTGGGGCAGAAAAAAAAGGGACAGGATTTCATTTCACAACCACACCTACCTCCGACCGACACTACCTTTCCGTTTCCCACCCTTTCCTGTGCACGGCTATGCACACATACACATCATGCCCCCTGGTTCACTCACTCCCAAAATTACACCAGATGTCACATCAAGAGTCTTTGGCCAAGGCTCTGCAGCCTGAAGAAGAATTCGAGAAATTCTGGAAAATATTTGTAGAGCGGCTTAGCATTGAAGTGGCTGAGGCCTGGAGAGGTAGAGGTTAAACCTCTCCAGCTTTAATGAGAAGCTGTGTGACTGACTGCTGTAATGCTATAGCAGCTAATGGGGCGACTGGAGTTGGAGCACGGCCATATAGGGTTAATGCTGCTGGGCCAGTTATGAAGCTGATTCCCCGGGGCCAAAAGGTTACACTCCTCTTCCTCGCTAATAACAATCTCCACGTCTGTCGCTAGTGGAAAATCGCGTCACCAAACACCTGACAGTATCACGGATCGGAAGAGATAACAAGAAAGCTGAGATGCTGATGGAAAAACAGGCTGTCAGTCAACATAGATCACTTTTTGAGATATTAGGGAATCTGGCAACTAATACATATAAGAGTCTGGTAACCATGGCAACATCTGGACAGACCTTGCTTTTATATAAACCTACAGGACTGAAAGTCAGCTCCTGGACAATCCATGATTTGATTCAGCAAGAAGGCCCCTGCAGCTCAAACTCTGACTGGCTTTCAAACCCAAACACACTCTCACATGCACACACACACACACACACACACACACACACACACACACCAGTGGATGTACCTGAGCTATCACACAATGCATACCTTCCTTTTATTGTTTAAAATTTAATCTGCATTTAGGTGAAGCTACTTTTACTCTCAGGATGCTCAGCAGGGTGACAGTGTTTTTTGCAGACACCACTTGATGATATCGCACAGCCTGTAGCCACAGACGAAGAAAATGATGAGAATGAAATTGTGCAGTCTGCAGCCGAGTTTGTGCATTTATGGTCCTTGTACGGTGTTCGTGTGTGTGCTCCTTACAGCGTCCCTAAATCAACCCTGCAGCTCAGCGAGAGTGGAACCCGAGCCAAAGTGAAATCAGCAGATGATTCTTGTGCTCAGCTGCCAGAGTCGAACGCTGTAACTCAGGAGCTGAGTGCTGGCTGAGCGTGTGTGTCTTTTTTTTTTTTTATTATTAACATCTGATCCTGCTGTGTTTATGCATCATTAGCCTTGATGAGCAGAGGTGACATACGGAGGAAAGTCTTTTTTTTTACTTTGTGCACATGTGCTGGTGTGTGTGATTACAGACGGCCTCAGATGGCCTTTATGCAAACACAACAATTAGCCGTGCCTGAGGGTGTGTGACTGTCGGGCATATTGACAACCTATAGAAAGGTGTTTTGCACTCACATGCTGTGTGTGTATGTGTGTGTGGAACCAGCTGGCAGATAGGAGCTGATTAAAGGTAATGAGATTTTTATGCATCGACTTGCTGTTTAGGGAACACTTTCTTTTTTCTGATATGCACACAGAGCAAAGCCCATTGAAGATGAGGCATTCTTCTGAGCGCTACACACCCACATTCTTGTTCCTCATTCAGGACCCCCTGATAGCCCCCCACCCCACCCTTCTTGTCTCTTTTAACCCCCTGTCCCTCCACCTTCTGATCCTCCCATGTGTAACCCAACCACCACTAAAGTGGGCCAACCAATCATCTTTGAGCAGCCAGAT
Source organism: Naso annulatus (assembly GCA_029783625.1). Lineage (NCBI taxonomy): Eukaryota > Metazoa > Chordata > Actinopteri > Acanthuriformes > Acanthuridae > Naso > Naso annulatus. The sequence continues at coordinate 23,744,760 of JAPZDX010000020.1, read as the reverse complement.
TGTGTTTAGCATGACAAAGGAGAATCTGTGTGACCATTTGTGCCTGTGTGTCTTTACATGAATGCATGCGTGTGTGTGTGTGTGTGTGTGTGCTTCCAACATGGCAAACAGGAGCTGACTGTAAAGCTTTTACCAGTGAAGGAAGTTGGTAGTATGCAGGAAATTCACTCCACATGTGCTCAAAGTTTATCTACATTTATACGGGGGCACATGAAACAGAGCATCACTGTCTGAGGTTCTTTAATAAGCAAAACCAATATAAACCCACTGGAAAACTTTGTGTCTGTCAAGCAGATCCGCTTCTACTATGAAGCACTTAAGAGAAAATGGAGTTAATTTGCACCATTTGTAACATCCAGGGTAATAAAAAATTCCTGGTCCTGTGTGGCGATGTTGCAAGTTACGTCGCTACTGTTGAAGCTTCAGTTTCTGCACATAAAACTATCGGTGTGGCTCCCACCTGCTCCTCTAATGCCTGGTCAGCCACGCGCCCTGCCTCTCCATCTCCCTCCGTCAGATCGGAGAAGCATTCCCCTGCCACAACACATGCTTAAGCAATTATTCCACACAGTCCCTTGGACGGAGAGGGAGAAGGAGTGCTCCAAAGAAAAAACTGGAGAGAGAGGAGGGAGAAAGTAATTTGAAGTGGAGTGATCGGCGGCAGCTGGCCAGGGATTTGCAGGGTTCTGGGAGAGAATGTGTGGAAGTCTAAGCACAACTCCCATAATCCTTTTCTAAAAGAGAGAAAGGAGAGACGGAGGGATTGACAACAGAGAGAAGAGAAAGGGGGGCCGCCGGAGCTTGAAACTAAAAGGACGGGGCTACAGTGACAGCAGCCAACAACAGACCAGCTATCAAAGCAACACACACACACACACACACACACACACACACAAACACACACACATAAACACTGCATGCTGAATCTGGACGGGACGCTGGCTGAATAACAAGTTCGGACTCTACATCACAAACAAGCCTGCTGGAGCAAATCAGAGCAGTAACGACAGCCGTCTCTGCCTCAGTGACAGTTTCATCAGCTATGAATCGATGCCTTAATTACACTTCGATTTGTACTCGCAGCTCTGGCTGGAATGGCACCTCTGGAGGTTTCGGGTCAGATGAGCAAGGTTATGAGGGCACAGGAGGGCTGTCACGGGCTATTTAAAGGGCAGGTTACAACACTTCAAAACATTGATGCCCCTGAGCACGTTGGTGGGCGGCAGGAGCATCAGGTGATGGGTCCCAGTGATGCTCCATGGCTGCTTAAAGGACCAAAATAATGTACATAATGTCAGCTGTCTCAGCTTTAGGGTCATCAGTGAAATGTCAAATTAGGGTTGGAAGAAAAAATCAATACATCGTAATATCCGCAAATATCAAGTATCGATATTTTATCAAATATATTCCTAATAAATGTTGCACATATAAACTCAACTTTTTATATGACAGAATAATAAAAATCAGTCGACTTTTCAGCCCACTAGATGGTGCTACGTGCTCACTGGTGAGGTAATAAAAAATGCAATAAAATTTATTAAAGGGAGATGAACAGCTGAAAAATGTATCATATTGGAAAACAGAGTTTTACTTTGGGAAAATAATTTGCAGTTCAGAAAAGTGAGAAAATCGCGATATATGATTCCGCAATAGCCAACATATCACAATATGGTGACAACATCGTATCGTGGGGACTCTGGCGAATCCAACCCCTGATTAAAATGTTGTGTTTGAGGTTATAAACACATCATGTTTGGGTGAGATTGTTTTTAATCTTGTAAACAGTGTTTTTTCTAACTGTGATGCTTGAAATGTTGTCAGCCTCCCCAGCACAGGGTGGTGTGTTGGAGCTGGATGATAAGGAGATGTTCAGATTAACTTGTCTTGCAGTCACAGTTAACAAGCAATACTTTTAAAACGATCAGGCTTTTATAGCCAACCGTTAGAAAGCGCGCGTACAGTTTAACTTCTTTGCTGTTTCTGTTATTTTGCGCGACGTTAAAGTGGATGAGTCTTGGTTGTGCAGGCGAGTTGAAAATCCGCTGATGTAAAACACTAGAAATTATAACACAGAGGGATAAAAAGTTTAGGTTAGCTACTGAACTTACCAAGCAGAAGACAGAAGACGTCGAGCGCTATCAGCAGCTTCTTCTTACTGTTGTCAACGCCGTTGTTGTTGTTTAACGTAGAGGTTCCTCCGTTCCTTGTCTCTTGGGCCATCGCTTTCTCATACATGTACTTTTGCATTTGAGAACTCCCCGTTTCAGCTCAAAATCCCACACCACGCGTTAGGTGAAGAAGCTCTGTCAGTCCTTCAAAGAAATGTCATGCAGGTCAACGGGAAACAAACTTCCCAACTCGGAGGTCTTGTTAAAGTTTCAGATCTGCTGATGTCTCGTATTTCACTTTTACACATAAAATTAAACACATACGAGTGTTAACGGTGAACGGACCCGCGCCACGGACTCGAGAAAGTAAAGTTGGCTGCGCTCGAAATGAATGGAAAGCCCGCTCCCCGTTATCGCCCCTGCTTCAAACACTTGGAGTGAGCGAGAATTGCGCTGCGCACCGACTGCCGCTCTTGTTATATCAATCCTTCTTCTTCTCCTCCTCCCCCTGCTCTCTCCCAGTTCCCCCAGCACAGCCCTCTTCCCTCTGCTAGCGGTGGGTAATCACCTCCATCCCTGCATGGAAAACTTTCTGAGACTGGAAACCAGGAGCCGGGCAGAGAGCAGCACTGGGTTGCAGCGCTCTAGTGGTTACGCGAAGTACGACAGGCGCGCTTAGAGGTTTGGAGCGTTTCGGAGCAGGCATGTTATTGAAGATAGGGACTTTTTTTTTTTTTTTCTTTTTCATACTGAGAAAAAATAAAGCAGCTTGAAGATTATCTCAAGTAAACTGCCAACTAACATCAGCCAAAAACTTTTACCTTTGCAAAGCATTTGTAGTTTTCTTTAGTTTGGGGGTTTAAAGATCTGAGGCTGACAAAGTGAGTCTGCTCAAACTTCCAACTCTGGTCTCTGTCAGTGATTCTAACTAAACTTAACTGAAGTGGCCTCTGCCATGTGTTGTTGCTTCAATTAATTAACACACGCATACATACACTGTCAACTATTTCCATGATATTTATTGCTTCTAATGTGATTTGTTCCTGCTGATGTGACTGGATGTTGCTGTTTGACTCTGTTTTGACAAGGCCTCACCTGCAAAAGAAGTTAAATTAATGTACAATGCCACTTTTTTGTGTTTAATACTTGTGTTCGAGTAAGTTTCGTCCTGTCATTTTTAAAGATGCACGTTAGAATCTAATAGCCAGAAGCTAACATAAATATTACAAGAAAAGAAAATTTTAATTTATCATTAATTCCTAAACAAGAGA
>JAPZDX010000020.1:23713970-23725352 GCA_029783625.1 Naso annulatus | reverse complement strand
CCCATAGTTACATCACTTTTAAAGCTGGGGTAGGCAATGTCTGGGAATCAAGCTGGCTGTAGCATGAGACTCCTAAGGAAGCAACTCTGCTGTCCCCTCCCCTCATGTCCACACCGCACACAGCGGTAGATAAAAACAGTACTTGCTGGATCGTCAAGGTTGTTACTTAGTTGGATCATTCCTTTTATTTAATATTGCATAGTTTAGCCTTGTTGACTTCATTAATTGGCCGCCACTGATTGAACCACAGCGAATAAGCGTCATCGAACTTGACCACCTTCACTAGTCGCTGATTGGTCTGGCTTAAACTTTGCCTCTGCCATTTTAAAGATGACCCTTGTTGCCAGACTGTATCTGTATCTAACCTCTGAGCTAAGCAGAAGGAGGGCGGAGCCACGATAGAGCAGTCAACAAGAACACGCGCTCTCTGAAATGACTCATGATTAACTGAAAAGTTCCTGTCACCATTTTCATTTGCTAGAGCCTGAATACAGAACTGAGGAGAAGTGCAGAAAAAGTTCTAATTCGCTGAAAGGTTATCAAATTTCTGCCCAGTGGCACCTAAAATAAACTGCCTACCCCAGCTTTAATAAGTTGACGTTCATGTATTTGCACATCACGAGTGTCATTTTCCCCACAAGAGCTGCAGGTTCTGGTACAGGAAGCCTGTGTGTGTCTGCAACAGTTTAAAGGTCCTCTTTTGGGATCAGCAGTTCACATCCAAGGTTCAAAGTCACTCAGAGCCACCAGACAAACTGTCCCTCACTGGTTTCATGCTGAGTGCTTCAGAAAAAGACTTCTGCAGAAAGCCTGTTGCGTTGCTCCTCTTGAAAATCATCATACTGATCCATAGATGCAGTCACCAGCTAAATAAGGTCAGAGTCAAGAAGATGAAGTTACTGTCACAGTCTGAGGTGGCAGACAGGTCACAGTGTGAAGAACAACACCATAGGAAAATCCTGTTTCCTCTGCCTGGCTGCCTTTCGTTCCGCTGGGACAAACAGAAACATCACGTCAGTGCGAGCGTGTCACAGCGATGAGCAGTGAAGGGAGAATCGGTGTGATTCATTCTCACCTCGTTTTATGATAATTACTCCTCGGTCAGGTCTGCGTACAGGTCAGGAGGAGGTAAGATGAGCGAATCAATTTGTCCCAAATCCATTTCTTGTGCTGAACTCACTTCAGGCCTGAGACAGAGAGAGGGAAGAGTTAAAAAAATAACTTAATCCCTTTTCTCCCCATTTCCAGTTCCCTGAATCTAATTTGCAGCATACAGGTGCTGCCATGTTGCCAACTGCACAGGCAGGTACAAAGGGTGACCTCATTTTTACTGAATATGACACCATTGTGAAATGTGTCATAAATTGCGAAATGTGAAGCAGGTTACAAAAATCCCACTCATTTTTCTACCAGGACACGAGTTAGCTGAACTTCCTTGTAGGAGAATGAGTGGATTCCTCTCCGTACGCTTTTCTCTCACCCACAAAGGATTAAAACACTCACTCTTTTCACGCTCAGCCTTCCATTCCAGGCAAAAAGGAAGTGAAGGTGTCTGACTACAGGCTGCACAACATGTCAGGCATTTTTTTGTGTGTGTGTGTGTGTGTGTGTGTGTGTGTGTTTTACTTACAGGTGAACTGCTTCCTCTTCTACAGGTACAGGACCTGATAGACACAAAATCCATTTATCAAACACATCAAATGCTTTAGAAAGAGGATTTTGACTGAGCTGATGCTGATAAAATGAACTTCACACTGAACTTTATAAGATGGGGATCATGTTGCACACCATTACACACACACACACACACACACATCACAGCATATAGTTTTTATACATCGCACATTTTTTGCATATTTTCATACAAATATATTGTTTTCTATTAACAGGATGCAGGATTACTTACCGGACTCTGGTTCAGTGCTGCTGTGAGAAAAACAAAAAACAAAAAACAAGGAAAAAGTTAAAAAAAGCTAAAACTCCATTTTGTGTGTGTCTGTTTTTCTGCGTATGTGGGGTCTGAAACCTGAATTTTCACTCACAATATGGGGTCTGACAATCATTGAGGGGACAAAATCTTGGGCATCATTAAATTTTAGGGTGAAGACTTACATTTATGGGTAAGGTATTAACTGAGGGTAATGGTTTTGGTTAGAGGGTACAAATGAATAGAAGTCTGTGTAAAGGCCCCACAAAGATAGCTGTACAAACGTGTGTGTATGTTGGTGCACAGGTTTGTCTTGCGCCTACCTAGCAGCTGGCTCCACAGGTTTGGGTGAATGAAAAAATGTGGCCAACTTCTGAAGTGCTTCGTGTTTCGCTCTGATACAAAGACAAACACACACATTTTATACATCCACACTATCACACTGTGTATTTGTGTGTGAGTCACTGTAAGAATCCGAATGGTAGACTCACTGATTATGGGAGCCTTCTGTGCTCAAGTCACTGTGACTGTGCTGATGGCTTATGCTGAGCTCTTTGTTTCCTACCAAAAGAAAAAAGACAGGTTTATATAATTCCCTTTCATAACACACACCTGTTGTACAGCATTAACTGTAAAGACACCAGGTTTTAATAACTGACGTCGTGACACCTTACTTCACTTAGTTACATCTTCCTGTTTACATAAACAACAACCATCTCCTCTGATGAGTCACGTGGCTCGGCTTCAGTGTTTAGAGTATGCTGCTAAGGTTGAGAGGTCAGCTGAGTCTTTGAAGAAACAGCCAGCTAATTCAGTTTAGAGGTTTTCAACATCTGACACTGCTGGCCTCCCCTCAGACAAAACTGAGACCACCGCTCCTCACCTCAGTGATGATTCATGAATATTTATAGTGCAATGTGAAGAAGCTGATATTTAAACTTAAGTCATACAAGTAGCTCTAAGCACACCTACAGGACATGCCTACTACATGATACACTCCAGACATGGTTATGTTTCAGCGCTAAAAATACTTAGCAAAGGTTAGGGAGAGATCTCATGGGGGTGTCATACAGTCTGCGAGGCAGAGTCTGGACCCTTGGCAAGCCATAAACATGTCAACAGTGCTGTAATTTCCAGAAGGGGGAGATAAAAGTTCAGCACCGCAGGTTTAATGGCTTTTTTTTTTTTTTTTTTTTTACACCTAATGCTGCTCTTTAGATAATGATGCTTCAAGCTTGGAAACTCCAGTTCCACTAGTGCATTGGAGAATGGAAACAGGAAGTAGTTTAGTTTTTTGTTCGTTATTTAGCCAAATGAGCATCGCTATTAGCACGTCCTGTTGTCAATATACCCACTGAGGTCTGCTGTATGTACCAGATGTGCTCAGCCATTAATCAGCTCAGGGTCTTCTGCTTTCAGAAGACGAAATGAATCATGATTGGCTGTACGACGGTTGATTGGTTATTGCTCTCAGTACCCAATCCATTCTGCACACGTGTAAGCAGTCCGCCATCTTGGACTGCAAGACAAACTTAAAAACGTTACGTTTTATATATTCCTGCCCAGTTTGTGCCAGACATTTGTGAGTAGGCTATTTTACATTCATTTAACATTGAAATCCACGTGTGTAACTGGTTGAAACTACAAAACGAATTACTGTTTCATCTGCTAATATCAGCAGCATGCTAACACAAATTGAAAACATTAGTATTAACATGCTAGCATGCTATTTTAATTAGCCTGTTAGCATGCCAACACAATCACTGCTAGTTTAATGGCAACCAGCACTTACCTTTATTTTTGTATTATATATTTTTGTCAACACAATGGTAGAATCACATTCGATAATTTCTGTGTAGCGAGCACAGCACACACTCTCCAATGGATAGTACACAAGTGTGGGTGTGTGATGGTAAACCTGGGTTTTTGAAACCCTTGCAATACTTGTCCGTGTTTTTTGAGCACATTTGGTACTTGCAGCAACAACTATCAATAGCTTATTTACCAAAATGATACCGAAGAAAACTAAAAAGCTTAAAGATTCTCAGCCAAGTTCTGCAGTTATAATAAGAATTTTTTCTTAAATTTCCGAGCAGATATGAAGATTTATCGGCGATGAACATTGGAGATGAACTATGAGTCAACCTGAATCTAAGATATCTACTTTTTTTGGTTGAGTTATGACTCAAAGACGGAGAACGCTGATTGCAGCAATCAGCAGCTTTAAGGGCTTTGAAGTATCTAAATTGGCTCCATGAGCTCACAGTCACAGCTCATAAAGCTGCTGCTGCTGTAACAGCTGACTGTGTTCATTAACTGACCAAATTTAGGACAAACAAAATAAAAAGCTTCCTGTTGTTTTTTAGAGTGCCAGCATGCACCCAACCCTTTCACCCCACGCAGTATCTTTACCTCATCTCCTGTTCTCTCAGTTACCCCTTTTCATACTCCTCCTGGCGTGGGGTGCCAAACAGTTTGGAAAAATTTGAAAATTATTCACTCCTGTAAGTGCGTGAGCTGAGCCACACACTGCTGTGATTTTACATAAAATAGCAGTGAAACACAGGCATGTATCAAGATTTTATCCTCTTAGTTATTTGTTCACCAAAGCAAAACAACCATCAGGTGAAAAAAATATTTTTTCTATTCTGGCAACAGATAGCAGGGTAAAGATTTGTTTTTGACAATGATAATATTTACAATCAAATCTTTCCAAGGCCTGCACAACTCGCCTCTATTTTCTATTCATATGTGCCTTTAAAAACCAGCTGATGTTGCTGGTAAAAAGATATGGTTGCTCAAATGAAACATTCGTCACCTTATCTGACATGAAAGATTGCAGCATCTTTCCTCTATAGTCTCTGCACACCTCCATCAAGATAACACATGGAGGAAGTACAACATGACAAAAACATGTGTCACACTTTTTGTGGTATTTACACAACTGGCTGTCAGATGACAAAAAGGTAACTTTGTTCCGTCAACACTCTTTGTCACCAAAGTATCACTACAGTTTGCTAAAGAAACGTTTCTCATCGAGCCGCAGAGCTGAAGTCGTGTTTACACACAAGTCTGGTTTGGATTCTCTTACCCATGTCTGGCATCGACAGTGTCCTGCTGTGGCCCCTGCAGAGGGAAGGACAAGATAAGACAATGACGTTTAAGTTCCTTTGCTGGTGTTGATGGAAAAAAAAAAAAAAAGACACATTTAAAGCATTTTTTAAAGATGTAAAGAACTGATGGACATGTTTAAAATATTCCAAAAATGTTAACAGAAGAATATGTTTAAATTGTTTTAATAAAAATGTTAACTAGATTTATGTTATTTTCTAACCTTCCATCCATCCAATAAAGAATGTTAACTCATTCATCTCTGTATACATGTGTGTATGTTTCTTGGTTTGTGTGTGTGGCAGTGGGTCGGGGGTGTTCTTTTATCTCCTCATGGGGAAGACCCACAGTCTTAGACTTTGAAAACCCCTGATTTGAGACACTGAAGTAGTAGAAAAAGACCTGCATGGGGTTGCGTGAAAGTTGATGAATCTGAACTTTATCTTTAGCTCTCCACAACATGTGAGAAGTTCTGGTAATAGATTACATGAACCTTCAGCTTTACATTATTGTCAGACCTCTCGAACTGACATGATTAGTTCCTTTCACATGTGATGTATGAACTCTGGATGTCTTGTGTTGATCAGACTTTCATTATTGTTATCACTGCTTACTTTTCTGAAACAATGGGCCTGTTTAACAGTTCAGCCTCATAGACTGAAACTGTCATGGACTTACATGGAAGCCAATGGATCTGCTGTGTCAGGGGGAGGGGAGAGAGGCTCGTCATCATCACCGGTCCACTCCTCACTGTCATCTGTGACTGAACATCAACATCAAACTGCTGCAGAGTGACTTCCAAATACTGTATACTGTTACTATGAATAAAAAGAGGCAGATACTTACAACTTCCCGTTGATAGGGGATAGTGGTTTGAGGTCCTGAAAAAAACGAGACAAAAACAGCCATGCATCAGCCTTTAATTTAACAGCATGTTGAAAAATGTGAGTAGCTGCATGTTGCACACGTACCTGCTGCCCATGCTGGTAGCGTCAGCCTCGATCAGAGTGCTGTTACGGTTTATTGCAGCCTTCTTTCCCAGCTCTAACATCTCCTTGATGTCCAGCTCCACATGATCAACAGCAACATGCCCATCTGAAACACACACACGGAGTCAGTGATCCTCAGCCAGTGACCACAGCTCAGTAACGATTCAGTCCTGTGTTAAAGGTGGATGTGTGCACACAAGACGGGTGCAAAACACTGTGTTGTGTCCTGTGCTCAAGTGTCAAATCAGAACGAGGATTCCATGAAATTAAGACATCCTTCTTTGGGCAACATTTGGAGTGAGAGGTGAGAACATGGCTCAAGCTAACATGAGATTTTTTTTTTTTTTTTAGCTTACAGTTGTTGCTGCTGTCCCTGGCCAGCCATTTTCCTTTGGGACAGTTGGTGGTTCGGATGATGCTGATGATGTCACCGGTCTTGACAGGCAGATCGTTCTTGCGTCCCTTCGTCGTCACGGTTACTTTAGCCTCATACATGGCCTCCTCCTGTCCTGTGATCTAACAAACACAGTGACAGGTTAGCAACACACGGTCACATATGAACATACACACACATTAAATGGTCACATGCACAACACATGCTACAGAGTGTGATGAATAATCATAAATCTGTCACAGCTCTTCCTGCTGTGACGAGTCAAAATGTTGGCTGTGATAAGGTTTGTCCAATTTATCTCCTTAAGGGGCGGGGCCACGGCAAAACCCATGTGACACTGACACAGGAAATGAATGGTCAATGAGAGGTCTTGGTTCCTTAACTGTCTGCTGATGTTTGGAATAAAATGTAAGATATCCTGCCTCCATTACATATTTTTGTCACAAGTGTTTTGTGACCAGACTTAGCCAATTTTATAAATACATAATATTGGCCGATATCAGAATTTTCTTGCTCCCTAAAATCGATTCAGGCATCCACCTCAAATTTCCCATATCGGTCGGGTTCTACAGGAGACCCAATGGATCACGCTTTTTGTTGTAAAATGTCAGTAATATACGGCAGAAGAGAAGAAAGTTGGCAACAGTAAAACAGTGTTTACACAGATTTCTTTCGAGTGCTCAGCCCAACTCTCTCACTGTCAGGAATGAATTCAGACAGGTTTGTATGCCAATAAATATAGAGCACCCTCCGGTGCTGCTTGCTCATGCTCCACACCTCCCTTCCCTGTCGCAATAACATCACTCACTTTAAATTTCTTCTTCATCTCATTCTCCTTCTTCTCCCTCTCTTTCTGCTCCTTCTTTTCCCTTTCTTGCCTCTCCTTCAGCTCCTTCTTCTCCTTCTCCAGACGCTGCTTCTCTTTCTTTTTCAGCTCTTTCTCATCCGGCCCCTCTGCAGCGGCTTTCTTGTCCCTGCAGGAGAGGGAAGGAGGGATATCAGCAGAGGAGATTACGGAGGAAACAAAAGCAGTAACTGTGTCTTGGGGATAACTGAGGTGAAGAAGGAACTGGGTCAAAAAATAATGGCCCTTACTTGCCAAACCTGCCCGTCTTGCTTTTCTCTTCAGTCTGTAAACAACAACAAAGAGATAAGGCTTTTCTCATCTTGCACTTTATCATGAGAATCTCAGACAGATGAGCAAAACTTCTCATGAAGGAGAATATGTTTTTAATTCGAAAAGTGAGTCAGTCCTCAAAAAGCTACTTACTGTTTCCTGTGGGGTCTCAGCATACGGATCTGTGGAGAAAACACAGTTTGGTAAATAATGCAAATTGTTTAAATAAATTTAAATTACGAGTGATGTTCACAGTATTACAACATTCAGTTTTATAAAATGCTAATGGTCAGTCACGCAAGATACATGTATTTATTTATGTCTTTGAGAGCCAATAATGAGTGCTATGCAGTATGTCTTTCACATTGCCACTTATCATAATTTGAAGAAATAATTTGTGGTTTTGCTCATTTCATATCAACGTTGATGCTAATTGGCTACTGAAAGTTATGTCAAATCTGCTCTTAGTTTTTAAACTGGTTACCAAACACTCTCAGTTAAATGCTGTTGAATTTGTATAACCTACAAGAACAGAGAATCAAACAGAAGACTGGTTACATTTTTTTAACCTGTCCTTGATACCTGTCCCTGACTTTGATTCTCCAAAAAATCACATGAAAAGATTTACGGAGCCTGCAGTCTTGCAGTCAGTATTGAGCCTGCCAGATAAAAAGAAGCTGTAGATTTTTCTTTAGAGAATTTTTTTTTTTTTTTGACGCTGGATTTTGTATAGAAGACTTTATTCTACTCCTGAAATGACACTCTTCCTCCTTAAAAAATTCAATATGTCTCCTTAATTAATGAATTGGATTTACATCATTACTCAAATTTACTCTGGTATAGGTGGTAGAAGTGGTGGACGTTACTGTAATACAACTGGCTTATAACGTAGCACTTTATACTGCCCTTGCTACCAGGTTTACCTTGCCCTTGGCTAATTATAATAAAGATAACATATACTCTGGAATGTTGATAACATTGCAACAAAATTAAAATCACCAAGCTGCCGGATCTGTTGCTGTAGGATAACATTTAACCTGTATGAATTTTGCTACAACAAACTTTGTTTTGACATGGTCGTGCTACAGTTTCAAATCTTGCTTATTCCACAAACATACAGCAGGCTACCATATCAATACATATCTGTAATCCAAAAAAGCAAAATAGTACTTAAAAAACATGCATCTTTGTTTCACATGCGGCTGTAGATTTTTCTACTGAGACTAAAATGTGAAATACAGTCTCCAGTTTCTTGTGGATGCTTTAAAATGATAGTAAAGTTTAGAACTGAGCATGATTTTACACTTTATGCAGATGCAGCCATTTGAACAAAAACATTGCACATAAGGACTTTTTTTTTGAGTGACCTCAAATGTTTGGACATGAAGTTTCCCCTGCTGATGTGTTAACCTAAAAGAGTTCTTACTCTTTGGTGGTCCTTTGCGTTTCTTGCCGCCATCACTCTTTCCTTTCTTTTTGGTGGCAGACGAGCTGATCTCCTCATACATGTTCTCTGTTTTTTCATTGACACTGCTGTCAACTTGGGCTTGGAGCCTGGGTGAGTCAGAGGGAAGGACAAACAGGAATCTGAAACAAGTTCTTCAGCAATGAACGAGCATGTCAAAGCAGAGAGTGTCGGGTTTTTCACGCGTCTCACCCCGCCTCTGGTGGAGTTTCCTGAGGGATGGGGAAGGAGGATTCTGGTTGTGGAGTATCATGGTCCTCAAAAACAGGAGCTGCATTAGCTGCTGGAGTAATTATTCCATTACTGTAAAACTCTGGCAGGTTTTGTCCATCCGGAGTATCTGGACCTGTGTACTCCAGTCCTCCGCTGTTCCTCCAGTCGGACAGCTCTGGAGAATAAGCATCTGACGCCTCATGGTCGAACTCTGGGAAATCGGTAGTGTCCGTCTCTGAGAATTCAGGAGGAGCAGGGATCTCTGCAAATAAGGAGACACACAATATGAAACCAATATTTGGGGGACTTTTTGAGTGTGGTTTCATAAAGTTGAAAGTGTAACAATGAGAGCCACACCATCATATTCCAGAGGTGGAAGAGAGATGACGGACAGAGGTCTGTCTGGCTTATCTAGAGCTGAACCCAGAGACTGCGGGTCTGGAAGAAGGTTCCTGGGTGGAGGAGGTGGAACCACCAGCAGGTCCGGGATGAGGTCGGACCCCTCCCCAGTGGTGTCTTCCAGTGTCGAAGAGGCTTCGTCTGCAAGGAATTAAGTATTTTTTTATACGCAACAAGACATATCATGAGTGAAACAAGTTTATAACACCGTGTTTAAAGTATTTTTTCCACTCTGGAGGTGAAGTGTAGCAGCCAGGTTTCTATATGTCACATACCTAAGAATCCAGATCTGTCAGCTTGGGGGTGGGGCTAAGGTGAAACGAGTGGTATCACAGGAGTAGTCAGGTGTCGTTACTTTTAGGTATTTTGTAAGCTCAGTTTCACTGTTCAAAACTGGGGCAGAGATGTGCTCTGTTTCCTTTTGCAAATATGCAAAAGAGAAAATGGTGAGCCTTTGCGTTTTACTGAAGAGTCAGTTCATCAGTGATGACTTGTGACTTCACACAGCCAAAGGAAACCCAAGTGTTTTAAAGCCGTGCCGCAAAACAATACATTGTATTTTCTTTCACTTTAAATTATACTAAAAGCATCCAATCAACTTCACAGCAATTAACAAAAAACTAGTTTCAGTATGAAAAGCGTGCAGGTCGAATGTTACAGACTGAGACACAAAAACTTTTCTAATTAACCAGCCCCAAAGTAGATCAACTGTTTTCATGAAAATCATAAATGTAATGTTACAGTGTTGCATCCATCAGTGTAAAATTGTGGTAATTCATTGATATAATGAATGTAAATTAGGGCCTGACTGATATATCAGTTTGCAGTTATTATCAGCCGATATTTGCCTATTGCAGATATATCGGTTTCAGCATATATGTTCCCTGATAAGTGCAGATATTAAAAAAATTTTTTAAAGCTGGAAAAAATGCTTGGACTTGTAATGTAAAATGGTGTAATCACGTAGAGAGGGCGGTCTGTTATTTAATAACTTATAAATGAAGTGTTTACTGTTCAGCGCACTGATGACTGGAATAAAGTTTGTTAGATGTCCTGCCTTCATTACATCTATTACAGAGATTATCGGACGATATATTGGATATCAGAATTTTCTTACTCCTTAATATCGATATCAGTATCAGCACCAATAATCCCATATTGGTGGGCCCTGATGTCAGTTATCATCTTTTTGCTCCGCTGCTTTTCTGTTGGATTTTGTTTGTTTGTTTGTTTTAAAACAGAATGGGTTCAGAATTGTGTCTATTTTCTTTTCATGCTATTAGGTCTTTTTAGTTTTTACTGTTAGTTTCTTTGAGTAAAGGCCTAATATGGGCCTATATGGTCTTTCTGTCTCTACTTTGCACCTTTCTCTGATATTTGTACTTTCTCATGTGTGTTTTTAGTTGTGCTAAATAAAAAAAATCAAATCAAATCAAATCAAATCAACTTTCAGCTTCGCTCAACAGTTGAAGTTACACAAAGAACAATAACCAGAGTCTCTCTTTTTAAAAAGGCATTTCATTTGATGAAGACTGCATTCTGATTAGTTTTGGGCTCGATACTCGAAGTTCAGAATTTGAGACTTGATTTGGGACTTGAGTATAAAGCCTTGAAACTTATTTGCTAAACAATAATTTTGTCAAACGTCTGTTAAAATCTGGCAGTCGTCATGTCAAGTCAGTTTTATTTATATATCACCAAATCACAACAAAGTTGTCTCAAACACTTTCCATAGAGAGTAGGTCTAGACTCCACTCCACTATTAAA
>JAPZDX010000020.1:23638595-23648746 GCA_029783625.1 Naso annulatus | reverse complement strand
TATTTTTTTACATTTTAATCCCAGTCGCCATTCACTACAATTGTTAGCGAGATTATTGAACACCTTTTTCCTGCGAAATTCCAGCAGTGTGATGGAGAATAAAAAACTTCACCTGACTTCCATTAGCATGATGGTGAGCAGATGATGACTGAATTTTCATTTTTGGGTGAACTGTCCCTTTAATAAAAAGCTAACAATGATTTTGCTGGCATGAGGCCCTTCTCAAACGTGTTGACACTGAATCTTCCTCCCACTATCTCACGATACTATTAATAACAAAGTAACTGATCTCACTATCAAAGGGTAACGTAGCCTGAGAACGTGCAGGTAACTGTGTCCATGTGCATATGTGTGTGTATGCACGAGCGTGTGTGTGTTTTGTTTTTTGTGCATTTCTTTGTGTTTCCTCTGACAGGGCATCAGAGAGTGGGCTGTGTAAACAAGTCACTAGCATCCTGTCATGTAACAGTGAAGCGGTTTCCCCCACAGACTGCACTGCATCTCGCCCTGAGCCTCCGTTCACACACACCTGTATGTACGCTCACACACACGCTGAGTTCTACCTTTGCATAATTGTTGATACGGTGCTGCAAATGAGGAACACAAAG
The DNA here is from genome assembly GCA_029783625.1 of Naso annulatus. Taxonomy (NCBI): domain Eukaryota; kingdom Metazoa; phylum Chordata; class Actinopteri; order Acanthuriformes; family Acanthuridae; genus Naso; species Naso annulatus. Next base: position 23,648,138 of record JAPZDX010000020.1, on the reverse strand, counting down.
TTCTTTCAGCCTGTGTTGTGAGTTTTCACCAAATACGTCCTGTCATCAGAGGAAGTACAAAAAGCAGCTCACACTTTTTCCTTGTCATTCTTCTCTTATTGCTTCACCTGAACACACACACACACAAACACACACAAACACACACAGACACACACACAATTTAGTCTGTTCAAACACATCTGACTGAAAAGTGTCAAAACTATTTGTTTCCTAAATCCCACAGCCTGTGTGAACAGGAGGTGTGCTCGTGTGTGTATGTCCCTGCGTGCTGGTGCTTGTGTGCATGGGTGTGTATGTGTGTGCGTGTGACTGTCTAACACTGGGGCCCTTCTTTCAAAGCATCAGGAAACACAGGTAAGTCGTCACAACACAGCAGTGCTCCTTTTCATGCCAAGGCGGGTGTGCCAGAACAAAGCCTTCTCTCATGTCTGTCATCTCTGCCAAAATATGGAACCACTTGAAGTTGTTGTCCTTCCTCTCTCTATCTTCCTGTGTCTCATCTTGCGTAATGAACCCTTTCCCTTTATTTACTCAGCCGGGGTCCTGGAACAGAGGGACGGAGCAGAGAAGGACTGACGAACATCATACAGCATGAAAAGGAAAAGGACGCTCTGCCATCTGCCAGAGTGTCTCTCTGTGTTTCTAACTCCTCACTGTGGATCGTCATCATCCTTTAGCTCTGAATTGAACTGGTAATTCTTCTGTGTTTACACGACCTGTAAATAACATGTCCTGTAGTCTCTTTTAAAAAATATCAGTACAAAAAAAGCAAGAAATTTAGATACATACTGACACCATAATACCTTTTGCTTTTTTTTTATTAGTAAGTGTAGAAACAGAGAGGAAATAAAGGAAGAGAATTAGAGATATGTAATAGGACAAGGGTCTCTAGCCTGACTCGAACAGGTTTATTGCAGTTATGTGGTTATAGTCATCTGTGTATTAGACAGTATTCCAGTAAGAAGGCTGTCTTTGTCCATGTAGGGAAAAGAACAGCATATTAAACAGCATGCACTCTGCAGGACTTTGAACCCAAACTCGCGTTAGCTTATTCATCACCATCTTATGCAAACAAAGACAGCTGAGGCAGAGGTGCACTGCAAGACATTATTTTGCAGATTAATTAGTGTATCATTCGTAGCATATCGAACGGCTTAAAAACTTCTCAGGATCAGTCAGTTTAGATGCTAATTTATGCACTAATTACTTATCAGTATCATTGCTTTTAAAACACTGTTTAGAGCTTGTAAACCGCAGCAGATGTTTTAGCTTTTTGACCAAAATGCTGAGCTTTCAGAGAATAAACTTTTATTTCAACACTGGAATAACTGAGTGGTTTGTCAATGAAGCTATACAGCAGAGGTCTTTGGGTATGCCCAACCCCTCGAATACCCGAGGTTCTGACCCGTCTCAGACCCATTTATATGAAGAGACTGTGGGTCTGGTTTGGGATCAGCACCATTTGCTGTGGGTCTTGAATTTCTGTTTATGAAATATCGCATCCATTTGAACCTGCCACCATTGGTGATTTTTCATTTAAATCTAATTTTGAGGAGTTATCCTGCTTTTATTGTGTGTGTTAAGTGGAACTGCAAGCAAACTGCAGTGCATCTGTGACCACAAGGTGGTATCATGTGATTTAAAGCTAGTTAGTGTAATGTTATCACTTGCTGGTCAGAGATCAGACAGAGCAGAATGATAGCAAGTCAACAATGCTAACGTAAACAGTCGTGAGTAATAATTATATTTCAAAAGGACAAACAACCTTAATCATTATGTTAGATGCTTCAGACTGCACAGCTGATTCTACACGAGTCACATGATTCGTCATCTGTCACCATGACAAAAATCTGACTTTTAAGATGAAACACCATCACGAAGTGGATTAGCAATTATCCTGAATGCTAACATTATTTCTATCAGCAATGAAAAAAAGAGGAGTAACATTAACAGAAAGCCTGATGGATCTTTAACAAGGATGATGGATTATGTGCGTCATGGGCAGGTGCTAAAGAAGGCTGACATTACAGGTAAGACACAAAGTTTTGATTTATCTTTCAACTTAACTTGTCAATAGCCTCCACATAGTCTCGGCTTGCTATGCGTAGCAGTCACTGTTGAGGCTAACTTGTCAATAGCCATCAGCTGTGACATCGGCGCAGGTTGGGTCTGTGTGTCCTGGCAAGGTTCATGTCTGGCATATCAAATAATATCCAGGTCCTGGTCAGATCCGAGTCCTGCATTTCTCGTTCCGATTGGATCCGAGTCTCAGCTTTCTAGTAGATAATGGGTCCAGTTCAAGGTACCATATTTCCGGGTCTATGTGGGTTCGAGTGTGACTTTTTCTTTTTTTAGTGGACATTTGTTGGGCTTTTGTGCCTTTATTTTATAGACAGGACAGCTGAAGAGTAGACAGGAAACAGGAGAGAGGGAGGGGGAACAACACGCAGCAAAGGGCCACAAGGTGGAATCGAACCTGTGGCTGCTGCAACAAGGATACAGCCTCAGTATATGGGGCGCCTGCTCTACCAACTGAGCCACCAGGCGCCCTGAGTGTGACTTTTTGAACCCGTGAAGACCTCTTCCTACAGTGTTCAAAAACAACCAGTCTGACTGTCTTTGAGGTGGACTCAGTAGGATTTTACTAAAAAATAATATATAGACAGGTCCAGACCGGACAAAGTTACAGATGAGGGCATAGCGCACAGAAAAAGAAATATTGCCCTATGAGGCAAAGGGGCAAACAGATAAAACTAGTTCCAGAGCAAGAATGAATCTCGGTTTGGCTTTTAGCCACTCTGAAGCACTAAAGGAGAGGCTGGGAAAAGTGATGCAGAGTTGGCCTGCTTTGTGATAGACAGGTAGGTGCTAAACACCAGCAGGAAGCTTGTTTGCTTGCTAAATTATGGACTTCTCCATTAAACATCTGTAATATTTCTATGTGGCTTGTTGGTTAACACTAAATAAGCAGTGTAACGGTGCTTGTGGTACACGCAAAGTTACGATACGTCTGGTATGTTGAGCTCGGGAGGAGGGGCCCAATTCAAATGTCGTGTTTACAAATGGCACCAAATGAATGCTTCTGACTCTACCTTTAATACCTGGAACAAGTATACAGAGACAAAATTTGGCTCCTGAATCCTCCAGGAGAATCAAACATTTAGTTCCTGTGTTTTTTGAAAAGGTTCTAGTTCCACTGAAGCTACTGGAATAGCCGTTGATTAAGCATGCCACTTTTAGCATTAACATAATTATTAAGAAGACAAAAATGACTTTTCTTATAGATAGACTCCATTGTGAATCACCCTCAAGAACTCCATTAAATGGAGTTATGCAAACAGATCTCAGAGTGTTTGATTTAACTTATAATACTGAAGTGTCTCAGATCAGCTCTGCACAGACAGTTCTGTTTGTGTGTTATGAAAAAAAACAACAACCAGAAATAGAAAACAGCAGCCTGTCAACATCTAACAAATGAGAAATGTCCCTTCAATGCACAGTCCTTCAACCAGCACAGCAGGGTGAGAGAAGCGGCCTCTATTAGAGCCTGTGTATGACACTGGGACGTCTTTCTTTTGTGCAAATTATAAGCAGGGAGCAAACTGTTGCTATGGAGACTGTAGTTAGTGATGTGGTGGGCAAAGCCACACCAACTTGTGTGGAGGAGAGGACTAAGCTGAACACAGTGAGAGGATCACAGAGTATACACAAGGTAACCCCCCCTCCACACACACACACACACACACACACACACACAAGCACACACACACACAGTCCAAGCCTAAGGAAAGCACATAAAAGGCTTTCACTGTTGTATTTTTCTCTGTGAATCAGCCGTTCTGAATGCTTTTTCTCTGTGGTCTCATTTGAAAGCTTGGGTGAAGCTTCTTTGACACTCAGGAACAGGGGCAGAGGAGTGTGTCACACAGAGCAGATGTGGGTTTGTGGAATGAGATTCCTGCTAGAAAACAGCATTTGATCACATCTCACCACCCTTACCTGCCTAAAGTTCTTCTAGTGCTGATAAAAGTGGATGGATGAACAGATGAGAGCACAGACGGGTGAAAAGAGACGAGAACAGGATGGACAGGTTGCTAATTTTACAGAAATACACTGATATGAGAGAGGGGCAGCAGATAGCAAGAGAGGACAGAGGAGGCAGTTATCTCTAAACATAGCGTTAGGGATGGAAAAGCCACGTTAGGAAAGTGTGTGCCTCTATCTGGGCCATTTTGTCGTCCATCCCCCCGTATCCACTGTTGGCCTCCACCAACAACCACAACAGCAGACAGCCAATTCAATTCAATCTCTGTCTGATTGGAGGGACCAGATCTGATTACCCCTCATAGAAGGCACACTCACAAACATGCACCACACACACACACACACACACTCAAAATACCGTTGTTTGTGCTCTAAGATTCCCCAGGGAAAGATATCTGAGTAAATGGCTGCGGTGATTGTGCCAGATAGACTGGATGTGTGCATAATATCCACACGAAGAAGATAATGTGTTTGCTAATCGCACACCAGAGACAAGCAAACACACGCACATATCCACGCACGCAAAGGCTAACAGCTGCACAGCTATAACCTTTAACCACTCGCTTCACGCTGTTAGCTGCCAGCCACACTGTAGCTACACCCGCCCACACATCCTCCACCAAATCCCCATTGTGGGAGAGTCGTGATTTTTCAGAGTTGTGATGACAGTCGACTGCGTGTGTTGACATTGACGGAAGTTATTATTACTTGTAATCGCGTTCTGTGTCACATCATGAAAGTGAATAACAGCAGCAAATGTTTTATTTGAACATTAAAAGGGGAGGTATGTAACACTGCAACATCAATTACAGTTAAATTGAAATATAGAGGTCAAATCAGTGCTGTGTACTGTGAGTACAGGGTTGGTGTCTTGTTTAAACTGTGTCATGAAAGTACAAAAGCATATGCAGTTCAATGAATGTTGACTGTAAGACAGGAAACTGTTTCCATGGCAGGAGTTGAACCCTTACTGGGCTTTTAACCTCTGGAGCATATTAGACCTGTACATTATAAACACTGCACTTCGTAGCGCGATTAGCTTGAGAAATATTGATGTATTACAGTATACGAGAGTATTTTAAAGTCCTGAAAATATGACTTTCAATACCATCAAAAACACAGATGCTCTTCTTTCTATAGACTGACATGGAGATGCTATTTTTGCAAAGCATGCATCACCAGAGGACAGTCGCTACTGGTGAAACAAGCAGCTGAGCCAAGAAAAGATGGTGACTCTGAGCGGATAACGCTGCAGGACTGTTAAAGAAAAAGGCTTCTGCCCCTGTTTGGGAGTCCTGATGATAAAGAGGATCCATCCAACAGCTGTGTGCATTTGTCTCATGAAAGTTGTAGCTGAACAGAGAAACGTGTCAAACCTCCACCTCATCAGCCAGTCCTTGGTTCCTCCATGCAAAAATTATTAGGCATTTTCAGATGAGACAGTTTTAGGAACTCTTTAGAGAGGAAATGTCCACTGGGAAGTTCCTAGGGAACCAAAAATCTTGAAGGGTTTTTTTTCTGTTGGCATTTGCACAGCCAATAGCAGCTTCCTATATAAGCCATGTAAACTGGCTAGCAGTTGGTATACTAATGTCACTTCTACGTGACTTACAACATAACTTTTGCTCAATTTACAACAACAAAAAAACATTTAATCTCAGAGAAGATACAACGACAAAACAGCAAAGATCTCGTTACAAGCTCTGGTTCTTACGCTGGCGTCAGACCACAAGATATTTTTGTCTGCTACAACCTTCACTGTGTCAGATTAGATGATTATAGAGTCATAAATTCTGGCCGTGTCATGACCAAGAGATATGACGGACTACACGTTGCTCCACAATCAATCATTGTTTGTAGTTCACGACATGCATGAAGTCACCAGCAAGGAGGCGCTCACCACTGACTGCTACTACTACTGACAAGCTGTCATGGGAGCAAAACCAAAAATCAAACATGCTAGTTTTTCTGTTGTGAGGTCGTGAGGTGTCCTAGATGCGGCGTTGGTCGTTGTCCATTATGACACACTATGAGAGATAAAACAATTGATTGTCATGCCCATGCTCACTGACAGTTTCCGAGCCCGCTCGATGCCCTAAGTCTACCTGGTTGGGGAGTTATCGGGCTAATTTCGTGTAGTCTGACCTCGACTTTACACAGCTGTTGGGTTTTTAAAAAATAGCAGTTGCCGACGCTGGCTCCCAAGGTCGACCAATCAAAATACACTTACGTCACTACAGTTCCTCTGGTACACCAGTACCGACTCTGGAGTTGGAGCAAGAAAAGTTCCTCAAAACGTAGTTCTTAGAGCTATGGTAGTTCACAGTTCCTGCAGTGTGGATACAATGAAACGGGAGGTTCTATAAGTAAGTTCTTTGAACTGTGAAATGGTTCCTGTGGTACGAAAATGCCGCTTGTGAGAAGGGCACCTATTCAAGATTGATTAATTTTTCTATTGGCCATTAGTAATTCAGAGTGAATTGCAGTGATTGGGAAATTGTTGTTATTTACTATGATGTTGCCACCTTATATGCTATATGGCCTACTTAGAGTAAGCAGCATTTTCTTTACATTGTCATACATGCTTTTCGATGTGGTTATGAAATTAAATGTTGCTTGTCTGAGGACAGGTGCAGAGTTTTATTTCTCACACAGAGGTGATTGGGAAAGTCTGCCGAAAGTGAAACGAATATGAGCATGTTTGACTTTTGTTTCCACTGCATACTGCAGAAAGATGCAGTGAGAGTCTGGACAAACATTTAACTGTGTTATGTTGTTTGATGTTGTTCATTCCTCCTAAATGGCTAAGTCCATATGCATACTGTATGTTTGACGAAAAGACCTTAAAGACAAATTGCTGTAGAACTGATGTTGTTAACAGAATTGCAATAAAATCAGGCTTATTACATTTTAAACACATAGCATTGTGGGCCAAACAATGTCACACATGCTACAAAAACTTTTGTCACCAGCAGCTCAGACTTACATCATACATGATATGATGGTGTGAAGGTCTGAAAAAATAGATACCATCCAAGCCCGACTGTGACCTGCCAGTAAACCACAGTTTTTAGTCACAATGTTCAAGGATAAGTATTGTACTTGGAGCTAAAATGTTCTACAAAATGCTTTAAATGATGTTATGGACAGAAAAACATCACCACATGGAGTAAAAAAACACATAATTTGTTGGTCAAGTGAGCAAAAAATCCCCCCAGAAAACAAAGATTAGTGTTGCTGCTGTTGCAAGTGGCGTTTTTAGGAATAAATAACTTACACGTGATTGCTGGTTACCTGCTCAAGTGACCTCTTGGGTATGTACCAATCAAAGTCACAATTTTCTAACATTTGGCCTTCCTGAAATATGCCCTCACAGCCCCGATAATGTCTGTCTTTACCGCAGTAACCAAACAAGCATGATGCCATTCTCACTGAGGAATACCAGCATCTTAATGTAAGCTTTATGCTTAGTTGCAAAATCTAAACTTATGCTTCAATGTTGAATTAATATTGCAGATCATTTTGTTTTCCTGTCATACAACCAAAATAAATCAGAGTACTGTAACATAAAACTCTGCTGTATCTGAGTCCGCCTCACAGACTGATATTTGCACCCTGTTTTGCTTAGAGATCATCTGTGCGTAGCAAAGGCCGAGCCTACGTTCATCCAGCATGCTGCAACAGCTTAAGTGTAATCTGTAATTATATTAATTACACTACATTTGACAGAATGTAGTGCTGTCGAAATCCTGCGTCGCAATGCCAGAGTGATTTCACGCATGATGAAAGTGTGAAACGTGATTCAAAGATTCCCCAGAGTGAGGCGTCCACGGTTCATTGTACTTCATCATAAGGTGGGCGCCGAGATGTTAAAGTTTTAAGAGAAGACCAAAAACTGTCTGCAGCTGTCGGGCTCCTCACACACGTGAAATTGGCTTTCAAACTGGTTTCAATTAACATTCCAATACAAGTGTTTACACAGCAGAATGTCGACTCTGTGTTTCATTGATATTAACATTTATGTTTTTAACAGCTATACTAATTAACAAACTTCCACTTGAGGCAACTGTCTTTAAGTCACATGCATAACTTCAAGGTTGCAAAAAACAGAGACAAAGACAAGCAGCACGAGACCTCGTGAAAGCCTAAACAGGTAGTTCCCACTCTGAAGGTCAGCACCCCGCCTTCATACCAGTTATAATGCAATGCAATCCAAGACAGTTCTGCCAGTAATATTCTGCTTAAAACATCCAGTTTTTATTGACACTGTTGTAGAGGTGATCTCTGTAAAGGAATATTTTGTCACTGAGTAACAATCAAGGATGGTGCTGTTTTGGACTGCATTATCCTGAGAGGTGCAAAAATGAGAAACCCTAACCCTAACCCCCACAAATAACTCTATCAAAGAATATTTAACATTATCACATATTGTCAACCAAATCTAGCAGAGTTTGTGCATTCTTTAGTAAAGCAGAAGTACAGACATTTGTGCAAAAAGACTCTGGTAAAACTAGATGTACGGACTCAACTTCTTTACTCAAGTAAAAGTAATGAAGTACACGTTCTGAAATATACTCAAAGTATAAAGGTAAAAAGTTTCCCTCTGAAGGACATTTCTAGTGGCTGTTTCTGTGCAAAGCTATCTGAACCTAACATCATATTAATATAACGCATAGACTATTAAACTTAAAGGTAGAATCAGTAAAATTTGTCCGGCTGCTCCTAAAAGCACCAGAAAATGAGTTGATTTTTGAGTCTCATTCCCAGAATTTCAAATAATGACATTTTGGGTTGGTAAAGCGTCCTGAGCTCAGCCAAAAAGACAAAAGCATTCAAACTAAAGGAAAAAGTCTGTTTTGAAAATTTAACGAGGAGAAAGTTCAGATATTTGTGTTCAAATGGAGGGAGGAAACATCAGAAGCTGTCGGAAAAACACATACTCAAGTAAAGTACAGATACCAGGAAAGTCTATATTGCGGCTTTCCAGTACCTTAAAAAAGTCGTTTGTGAGGCGGAGAATAGGTCCTGTGTGTTTGTGTGACACGCTGCTGCTGTTCCAGAGAAGCTCACTGAGTTCAGAGAAGTTTCGGAGTTTTAATAACACAATCAGCTACTACAGTGGCTTAGGACTTACACACGCACATATGATGTTGAATGTGTACACTTATGGCGAATGTGTATCAAAGCAAACGAAAGAACAAAAGTGATAACAAAAGCGGTCAACAAAAATTATAACATAACCTACCGGCTGTCAACTACAGTGCTCTCGGGGCCCAAAACTCTGCATATTATCATGGCAACCAGACAAAACTAATTGAACACAGAATAATCAATCAGCAAAGCAATATATGGCTCCTACAGTCTACTTTAATAAAGTAAATTGGAATGTGTGCTTTGTTCCTTACCTCTGAAATCTAGAAATGAACACTGGGAAAAAGAATAAATTAGAAAAAAAAGTTAAATAAATAATAAATCAACTGCTGACAATTTTAACAAAGA